>OZ038506.1:2072500-2077500 GCA_964036315.1 Acanthosepion esculentum
TCAACCTCAGTGGGTTATTTAATGCCGACAACATTTTTAGGATAGATTTGTATGAATAGAATATGTATTCTTTGGTTTAGATTGGTTTAGTTTATTTTGTTTTACGGCATATCAACCTCAGTGGGTTATTTAATGCCGACAACATTTTTAGGATAGATTTGTATGAATAGAATATGTATTCTTTGGTTTAGATTGGTTTGGTTTATTTTGTTTTACGGCATATCAATCAGAATGGGTTATTTAATGCCGACAACATTTTTAGGATAGATTCGTATGAATAGAAAATATATTCTTTGGTTTAGATCGGTTTGGTTTATTTTGTTTTACGGCATATCAACCTCAATGGGTTATTTAATGCTGACAACATTTTTTATTGCTGGTAATATTTTGTTTTGTTAAAAATCTGTTTCTGGTAATATTTTTCTTTCAAAATTGTATTGCTGGTTATAATTTTTTTCAAAAAAGTATTGCTGGTAATAGTTAATTATTTGCCCATAGCTGGGACCCTAACAAGTTCTACTACCCCGGGTCAGGCTGGACCTGAGAACACCAGCAATTAAGAGGTGGTTCCACGCTCCTCAAAGCCTCCTGATCAGAGGCCTGTCTTACCCAGGACGCGGATGTTGTTTAACGTCTTACCCAGGACGTTGTGAGTGTTAAGTTTTCCGAGACCTCCTTCCTCACTATGTGTCCAAAGAATTTTAACTATTTTTCCTGATTCTTGGTATAAGGTTTATTTCTCTTTAAGACTTCCTTGTCAAATACTTGCTCTGTCTATGGAATTCTCAGTATCCTTCTGTACATCCATATTTCTTTTGTCCCCAGTTTTCTTCTCATCCTTTGAGAGTTTGAGCAGCCAGCCATCACTGCCATATAAGAACATGGATAACATAGCAATCAAGCACTCATTTGTTTCACTTTGCTTAATTTTTGGAATGCTTCTTTCACTAGTTCAATGTGAGTCCGAATTTCAGTGTTGCATTTTACATCCTCTGTTAAAACTCTTCCCAGATAATTGAACTTCTGCATCTGCTTGATTTCGACATCTCCAATTCGTAACTCGCACCCTTGGGCTTTTTCACAAGCTGGTGACCATTCTTTCTGTCTTCTCTCAGTTGATGCTTAGTCCTTTTATCTTGCTTTCTTCTAACATCCTGTCTAGCAGGTCCTGTAGTTTTCATTTCGAGTCGGCTATCAACACAGTGCCAACTGTGTATCTTATATTGTTAAGATTACGGCCACCAATGATAAATCTTGCTCAGCGCAAATGGATCAGCGCACAAATGTTTTTGATATCAATTGGTCACGGTATTTATTGCTGTCTTTGCTAAAATATTGTTTTTATATTTCATTCTATTATTGCTATTCATACTTTTTCAAATCCCCGCCAGTTATCTAGTGATTATCGTTGGAGAACATCTAACAAATTTCCCCAAAACTCCAGCACCCTCCTCAGTATTTGTTTTGCCGAGTCTTTACAAATATCAGAATGCTTTCACGTACTTTTTTCCAATTATTACTGATGCAATTTCCTCTTTCCCAATTAGCTCAATGATGAAGAAGAGACTCGAAGTAACAAAAGCGTGGCTCTACAGAAGGATGCTGAGGATACCCTAAGTCGAACATGTGAGCAACGACGAGCCCATTCTTTTTGTTATCTCTCCTAAACCTTGTTAGGCTATTCATTTATGTTATGTATTGTTTTTCTCTGTCCCTCTCTTTCTTTCAATTTGTTCGATGAGTATCAAACTTTCCAAGCCCTCTTTCCTCATTATGCGCCCAGGGAAATTCACCTGTCTCTTCCTGATGTTAAGTATAAGTGTACTTTTGTTTCCATTTTCTCTAAAATGTCATTGTTGCTCATCTGTTCGGTCTATGGTATTCTCAGCATCCTACTGAAGAAATAGATTTCTCTGACTTAAAGTGTCTTCTTCATCCTAAGGGGAGATTGCGCGGCCTCTGCTGCTATATAAGAGAACAAATATTACGTAACAGTTCAGTACGCTATTTCTTTGGTTTCGTTTTTTCACGGTTTTTTTCTGTTTCTTAATACTTTGCTTAGTTTTTGGGAAGCATATTTCGCTATCACAATGATCCTTCGTATTTCGGTGTCGCAATTCTCAGCATCCTCCTGTAGAACTATATTTTTGTTGCTTCAATAAATCTCTTCTTCATCTTTGAGGAAATTTTCCAGTTTTCACTGTCAAAGAGGAGGACTGATATAACATAAGAGTTCAGTACTCATTTCTTTGTTTCGAACGAAATTTTCCTGTTTATACAGAGTCCGATAATATTAATTTCATACTCAAGCACTGCTCAAAGGTCGTCTTTCATTAGTAGTTGCCGGCCTGACTTCATAGAGGCAAATGTCCGAATCTTGTTTAATTTCGATTTAATGTGTCTTGTGCTCTTGGCGTTTTTGTGGTTTGTTTGTTTTTTTTTAATGTACTTATTTCCAATCTTTCTTCCGTAATCTTCTATTTAATATAACTTGTTCTCAAATATTTTTTCAAAGTTGCAATTAAAGTTTATACTCGTATAATGCGCCATGTTTATTTTAAATATAGCTGTAATTTTTGACTGCAGTAAATGAATATATAGTCTGTACAACAGCGTCGGCAGGATCAGCCGTAGACGCGCTAATTTTATATCTCGTGTATGATGCGACCTCCTTAAAATTAGCTTCAAAATTAAGTCTTCAAAAGTCGCATGATACGCGAGTATATACGCTATAAGGGATTCAGTTTCTCTTTTCAGATGTTCTCTGCGTAGCCAAGTTCATTATTTTTTTATCCAAGATATTGTCTTCATTATCATTATTAATTATCGTACTGTTCTTATTATTTTTACAACTTTTTTCGTCTCGGCATAACTGTACATCCCCCCGTAAACTATATTATGCTTTCCCCCTCTTTCACAATCAGATCACTACTAAAAAACGCTGTTGCGGTTCTCTTAAAGCAAGTCCTAACCGGTCATTGGCGGCCATAAGCTCCATAATCTGTTTTGGTACAAAGAACGTTTAAATCTAATGAACACGTAACAAGGGCGGCTTAGATAGAAAACAATAATAGACTTCATCATTCATTTTCAGTGTCAAGAGAGATTGTCCACTTGTATCTCATAACCCTCCTGCCGCTTCTCCTCTGCCTCCTATTCTTTTTTCCTACTTATCCTGTACCTCCTATTCTTTTTCCTACTCATCCGCTTCCTCCTAATCTTTTTCCTACTCGTCCTCTACCTCCTGTTCTTTTTCCTACTCATCCAGTTCCTCCTATTCTTTTCCCCACTCATCCTTTTCCTCCTATTCTTCCTCCTACTCATACTCTTCCTCCTATTCTTTTTCCTACTCATCCTCTTCCTCATAATCTTTTTCCTACTCATCCTCTTCCTCCTATTCTTTTCCCCACTCATCCTCTTCCTCCTATTCTTTTTCCTACTCATCCTCTTCCTCCTATTCTTTTTCCTACTCATCCTCTTCCTCATAATCTTTTTCCTACTCATCCTCTTCCTCCTATTCTTTTTCCCATTCATCCTCTTCCTCCTATTCTTTTTCTCACTCATCCTCTTCCTTCTATTCTTTTTCTCACTCATCCTCTTCCTCCTATTCTTTTTCTCACTCATCCTCTTCCTCACTCATCCTCTTCCTTCTATTCTTTTTCTCACTCATCCTCTTCCTCCTATTCTTTTTCTCACTCATCCTCTTCCTCCTATTCTTTTTCTCACTCATCCTCTTCCTTCTATTCTTTTTCTCACTCATCCTCTTCCTCCTATTCTTTTTCTCACTCATCCTCTTCCTCACTCATCCTCTTCCTTCTATTCTTTTTCTCACTCATCCTCTTCCTCCTATTCTTTTTCTCACTCATCCTCTTCCTCCTATTCTTTTTCTCACTCATCCTCTTCCTTCTATTCTTTTTCCTATTCATCCTCTTCCCCTTATTCTTTTTCTCACTCATCCTCTTCCTCCTATTGTTTTTCTCACTCATCCTCTTCCTCCTATTCTTCCTCCTACTCATCCTCTTCCTTCTATTCTTTTTCCTACTCATCCTCTTCCGCCTATTATTTTTCTCACTCATCCTCTTCCTCCTATTCTTCCTCCTACTCATCCTCTTCCATCTATTCTTTTTCCCATTCATCCTCTTCCTCCTATTCTTTTTCTCACTCATCCTCTTCCTTCTATTCTTTTTCTCACTCATCCTCTTCCTCCTATTCTTTTTCCTATTCATCCTCTTCCTCCTATTCTTTTTCTCTATCATCCTCTTCCTCCTATTGTTTTTCTCACTCATCCTCTTCCTCCTATTCTTCCTCCTACTCATCCTCTTCCTTCTATTCTTTTTCCTACTCATCCTCTTCCGCCTATTATTTTTCTCACTCATCCTCTTCCTCCTATTCTTCCTCCTACTCATCCTCTTCCATCTATTCTTTTTCCCATTTATCCTCTTCCTCCTATTCTTTTTCTCACTCATCCTCTTCCTCCTATTCTTTTTCCTATTCATCCTCTTCCCCTTATTCTTTTTCTCACTCATCCTCTTCCTCCTATTGTTTTTCTCACTCATCCTCTTCCTCCTATTCTTCCTCCTACTCATCCTCTTCCTTCTATTCTTTTTCCTACTCATCCTCTTCCATCTATTCTTTTTCCCATTCATCCTCTTCCTCCTATTCTTTTTCCTATTCATCCTCTTCCCCTTATTCTTTTTCTCACTCATCCTCTTCCTCCTATTGTTTTTCTCACTCATCCTCTTCCTCCTATTCTTCCTCCTACTCATCCTCTTCCTTCTATTCTTTTTCCTACTCATCCTCTTCCGCCTATTATTTTTCTCACTCATCCTCTTCCTCCTATTCTTCCTCCTACTCATCCTCTTCCATCTATTCTTTTTCCCATTCATCCTCTTCCTCCTATTCTTTTTCTCACTCATCCTCTTCCTCCTATTCTTTTTCCTATTCATCCTCTTCCCCTTATTCTTTTTCTCACTCATCCTCTTCCTCCTATTGTTTTTCTC
>OZ038506.1:2685200-3002700 GCA_964036315.1 Acanthosepion esculentum
ACGAGTTCCGTATTTCAATCCTAAATGACATAAAGAATAAGAAGCGAGTAAGAATACGCTCAACTGAATAGGAAATGTGTGTGTGCTTATCATATTCATTAGTATACGAGTTCCGTATTTCAATCCTAAATGACATCAAGAATAAGAAGCCAGTAATAATACGCTCAACTGAATAGGAAATGTGTGTGTGCTTATCATATTCATTAGTATACGAGTTTTGTATATCAATCCTAAATGACATCAAGAATAAGAAGCCAGCAAGAATACGCTCAACTGAATAGGAAATGTGTGTGTGCTTATCATATTCATTAGTATACGAGTTCCGTATTTCAATCCTAAATGACATAAAGAATAAGAAGCCAGTAAGAATACGCTCAACTGAATAGGAAATGTGTGTGTGCTTATCATATTCATTAGTATACGAGTTCCGTATATCAATCCTAAATGACATCAAGAATAAGAAGCCAGCAAGAATACGCTCAACTGAATAGGAAATGTGTGTGTGCTTATCATATTCATTAGTATAAGAGTGCCATATTTCAATCCTAAATGACATCAAGAATAACAAGCCAGTAAGAATACGCTCAACTGAATAGGAAATGTGTGTCTGTTTATCATATTCATTAGTATACGAGTTCCGTATTTCAATCCTAAATGACATAAAGAATAAGAAGCCAGTAAGAATACGCTCAACTGAATAGGAAATGTGTGTGTGCTTATTATATTCATTAGTATACGAGTTCCGTATATCAATCCTAAATGACATCAAGAATAAGAAGCCAGCAAGAATACGCTCAACTGAATAGGAAATGTGTGTATGCTTATCATATTCATTAGTATATGAGTTCCGTATTTCAATCCTAAATGACATAAAGAATAAGAAGCCAGTAAGAATACGCTCAACTGAATAGGAAATGTGTGTGTGCTTATCATATTCATTAGTATTCGAGTTCCGTATATCAATCCTAAATGACATCAAGAATAAGAAGCCAGTAAGAATACGCTCAACTGAATAGGAAATGTGTGTGTGCTTATCATATTCATTAGTATAAGAGTTCCGTATTTCAATCCTAAATGACATCAAAAATAAGAAGCGAGTAAGAATACGCTCAACTGAATAGGAAATGTCTGTGTGCTTATCATATTCATTAGTATACGAGTTCCGTATTTCAATCCTAAATGACATCAAGAATAAGAAGCGAGAAAGTATACGCTCAACTGAATAGGAGATGTGTGTGTGCTTATCATATTCATTAGCATAAGAGTTCCTTATTTCAATCCTAAATGACATCAAAAATAAGAAGCGAGTAAGAATACGCTCAACTTAACAGGAAATGTGTGTGTGCTTATCGTATTCATTAGTATACGAGTTCCGTATTTCAATCCTAAATGACATAAAGAATAAGAAGCCAGTAAGAATACGCTCAACTGAAGAGGAAATGTGTGTGTGCTTATCATATTCATTAGTATACGAGTTCCGTATTTCAATCCTAAATGACATCAAGAATAAGAAGCCAGTAATAATACGCTCAACTGAATAGGAAATGTGTGTGTGCTTATCATATTCATTAGTATACGAGTTTTGTATATCAATCCTAAATGACATCAAGAATAAGAAGCCAGCAAGAATACGCTCAACTGAATAGGAAATGTGTGTGTGCTTATCATATTCATTAGTATACGAGTTCCGTATTTCAATCCTAAATGACATAAAGAATAAGAAGCCAGTAAGAATACGCTCAACTGAATAGGAAATGTGTGTGTGCTTATCATATTCATTAGTATACGAGTTCCGTATATCAATCCTAAATGACATCAAGAATAAGAAGCCAGCAAGAATACGCTCAACTGAATAGGAAATGTGTGTGTGCTTATCATATTCATTAGTATACGAGTGCCATATTTCAATCCTAAATGACATCAAGAATAACAAGCCAGTAAGAATACGCTAAACTGAATAGGAAATGTGTGTGTGTTTATCATATTCATTAGTATACGAGTTCCGTATTTCAATCCTAAATGACATAAAGAATAAGAAGCCAGTAAGAATACGCTCAACTGAATAGGAAATGTGTGTGTGCTTATTATATTCATTAGTATACGAGTTCCGTATATCAATCCTAAATGACATCAAGAATAAGAAGCCAGCAAGAATACGCTCAACTGAATAGGAAATGTGTGTATGCTTATCATATTCATTAGTATACGAGTTCCGTATTTCAATCCTAAATGACATAAAGAATAAGAAGCCAGTAAGAATACGCTCAACTGAATAGGAAATGTGTGTGTGCTTATCATATTCATTAGTATTCGAGTTCCGTATATCAATCCTAAATGACATCAAGAATAAGAAGCCAGTAAGAATACGCTCAACTGAATAGGAAATGTGTGTGTGCTTATCATATTCATTAGTATACGAGTTCCGTATTTCAATCCTAAATGACATAAAGAATAAGTAGCCAGTAAGAATACATTCAACTGAATAGGAAATGTGTGTTTGCTTATCATATTCATTAGTATACGAGTTCCGTATTTCAATCCTAAATGACATCAAGAATAAGAAGCCAGTAAGAATACGCTCAACTGAATAGGAATCTGTGTGTGCTTATCATATTCATTAGTATACGAGTTCCGTACTTCAATCCTAAATGACATCAAGAATAAGAAGCCAGTAAGAATACGCTCAACTGAATAGGAAATGTGTGTGTGGTTACCATATTCATTAGTATAGGAGTTCCGTATTTCAATCCTAAATGACATCAAGAATAAGAAGCCAGTAAGAATACGCTCAACTGAATAGGAAATGTGTGTGTGCTTATCAAATTCATTAGTATACGAGTTCCGTATTTCAATCCTAAATGACATCAAAAATAAGAAGCGAGTAAGAATACGCTCAACTGAATAGGAAATGTGTGTGTGCTTATCATATTCATTACTATACGAGTTCCGTATTTCAATCCTAAATGACATCAAGAATAAGAAGCCAGTAAGAATACGCTGAACTGAATAGGAAATGTGTGTGTGCTTATCATATTCATTAGTATACGAGTTCCGTATTTCAATCCTAAATGACATCAAAAATAAGAAGCGAGTAAGAATACAATCAACTGAATAGGAAATGTGTGTGTGCTTATCATATTCATTAGTATACGAGTTCCGTATTTCAATCCGAAATGACATCAAAGATAAGAAGCGTATAAGAATACGCTCAACTGAATAGGAAATGTGTGTGTGCTTATCAAATTCATTAGTATACGAGTTCCGTATTTCAATCCGAAATGACATCAAGAATAAGAAGCCAGTAAGAATACGCTCAACTGAATAGGAAATGTGTGTGTGCTTATCATATTCATTAGTATACGAGTTCCGTATTTCAATCCTAAATGACATCAAAAATAAGAAGCGAGTAAGAATACAATCAACTGAATAGGAAATGTGTGTGTGCTTATCATATTCATTAGTATACGAGTTCCGTATTTCAATCCGAAATGACATCAAAGATAAGAAGCGAATAAGAATACGCTCAACTGAATAGGAAATGTGTGTGTGCTTATCAAATTCATTAGTATACGAGTTCCGTATTTCAATCCGAAATGACATCAAGAATAAGAAGCCAGTAAGAATACGCTCAACTGAATAGGAAATGTGTGTGTGCTTATCATATTCATTAGTATACGAGTTCCGTATTTCAATCCTAAATGACATCAAGAATAAGAAGCGAGTAAGAATACGCTCAACTTAATAGGAAATGTGTGTGTGCTTATCATATTCATTAGTATACGAGTTCCGTATTTCAATCCTAAATGACATCAAAAATAAGAAGCGAGTAAGAATACGCTCAACTGAATAGGAAATGTGTGTGTGCTTATCATATTCATTAGTATACGAGTTCCGTATTTCAATCCTAAATGACATCAAGAATAAGAAGCCAGTAAGAATACGCTCAACTGAATAGGAAATGTGTGTGTGCTTATCATATTCATTAGTATACGAGTTCCGTATTTCAATCCGAAATGACATCAAGAATAAGAAGCCAGTACGAATACGCTCAACTGAATAGGAAATGTGTGTGTGCTTATCATATTCATTAGTATACGAGTTCCGTATTTCAATCCTAAATGACATCAAAAATAAGAAGCGAGTAAGAATACGCTCAACTGTAAAGGAAATGTGTGTGTGCTTATCATATTCATTAGTATACGAGTTCCGTATTTCAATCCTAAATGACATAAAAAATAAGAAGCCAGTAAGAATACGCTCAACTGAATCGGAAATGTGTTTGTGCTTATCATATTCATTAGTATACGAGTTCCGTATTTCAATACTAAATGACATCAAGAATAAGAAGCCAGTAAGAATACGCTCAACTGAATAGGAAATGTGTGTGTGCTTATCATATTCATTAGTATACGAGTTCCGTATTTCAATTCTAAATGACATCAAAAATAAGAAGCGAGTAAGAATACGCTCAACTGAATAGGAAATGTGTGTGTGCTTATCATATTCATTAGTATACGAGTTCCGTATTTCAATCCTAAATGACATAAAGAATAAGAAGCCAGTAAGAATACGCTCAACTGAATAGGAAATGTGTGTGTGCTTATCATATTCATTAGTATACGAGTTCCGTATATCAATCCTAAATGACATCAAGAATAAGAAGCCAGCAAGAATACGCTCAACTGAATAGGAAATGTGTGTGTGCTTATCATATTCATTAGTATACGAGTTCCGTATTTCAATCCTAAATGACATAAAGAATAAGAAGCCAGTAAGAATACGCTCAACTGAATAGGAAATGTGTGTGTGCTTATCATATTCATTAGTATACGAGTTCCGTATTTCAATCCTAAATGACATAAAGAATAAGTAGCCAGTAAGAATACATTCAACTGAATAGGAAATGTGTGTTTGCTTATCATATTCATTAGTATACGAGTTCCGTATTTCAATCCTAAATGACATCAAGAATAAGAAGCCAGTAAGAATACGCTCAACTGAATAGGAATCTGTGTGTGCTTATCATATTCATTAGTATACGAGTTCCGTACTTCAATCCTAAATGACATCAAGAATAAGAATCCAGTAAGAATACGCTCAACTGAATAGGAAATGTCTGTGTGGTTACCATATTCATTAGTATAGGAGTTCCGTATTTCAATCCTAAATGACATCAAGAATAAGAAGCCAGTAAGAATACGCTCAACTGAATAGGAAATGTGTGTGTGCTTATCAAATTCATTAGTATACGAGTTCCGTATTTCAATCCTAAATGACATCAAAAATAAGAAGCGAGTAAGAATACGCTCAACTGAATAGGAAATGTGTGTGTGCTTATCATATTCATTACTATACGAGTTCCGTATTTCAATCCTAAATGACATCAAGAATAAGAAGCCAGTAAGAATACGCTGAACTGAATAGGAAATGTGTGTGTGCTTATCATATTCATTAGTATACGAGTTCCGTATTTCAATCCTAAATGACATCAAAAATAAGAAGCGAGTAAGAATACAATCAACTGAATAGGAAATGTGTGTGTGCTTATCATATTCATTAGTATACGAGTTCCGTATTTCAATCCGAAATGACATCAAAGATAAGAAGCGAATAAGAATACGCTCAACTGAATAGGAAATGTGTGTGTGCTTATCATATTCATTATTATACGAGTTCCGTATTTCAATCCGAAATGACATCAAGAATAAGAAGCCAGTAAGAATACGCTCAACTGAATAGGAAATGTGTGTGTGCTTATCATATTCATTAGTATACGAGTTCCGTATTTCAATCCTAAATGACATCAAGAATAAGAAGCGAGTAAGAATACGCTCAACTTAATAGGAAATGTGTGTGTGCTTATCATATTCATTAGTATACGAGTTCCGTATTTCAATCCTAAATGACATCAAAAATAAGAAGCGAGTAAGAATACGCTCAACTGTAAAGGAAATGTGTGTGTGCTTATCATATTCATTAGTATACGAGTTCCGTATTTCAATCCTAAATGACATCAAAAATAAGAAGCCAGCAAGAATACGCTCAACTGAATCGGAAATGTGTTTGTGCTTATCATATTCATTAGTATACGAGTTCCATATTTCAATACTAAATGACATCAAGAATAAGAAGCCAGTAAGAATACGCTCAACTGAATAGGAAATGTGTGTGTGCTTATCATATTCATTAGTATACGAGTTCCGTATTTCAATCCTAAATGACATCAAGAATAAGAAGCCAGCAAGAATACGCTCAACTGAATAGGAAATGTGTGTGTGCTTATCATATTCATTAGTATACGAGTTCCGTATTTCAATCCTAAATGACATAAAGAATAAGAAGCCAGTAAGAATACATTCAACTGAATAGGAAATGTGTGTTTGCTTATCATATTCATTAGTATACGAGTTCCGTATTTCAATCCTAAATGACATCAAGAATAAGAAGCCAGTAAGAATACGCTCAACTGAATAGGAATCTGTGTTTGCTTATCATATTCATTAGTATACGAGTTCTGTATTTCAATCCGAAATGACATCAAAGATAACAAGCGAGTAAGAATACGCTCAACTGAATAGGAAATGTGTGTGTGCTTATCATATTCATTAGTATACGAGTACCGTATTTCAATCCTAAATTACATCAAAAATAAGAAGCGAGTAAGAATACGCTAAACTGAATAGGAAATGTGTGTGTGCTTATCATTTACATTAGTATACGAGTTCCGTATTTCAATCCTATATGACATCAAAAATAAGAAGCCAGTAAGAATACGCTCAACTGAATAGGAAATGTGTGTGTGCTTATCATATTCATTAGTATACGAGTTCTGTATTTCAATCCTAAATGACATCAAAAATAAGAAGCGAGAAAGAATACGCTCAACTGTAAAGGAAATGTGTGTGTGCTTATCATATTCATTAGTATACGAGTTCCGTATTTCAAACCTAAATGACATCAAAAATAAGAAGCGAGTAAGAATACGCTCAACTGAATCGGAAATGTCTTTGTGCTTATTATATTCATTAGTATACGAGTACCGTATTTCAATACTAAATGACATCAAGAATAAGAAGCCAGTAAGAATACGCTGAACTGAATAAGAAATGTGTGTGTGCTTATCATATTCATTAGTATACGAGTTCCGTATTTCAATTCTAAATGACATCAAAAATAAGAAGCGAGTAAGAATACGCTCAACTGAATAGGAAATGTGTGTGTGCTTATCATATTCATTAGTATACGAGTTCCGCATTTCAATCCTAAATGACATCAAAAATAAGAAGCGAGTAAGAATACGCTCAACTGAATAGCAAATGTGTGAGTGCTTTTCATATTCATTAGTATACGAGTTCCATATTTCAATCCTAAATGACATCAAGAATAAGAAGCCAGTAAGAATACGCTCAACTGAATAGGATATGTGTGTATGCTTATCATATTCATTAGTATACGAGTTCCGTATTTCAATCCTAAATGACATCAAGAATAAGAAGCCAGTAAGAATACGCTCAACTGAATAGGAAATGTGTGTGTGCTTATCATATTCATTAGTATACGAGTTCCGTATTTCAATCCTAAATGACATCAAGAATAAGAAGCCAGTAAGAATACGCTCAATTGAATAGGAAATGTGTGTGTGCTTATCATATTCATTAGTATACGAGTTCCGTATTTCAATCCTAAATGACATCAAGAATAAGAAGCCAGTAAGAATACGCTCAACTGAATAGGAAATGTGTGTGGGCTTATCATATTCATAAGTATACGAGTTCCGTATTTCAATCCTAAATGACATCAAAAATAAGAAGCGAGTAAGAATACAATCAACTGAATAGGAAATGTGTGTGTGCTTATCATATTCATTAGTATACGAGTTCCGTATTTCAATCCGAAATGACATCAAAGATAAGAAGCGAGTAAGAATACGCTTAACTGAATAGGAAATGTGGGTCTGCTTATCATATTCATAAGTATACGAGTTCCGTATTTCAATCCTAAATGACATCAAAAATAAGAAGCGAGAAAGAATACGCTCAACTGAATAAGAAATGTGTGTGTGCTTATCATATTCATTACTATACGAGTTCCGTATTTCAATCCTAAATGACATCAAAAATAAGAAGCGAGAAAGAATACGCTCAACTGTAAAGGAAATGTGTGTGTGCTTATCATATTCATTAGTATACGAGTTCCGTATTTCAAACCTAAATGACATCAAAAATAAGAAGCGAGTAAGAATACGCTCACATGAATAGGAAATGTGGGTCTGCTTATCATATTCATAAGTATACGAGTCCGTATTTCAATCCTAAATGACATCAAAATTAAGAAGCGAGTAAGAATACGCTCAACTGAATAGGAAATGTGTGTGTGCTTATCATATTCATTAGTATACGAGTTCCGTATTTCAAACCTAAATGACATGAAGAATAAGAAGCCAGTAAGAATACGCTCAACTGAATAGGTAATGTGTGTGTGCTTATAATATTCATTAGTATACGAGTTCCGTATTTCAATCCTAAATGACATCAAGAATAAGAAGAGAGTAAGAATACGCTCAACTGAATAGGAAATGTGTGTGTGCTTATCATATTCATTAGTATACGAGTTCCGTATTTCAATCCTAAATGACATCAAGAATAAGAAGCCAGTAAGAATACGCTCAACTGAATAGGAAATGTGTGTGTGCTTATCATATTCATTACTATACGAGTTCCGTATTTCAATCCTAAATGACATCAAGAATAAGAAGCCAGTAAGAATACGCTCAACTGAATAGGAAATGTGTGTGTGCTTATCATATTCATTAGTATACGAGTTCCGTATTTCAATCCGAAATGACATCAAAGATAAGAAGCGAGTAAGAATACGCTAAACTGAATAGGAAATGTGTGTGTGCTTATCATTTACATTAGTATACGAGTTCCGTATTTCAATCCTATATGACATCAAAAATAAGAAGCCAGTAAGAATACGCTCAACTGAATAGGAAATGTGTGTGTGCTTATCATATTCATTAGTATACGAGTTCTGTATTTCAATCCTAAATGACATCAAAAATAAGAAGCGAGAAAGAATACGCTCAACTGTAAAGGAAATGTGTGTGTGCTTATCATATTCATTAGTATACGAGTTCCGTATTTCAAACCTAAATGACATCAAAAATAAGAAGCGAGTAAGAATACGCTCAACTGAATCGGAAATGTGTTTGTGCTTATCATATTCATTAGTATACGAGTAACGTATTTCAATACTAAATGACATCAAGAATAAGAAGCCCGTAAGAATACGCTGAACTGAATAAGAAATGTGTGTGTGCTTATCATATTCATTAGTATACGAGTTCCGTATTTCAATTCTAAATGACATCAAAAATAAGAAGCGAGTAAGAATACGCTCAACTGAATAGGAAATGTGTGTGTGCTTATCATATTCATTAGTATACGAGTTCCGCATTTCAATCCTAAATGACATCAAAAATAAGAAGCGAGTAAGAATACGCTCAACTGAATAGCAAATGTGTGAGTGCTTTTCATATTCATTAGTATACGAGTTCCGTATTTCAATCCTAAATGACATCAAGAATAAGAAGCCAGTAAGAATACGCTCAACTGAATAGGAAATGTGTGTGTGCTTATCATATTCATTAGTATACGAGTTCCGTATTTCAAACCTAAATGACATCAAGAATAAGAAGCCAGTAAGAATACGCTCAATTGAATAGGAAATGTGTGTGTGCTTATCATATTCATTAGTATACGAGTTCCGTATTTCAATCCTAAATGACATCAAGAATAAGAAGCCAGTAAGAATACGCTCAACTGAATAGGAAATGTGTGTGGGCTTATCATATTCATAAGTATACGAGTTCCGTATTTCAATCCTAAATGACATCAAAAATAAGAAGCGAGTAAGAATACAATCAACTGAATAGGAAATGTGTGTGTGCTTATCATATTCATTAGTATACGAGTTCCGTATTTCAATCCGAAATGACATCAAAGATAAGAAGCGAGTAAGAATACGCTTAACTGAATAGGAAATGTGGGTCTGCTTATCATATTCATAAGTATACGAGTTCCGTATTTCAATCCTAAATGACATCAAAAATAAGAAGCGAGAAAGAATACGCTCAACTGAATAAGAAATGTGTGTGTGCTTATCATATTCATTAGTATACGAGTTCCGTATTTCAATCCTAAATGACATCAAAAATAAGAAGCGAGTAAGAATACGCTCAACTGAATAGGAAATGTGGGTCTGCTTATCATATTCATAAGTATACGAGTCCGTATTTCAATCCTAAATGACATCAAAATTAAGAAGCGAGTAAGAATACGCTCAACTGAATAGGAAATGTGTGTGTGCTTATCATATTCATTAGTATACGAGTTCCGTATTTCAAACCTAAATGACATGAAGAATAAGAAGCCAGTAAGAATACGCTCAACTGAATAGGTAATGTGTGTGTGCTTATAATATTCATTAGTATACGAGTTCCGTATTTCAATCCTAAATGACATCAAGAATAAGAAGCGAGTAAGAATACGCTCAACTGAATAGGAAATGTGTGTGTGCTTATCATATTCATTAGTATACGAGTTCCGTATTTCAATCCTAAATGACATCAAGAATAAGAAGCCAGTAAGAATACGCTCAACTGAATAGGAAATGTGTGTGTGCTTATCATATTCATTACTATACGAGTTCCGTATTTCAATCCTAAATGACATCAAGAATAAGAAGCCAGTAAGAATACGCTCAACTGAATAGGAAATGTGTGTGGGCTTATCATATTCATAAGTATACGAGTTCCGTATTTCAATCCTAAATGACATCAAAAATAAGAAGCGAGTAAGAATACAATCAACTGAATAGGAAATGTGTGTGTGCTTATCATATTCATTAGTATACGAGTTCCGTATTTCAATCCGAAATGACATCAAAGATAAGAAGCGAGTAAGAATACGCTTAACTGAATAGGAAATGTGGGTCTGCTTATCATATTCATAAGTATACGAGTTCCGTATTTCAATCCTAAATGACATCAAAAATAAGAAGCGAGAAAGAATACGCTCAACTGTAAAGGAAATGTGTGTGTGCTTATCATATTCATTAGTATACGAGTTCCGTATTTCAAACCTAAATGACATCAAAAATAAGAAGCGAGTAAGAATACGCTCACATGAATAGGAAATGTGGGTCTGCTTATCATATTCATAAGTATACGAGTCCGTATTTCAATCCTAAATGACATCAAAATTAAGAAGCGAGTAAGAATACGCTCAACTGAATAGGAAATGTGTGTGTGCTTATCATATTCATTAGTATACGAGTTCCGTATTTCAAACCTAAATGACATGAAGAATAAGAAGCCAGTAAGAATACGCTCAACTGAATAGGTAATGTGTGTGTGCTTATAATATTCATTAGTATACGAGTTCCGTATTTCAATCCTAAATGACATCAAGAATAAGAAGAGAGTAAGAATACGCTCAACTGAATAGGAAATGTGTGTGTGCTTATCATATTCATTAGTATACGAGTTCCGTATTTCAATCCTAAATGACATCAAGAATAAGAAGCCAGTAAGAATACGCTCAACTGAATAGGAAATGTGTGTGTGCTTATCATATTCATTACTATACGAGTTCCGTATTTCAATCCTAAATGACATCAAGAATAAGAAGCCAGTAAGAATACGCTCAACTGAATAGGAAATGTGTGTGTGCTTATCATATTCATTAGTATACGAGTTCCGTATTTCAATCCGAAATGACATCAAAGATAAGAAGCGAGTAAGAATACGCTAAACTGAATAGGAAATGTGTGTGTGCTTATCATTTACATTAGTATACGAGTTCCGTATTTCAATCCTATATGACATCAAAAATAAGAAGCCAGTAAGAATACGCTCAACTGAATAGGAAATGTGTGTGTGCTTATCATATTCATTAGTATACGAGTTCTGTATTTCAATCCTAAATGACATCAAAAATAAGAAGCGAGAAAGAATACGCTCAACTGTAAAGGAAATGTGTGTGTGCTTATCATATTCATTAGTATACGAGTTCCGTATTTCAAACCTAAATGACATCAAAAATAAGAAGCGAGTAAGAATACGCTCAACTGAATCGGAAATGTGTTTGTGCTTATCATATTCATTAGTATACGAGTAACGTATTTCAATACTAAATGACATCAAGAATAAGAAGCCCGTAAGAATACGCTGAACTGAATAAGAAATGTGTGTGTGCTTATCATATTCATTAGTATACGAGTTCCGTATTTCAATTCTAAATGACATCAAAAATAAGAAGCGAGTAAGAATACGCTCAACTGAATAGGAAATGTGTGTGTGCTTATCATATTCATTAGTATACGAGTTCCGCATTTCAATCCTAAATGACATCAAAAATAAGAAGCGAGTAAGAATACGCTCAACTGAATAGCAAATGTGTGAGTGCTTTTCATATTCATTAGTATACGAGTTCCGTATTTCAATCCTAAATGACATCAAGAATAAGAAGCCAGTAAGAATACGCTCAACTGAATAGGAAATGTGTGTGTGCTTATCATATTCATTAGTATACGAGTTCCGTATTTCAAACCTAAATGACATCAAGAATAAGAAGCCAGTAAGAATACGCTCAATTGAATAGGAAATGTGTGTGTGCTTATCATATTCATTAGTATACGAGTTCCGTATTTCAATCCTAAATGACATCAAGAATAAGAAGCCAGTAAGAATACGCTCAACTGAATAGGAAATGTGTGTGGGCTTATCATATTCATAAGTATACGAGTTCCGTATTTCAATCCTAAATGACATCAAAAATAAGAAGCGAGTAAGAATACAATCAACTGAATAGGAAATGTGTGTGTGCTTATCATATTCATTAGTATACGAGTTCCGTATTTCAATCCGAAATGACATCAAAGATAAGAAGCGAGTAAGAATACGCTTAACTGAATAGGAAATGTGGGTCTGCTTATCATATTCATAAGTATACGAGTTCCGTATTTCAATCCTAAATGACATCAAAAATAAGAAGCGAGAAAGAATACGCTCAACTGAATAAGAAATGTGTGTGTGCTTATCATATTCATTAGTATACGAGTTCCGTATTTCAATCCTAAATGACATCAAAAATAAGAAGCGAGTAAGAATACGCTGAACTGAATAGGAAATGTGGGTCTGCTTATCATATTCATAAGTATACGAGTCCGTATTTCAATCCTAAATGACATCAAAATTAAGAAGCGAGTAAGAATACGCTCAACTGAATAGGAAATGTGTGTGTGCTTATCATATTCATTAGTATACGAGTTCCGTATTTCAAACCTAAATGACATGAAGAATAAGAAGCCAGTAAGAATACGCTCAACTGAATAGGTAATGTGTGTGTGCTTATAATATTCATTAGTATACGAGTTCCGTATTTCAATCCTAAATGACATCAAGAATAAGAAGCGAGTAAGAATACGCTCAACTGAATAGGAAATGTGTGTGTGCTTATCATATTCATTAGTATACGAGTTCCGTATTTCAATCCTAAATGACATCAAGAATAAGAAGCCAGTAAGAATACGCTCAACTGAATAGGAAATGTGTGTGTGCTTATCATATTCATTACTATACGAGTTCCGTATTTCAATCCTAAATGACATCAAGAATAAGAAGCCAGTAAGAATACGCTCAACTGAATAGGAAATGTGTGTGGGCTTATCATATTCATAAGTATACGAGTTCCGTATTTCAATCCTAAATGACATCAAAAATAAGAAGCGAGTAAGAATACAATCAACTGAATAGGAAATGTGTGTGTGCTTATCATATTCATTAGTATACGAGTTCCGTATTTCAATCCGAAATGACATCAAAGATAAGAAGCGAGTAAGAATACGCTTAACTGAATAGGAAATGTGGGTCTGCTTATCATATTCATAAGTATACGAGTTCCGTATTTCAATCCTAAATGACATCAAAAATAAGAAGCGAGAAAGAATACGCTCAACTGAATAAGAAATGTGTGTGTGCTTATCATATTCATTAGTATACGAGTTCCGTATTTCAATCCTAAATGACATCAAAAATAAGAAGCGAGTAAGAATACGCTCACATGAATAGGAAATGTGGGTCTGCTTATCATATTCATAAGTATACGAGTCCGTATTTCAATCCTAAATGACATCAAAATTAAGAAGCGAGTAAGAATACGCTCAACTGAATAGGAAATGTGTGTGTGCTTATCATATTCATTAGTATACGAGTTCCGTATTTCAAACCTAAATGACATGAAGAATAAGAAGCCAGTAAGAATACGCTCAACTGAATAGGTAATGTGTGTGTGCTTATAATATTCATTAGTATACGAGTTCCGTATTTCAATCCTAAATGACATCAAGAATAAGAAGCGAGTAAGAATACGCTCAACTGAATAGGAAATGTGTGTGTGCTTATCATATTCATTAGTATACGAGTTCCGTATTTCAATCCTAAATGACATCAAGAATAAGAAGCCAGTAAGAATACGCTCAACTGAATAGGAAATGTGTGTGTGCTTATCATATTCATTACTATACGAGTTCCGTATTTCAATCCTAAATGACATCAAGAATAAGAAGCCAGTAAGAATACGCTCAACTGAATAGGAATCTGTGTGTGCTTATAATATTCATTATTATACGAGTTCCGTATTTCAATCCTAAATGACATCAAGAATAAGAAGCCAGTAAGAATACGCTCAACTGAATAGGAAATGTGTGTGTGGTTACCATATTCATTAGTATAGTAGTTCCGTATTTCAATCCTAAATGACATCAAGAATAAGAAGCCAGTAAGAATACGCTCAACTGAATAGGAAATGTGTGTGTGCTTATCATATTCATTAGTATACGAGTTCCGTATTTCAATCCTAAATGACATCAAAAATAAGAAGCGAGTAAGAATACGCTAAACTGAATAGGAAATGTGTGTGTGCTTATCATATACATTAGTATACGAGTTCCGTATTTCAATCCTATATGACATCAAAAATAAGAAGCCAGTAAGAATACGCTCAACTGAATAGGAAATGTGTGTGTGCTTATCATATTCATTAGTATACGAGTTCTGTATTTCAATCCTAAATGACATCAAAAATAAGAAGCGAGTAAGAATACGCTCAACTGAATAGGAAATGTGTGTGTGCTTATCATATTCATTAGTATACGAGTTCCGTATTTCAATCCTAAATGACATCAAGAATAAGAAGTGAGTAAGAATACGCTCAACTGAATAGGAAATGTGTGTGTGCTTATCATATTCATTAGTATACGAGTTCCGTATTTCAATCCTAAATGAGATCTAGAATAAGAAGCCAATAAGAATATGCTCAACTGAATAGGAAATGTGTGTGTGCTTATCATATTCATTAGTATACGAGTTCCGTATTTCAATCCTAAATGACATCAAGAATAAGAAGCGAGTAAGAATACGCTCAACTGAATAGGAAATGTGTGTGTGCTTATCATATTCATTAGTATACGAGTTCCGTATTTCAATCCTAAATGACATCAAGAATAAGAAGCCAGTAAGAATACATTCAACTGAATAGGAAATGTGTGTTTGATTATCATATTCATTAGTATACGAGTTCCGTATTTCAATCCTAAATGACATAAAGAATAAGAAGCCAGTAAGAATACGCTCAACTGAATAGGAATCTGTGTGTGCTTATAATATTCATTATTATACGAGTTCCGTATTTCAATCCTAAATGACATCAAGAATAAGAAGCCAGTAAGAATACGCTCAACTGAATAGGAAATGTGTGTGTGGTTACCATATTCATTAGTATAGTAGTTCCGTATTTCAATCCTAAATGACATCAAGAATAAGAAGCCAGTAAGAATACGCTCAACTGAATAGGAAATGTGTGTGTGCTTATCAAATTCATTAGTATACGAGTTACGTATTTCAATCCTAAATGACATCAAAAATAAGAAGCGAGTAAGAATACAATCAACTGAATAGGAAATGTGTGTGTGCTTATCATATTCAATAGTATACGAGTTCCGTATTTCAATCCTAAATGACATCAAGCATAAGAAGCGAGAAAGAATACGCTCAACTGAAAAGGAAATGTGTGTGTGCTTATCATATTCATTAGTATACGAGTTCCGTATTTCAATCCTAAATGACATCAAGATTAAGAAGCCAGTACGAATACGCTCAACCTAATAGGAAATGTGTGTGTGCTTATCATATTCATTAGTATACGAGTTCCGTATTTCAATCCTAAATGACATCAAAAATAAGAAGCGAGTAAGAATACGCTAAACTGAATAGGAAATGTGTGTGTGCTTATCATATACATTAGTATACGAGTTCCGTATTTCAATCCTATATGACATCAAAAATAAGAAGCCAGTAAGAATACGCTCAACTGAATAGGAAATGTGTGTGTGCTTATCATATTCATTAGTATACGAGTTCTGTATTTCAATCCTAAATGACATCAAAAATAAGAAGCGAGTAAGAATACGCTCAACTGAATAGGAAATGTGTGTGTACTTATCATATTCATTAGTATACGAGTTCCGTATTTCAATCCTAAATGACATCAAGAATAAGAAGTGAGTAAGAATACGCTCAACTGAATAGGAAATGTGTGTGTGCTTATCATATTCATTAGTATACGAGTTCCGTATTTCAATCCTAAATGAGATCTAGAATAAGAAGCCAATAAGAATATGCTCAACTGAATAGGAAATGTGTGTGTGCTTATCATATTCATTAGTATACGAGTTCCGTATTTCAATCCTAAATGACATCAAGAATAAGAAGCGAGTAAGAATACGCTCAACTGAATAGGAAATGTGTGTGTGCTTATCATATTCATTAGTATACGAGTTCTGTATTTCAATCCTAAATGACATCAAAAATAAGAAGTGAGAAAGAATACGCTCAACTGAATAGGATATGTGTGTGTGCTTATCATATTCATTAGTATACGAGTTCTGTAATTAAATCCTAAATGACATCAAAAATATGAAGCGAGAAAGAATAAGCTCAACTGAATAGGAAATGTGTGTGTGCTTATCATATTCATTAGTATACGAGTTCCGTATTTCAATCCTAAATGAGATCTAGAATAAGAAGCCAATAAGAATATGCTCAACTGAATAGGAAATGTGTGTGTGCTTATCATATTCATTAGTATACGAGTTCCGTATTTCAATCCTAAATGACATCAAGAATAAGAAGCGAGTAAGAATACGCTCAACTGAATAGGAAATGTGTGTGTGCTTATCATATTCATTAGTATACGAGTTCCGTATTTCAATCCTAAATGACATCAAGAATAAGAAGCCAGTAAGAATAGATTCAACTGAATAGGAAATGTGTGTTTGCTTATCATATTCATTAGTATACGAGTTCCGTATTTCAATCCTAAATGACATATAGAATAAGAAGCCAGTAAGAATACGCTCAACTGAATAGGAATCTGTGTGTGCTTATCATATTCATTAGTATACGAGTTCCGTATTTCAATCCTAAATGACATCAAGAATAAGAAGCCAGCAAGAATACGCTCAACTGAATAGGAAATGTGTGTGTGGTTACCATATTCATTAGTATAGGAGTTCCGTATTTCAATCCTAAATGACATCAAGAATAAGAAGCCAGTAAGAATACGCTCAACTGAATAGGAAATGTGTGTGTGCTTATCAAATTCATTAGTATAAGAGTTCCGTATTTCAATTCTAAATGACATCAAAAATAAGAAGCGAGTAAGAATACGCTCAACTGAATAGGAAATGTGTGTGTGCTTATCATATTCATTAGTATACGAGTTCCGTATTTCAATCCTAAAAGACATCAAGAATAAGAAGCCAGTACGAATACGCTCAACTGAATAGGAAATGTGTGTGTGCTTATCATATTCATTGGTATACGAGTTCCGTATTTCAATCCTAAATGACATCAAAAATAAGAAGCGAGTAAGAATACGCTAAACTGAATAGGAAATGTGTGTGTACTTATCATATACATTAGTATACGAGTTCCGTATTTCAATCCTAAATGACATGAAGAATAAGAAGCCAGTAAGAATACGCTCAACTGAATAGGAAATGTGTGTGTGCTTATCATATTCATTAGTATACGAGTTCCCTATTTCAATCCTAAATGACATCAATAATAAGAAGCGAGTAAGAATACTCTCAACTGAATAGGAAATGTGTGTGTGCTTATCATATTCATTAGTATATGAGCTCCGTATTTCAATCCTAAATGACATCAAATATAAGAAGCGAGAAAGAATACGCAAAACTGAATAGGAAATGTGTGTGTGCTTATCATATACATTAGTATACGAGTTCCGCATTTCAATCCTATATGACATCAAAAATAAGAAGCCAGTAAGAATACGCTCAACTGAATAGGAAATGTGTCTGTGCTTATCATATTCATTAGTATACGAGTTCTGTATTTCAATCCTAAATGACATCAAAAATAAGAAGCGAGAAAGAATACGCTCAACTGAATAGGAAATGTGTGTGTGCTTATCATATTCATTAGTATACGAGTTCCGTATTTCAATCCGAAATGACATCAAAGATAAGAAGCCAGTAAGAATACGCTGAACTGAATAAGAAATGTGTGTGTGCTTATCATATTCATTAATATACGAGTTCCTTATTTTAATCCGAAAGGACATCAAAGATAAGAAGCGAGTAAGAATACGCTAAACTGAATAGGAAATGTGTATGTGCTTATCATATACATTAGTATACGTGTTCCGTATTTCAATCCTATATGACATCAAATATAAGAAGCCAGTAAGAATACGCTCAACTGAATAGGAAATGTGTCTGTGCTTATGATATTCATTAGTATACGAGTTCTGTATTTCAATCCTAAATGACATCAGAAAAAAGAAGCGAGAAAGAATACGCTCAACTGTAAAGGAAATGTGTGTGTGCTTATCATATTCATTAGTATACGAGTTCCGTATTTCAATCCGAAATGACATCAAAGATAAGAAGCGAGTAAGAATACTCTCAACTGAATAGGAAATGTGTGTGTGCTTATCATATTCATTAGTATACGAGTTCCGTATTTCAATCCTAAATGACATCAAGAATAAGAAGCCAGTAAGAATAAGCTGAACTGAATAAGAAATGTGTGTGTGCTTATCATATTCATTAGTATACGTGTTCCGTAATTCAAATCTAAATGACATCAAAAATAAGAAGCGAGTAAGAATACGCTCAACTGAATAGGAAATGTGTGTGTGCTTATCATATTCATTAGTATACGAGTTCCATATTTCAATCCGAAATGACATCAAAGATAAGAAGCGAGTAAGAATACGCTCAACTGAATAGGAAATGTGTGTGTGCTTATGATATTCATTAGTAGACGAGTTCCGTATTTCAATCCTAAATGACATCAAAGATAAGAAGCGAGTAAAAATACGCTCAACTGAATAGGAAATGTGTCTGTGCTTATGATATTCATTAGTAGACGAGTTCCGTATTTCAATCCTAAATGACATCAAAAATAAGAAGCCAGTAAGAATACGCTCAACTGAATAGGAAATGTGTCTGTGCTTATCATATACATTAGTATACGAGTTCCGTATTTCAATCCTAAATGACATCAAAAATAAGAAACCAGTAAGAATACGCTCAACTGAATAGGAAATGTGTGTGTGCTTATCATATTCATTAGTATACGATTTCTGTATTTCAATCCTAAATGACATCAAAAATAAGAAGCGAGTAAGAATACGCTCAACTGAATAGGAAATGTGTGTGTGTTTATCATATTCATTAGTATACGAGTTCCGTATTTCAATCCTAAATGACATCAAGAATAAGAAGCCAGTAAGAATACGCTGAACTGAATAGGAAATGTGTGTGTGCTTTTCATATTCATTAGTATACGAGTTCCGTATTTCAATCCTAAATGACATCAAATATATGAAGCAAGTAAGAATACGCTCAACTGAATAGGAAATGTGGGTCTGCTTATCATATTCATAAGTATACAAATACCGTATTTCAATCCTAAATGACATCAAAATGAAGAAGCGAGTAAGAATACGCACAACTGAATAGGAAATGTGTGTGTGCTTATCATATCCATTATTATACGAGTACCGTATTTCAAACCTAAATGACATCAAGAATAAGAAGCCAGTAAGAATACGCTCAACTGAATAGGAAATGTGTGTGTGCTTATCATATTCATTAGTATACGAGTTCCGTAATTCAATCCTAAATGACATCAAGAATAAGAAGCCAGTAAGAATACGCTCAACTGAATAGGAAATGTGTGTGTGCTTATCATATTCATTAGTATACGAGTTCCGTATTTCAATCCTAAATGACATCAAGAATAAGAAGCCAGTAAGAATACGCTCAACTGAATAGGAAATGTGTGTGTGCTTATCATATTCATTAGTATACGATTTCCGCAATTCAATCCTAAATGGCATCAAAAATAAGAAGCGAGTAAGAATACGCTCAACTGAATAGGAAAAGTGTGTGTGCTTATCATATTCATTAGTATACGAGTTACGTATTTCAATGCACAATGACATCAAAAATAAGAAGCGAGTAAGAATACGCTCAACTGAATAGGAAATGTGTGTGTGCTTATCATATTCATTAGAATATGAGTTCCGTATTTCAATCCTAAATGACATCAAAAATAAGAAGCGAGAAAGAATACGATAAACTGAATAGGAAATGTGTGTGTGCTTATCATATTCATTAGTATACGAGGCCCGTATTTCAAACCTAAATGACATCAAAAATAAGAAGCGAGTAAGAATACGCTCAACTGAATAGGAAATGTGTGTGTGCTTATCATATTCATAAGTATACGAGTTCCGTATTTCAATCCTAAATGACATCAAAAATAAGAAGCGAGTAAGAATACGCTCAACTGAATAGGAAATGTGTGTGTGCTTATCATATTCATTAGTATACGAGTTCCGTATTTCAATCCTAAATGAAATCAAGAATAAGAAGGCAGTAAGAATACGCTCAACTGAATAGGAAATGTGTGTGTGCTTATCATATTCATTAGTATACGAGTTCCGTATTTCAATCCTAAATGACATCAAGAATAAGAATCCAGTAAGAATACTCTCAACTGAATAGGAAATGTGTGTGTGCTTATCATATTCATTAGTATACGATTTCCGTATTTCAATCCTAAATGACATCAAGAATAAGAAGCCAGTAAGAATACGCTCAACTTAATAGGAAATGTGTGTGGGCTTATCCTATTCATTAGTATACAAGTTCCGTATTTCAATCCTAAATGACATCAAAAATAAGAAGCGAGAAAGAATACGATAAACTGAATAGGAAATGTGTGTGTGCTTATCATATTCATTAGTATACGAGGCCCGTATTTCAAACCTAAATGACATCAAAAATAAGAAGCGTTTAAGAATACGCTCAACTGAATAGGAAATGGGTGTGTGCTTATCATAGTCATAAGTCTACGAATTCCGTATTTCAATCCTAAATGACATAAAAAATAAGAAGCGAGAAAGAATACGCTCAACTGAATAGGAAATGTGTGTGTGCATATCATATTCATTAGTATACGAGTTCCGTATTTCAATCCTAAATGACATCAAAAATAAGAAGCTAGTAAGAATACGCTCAACTGAATAGGAAATGTGGGTCTGCTTATCATATTCATAAGTATACGAGTTCCGTATTTTAATCCTAAATGACACCAAGATTAAGAAGCCAGTAAGAATACGCTCAACTGAATAGGAAATGTGTGTGTGCTTATAATATTCATTAGTATACTAGTTCCGTATTTCAAAATCTAAATGACATCAAGTATAAGAAGCCAGTTAGAATACGCTCAACTGAATAGGAAATGTGTGTGGGCTTATCATATTCATTAGTATACGAGTTCCATATTTCAATCCTAAATGACATCAAAAATAAGAAGCGAGTAAGAATACGCTCAACTGAATAGGAAATGTGTGTGTGCTTATCATATTCATAAGTATACGAGTCTTGTATTTCAATCCTAAATGACATCAAGAATAAGAAGCGAGTAAGAATACGCTCAACTGAATAGGAAATGTGTGTGGGCTTATCATATTCATTAGTATACGAGTTCCGTATTTCAATCCTAAATGACATTAATAATAAGAAGCGAGTAAGAATACGCTCAACTGAATATGAAATGTGTCTGTGCTTATCATGTTCATTAGAATACGAGTTCCGTATTTCAATCCTAAATGACATCAAAAATAAAAAGCGAGTAAGAATACGCTCAACTGAATAGGAAATGTGTGTGTGCTTATCATATTCATTAGTATACGAGTTCCGTATTTCAATCCTAAATGACATCAAAAATAAGAAGCGAGTAAGAAAACGCTCAACTGAATAGGAAATGTGTGTGGGCTTATCATATTCATTAGTATACGAGTTCCGTATTTCAATCCTAAAAGACATCAATAATAAGAAGCGAGTAAGAATACGCTCAACTGAATAGGAAATGTGTCTGTGCTTATCATATTCATTAGTATAAGAGTTCCGTATTTCAATCCTAAATGACATCAAATATAAGAAGCGTGTAAGAATACGCCCAACGAAATAGGAAATGTATGTGTGCTTATCATATTCATTAGTATACGAGTTCCGTATTTCAATCCTAAATGACATCAAATATAAGAAGCGAGTAAGAATACGATCAACTGAATAGGAAATGTGTGTGTGCTTATCATATTCATAAGTATACGAGTCTTGTATTTCAATCCTAAATGACATCAAAAATAAGAAGCGAGTAAGAATACGCTCAACTGAATAGGAAATGGGCGTGTGCTTATCATATTCATTAGTATACGAGTTCCGTATTTCAATCCTAAATGACATCAAAAATAAGAAGCGAGTAAGAATACGCACAACTGAATAGGAAATGTGTGTCTGCTTATCATATTCATTAGTATACGAGTTCCGTATTTCAATCCTAAATGACATCAAGAATAAGAAGCCAGTAAGAATACGCTCAACTGAATAGGAAATGTGTGTGTGCTTATCATATTCATTAGTATACGAGTTCCGTATTTCAATCCTAAATGACATCAAGAATAAGAAGCCAGTACGAATACGCTAAACTGAATAGGAAATGTGTGTGGGCTTATCATATACATTAGTATACGAGTTCCGTATTTCAATCCTATATGACATCATAAATAAGAAGCCAGTAAGAATACGCTCAACTGAATAGGAAATGTGTGTGTGCTTATCATATTCATTAGTATACGAGTTCTGTATTTCAATCCTAAATGACATCAAAAATAAGAAGCGAGTAAGAATACGCTCAACTGAATAGGAAATGTGTGTGTGCTTATCATATTCATTAGTATAAGAGTTCCGTATATCAATCCTAAATGACATCAAGAATAAGAAGCGAGTAAGAATACGCCCAACTGAATATGAATTGTGTGTGCTTATCATATTCATAAGTATACGAGTTCCGTATTTCAATCCGAAATGACATCAAAAATAAGAAGCGAGTAAGAATACGCTCAACTGAATAGGAAATGTTTGTGTGCTTATCATAGTCATAAATCTACGAATTCCGTATTTCAATCCTAAATGACATCAAGAATAAGAAGCCAGCAAAAATACGCTCAACTGAATAGGAAATGTGTGTCTGCTTATCATATTCATTAGTATACGAGTTCCGTATTTCAATCCTAAATGACATCAAGAATAAGAAGCCAGTAAGAATACGCTCAACTGAATAGGAAATGTGTGTGGGCTTATCATATTCATTAGTATACGAGTTCCGTATTTCAATCCTAAATAACATCAATAATAAGAAGCGAGTAAGAATACGCTCAACTGAATAGGAAATGTCTGTGTGCTTATCATATTCATTAGTATACGAGTCCTGTATTTCAATCCTAAATGACATCAAAAATAAGAAGCGAGTAAGAATACGCTCAACTTAATAGGAAATGACGTGTGTTTATCATATTCATTAGTATACGAGTTCCGTATTTCAATCCTAAATGACATCAAAAATAAGAAGCGAGTAAGAATACGCTCAACTTAATAGGAAATGACGTGTGTTTATCATATTCATTAGTATACGAGTTCCGTATTTCAATCCGAAATGACATCAAAAATAAGAAGCGAGTAAGAATACGCTGAACTGAATAGGAAATGTGTGTCTGCTTGTCATATTCATTAGTATACGAGTTCCGTATTTCAATCCTAAATGACATCAAAAATAAAAAGCGAGTAAGAATACGCTCAACTGAATAGGAAATGTGTGTGTGCTTATCATATTCATTAGTATACGAGTTCCGTATTTCAATCCTAAATGACATCAAAAATAAGAAGCGAGTAAGAATACGCTCAACTGAATAGGAAATATGTGTGGGCTTATCTTATTCATTAGTATACGAGTTCCGTATTTCAATCCTAAATGACATCAATAATAGGAAGCGAGTAAGAATACGCTCAACTGAATAGGAAATGTGTCTGTGCTTATCATATTCATTAGTATACGAGTTCCGTATTTCAATCCTAAATGACATCAAAAATAAGAAGCGAGTAAGAATACGCTCAACTGAATAGGAAATGTGTGTGGGCTTATCATATTCATTAGTATACGAGTTCCGTATTTCAATCCTAAATGACATCAATAATAAGAAGCGAGTAAGAATACGCTCAACTGAATAGGAAATGTGTCTGTGCTTATCATATTCATTAGTATAAGAGTTCCGTATTTCAATCCTAAATGACATCAAATATAAGAAGCGTGTAAGAATACGCCCAACGAAATAGGAAATGTATGTGTGCTTATCATATTCATTAGTATACGAGTTCCGTATTTCAATCCTAAATGACATCAAATATAAGAAGCGAGTAAGAATACGCTCAACTGAATAGGAAATGTGTGTGTGCTTATCATATTCATAAGTATACGAGTCTTGTATTTCAATCCTAAATGACATCAAAAATAAGAAGCGAGTAAGAATACGCTCAACTGAATAGGAAATGGGCGTGTGCTTATCATATTCATTAGTATACGAGTTCCGTATTTCAATCCTAAATGACATCAAAAATAAGAAGCGAGTAAGAATACGCACAACTGAATAGGAAATGTGTGTCTGCTTATCATATTCATTAGTATACGAGTTCCGTATTTCAATCCTAAATGACATCAAGAATAAGAAGCCAGTAAGAATACGCTCAACTGAATAGGAAATGTGTGTGTGCTTATCATATTCATTAGTATACGAGTTCCGTATTTCAATCCTAAATGACATCAAGAATAAGAAGCCAGTACGAATACGCTAAACTGAATAGGAAATGTGTGTGGGCTTATCATATACATTAGTATACGAGTTCCGTATTTCAATCCTATATGACATCATAAATAAGAAGCCAGTAAGAATACGCTCAACTGAATAGGAAATGTGTGTGTGCTTATCATATTCATTAGTATACGAGTTCTGTATTTCAATCCTAAATGACATCAAAAATAAGAAGCGAGTAAGAATACGCTCAACTGAATAGGAAATGTGTGTGTGCTTATCATATTCATTAGTATAAGAGTTCCGTATATCAATCCTAAATGACATCAAGAATAAGAAGCGAGTAAGAATACGCCCAACTGAATATGAATTGTGTGTGCTTATCATATTCATAAGTATACGAGTTCCGTATTTCAATCCGAAATGACATCAAAAATAAGAAGCGAGTAAGAATACGCTCAACTGAATAGGAAATGTTTGTGTGCTTATCATAGTCATAAATCTACGAATTCCGTATTTCAATCCTAAATGACATCAAGAATAAGAAGCCAGCAAAAATACGCTCAACTGAATAGGAAATGTGTGTCTGCTTATCATATTCATTAGTATACGAGTTCCGTATTTCAATCCTAAATGACATCAAGAATAAGAAGCCAGTAAGAATACGCTCAACTGAATAGGAAATGTGTGTGGGCTTATCATATTCATTAGTATACGAGTTCCGTATTTCAATCCTAAATAACATCAATAATAAGAAGCGAGTAAGAATACGCTCAACTGAATAGGAAATGTCTGTGTGCTTATCATATTCATTAGTATACGAGTCCTGTATTTCAATCCTAAATGACATCAAAAATAAGAAGCGAGTAAGAATACGCTCAACTTAATAGGAAATGACGTGTGTTTATCATATTCATTAGTATACGAGTTCCGTATTTCAATCCTAAATGACATCAAAAATAAGAAGCGAGTAAGAATACGCTCAACTTAATAGGAAATGACGTGTGTTTATCATATTCATTAGTATACGAGTTCCGTATTTCAATCCGAAATGACATCAAAAATAAGAAGCGAGTAAGAATACGCTGAACTGAATAGGAAATGTGTGTCTGCTTGTCATATTCATTAGTATACGAGTTCCGTATTTCAATCCTAAATGACATCAAAAATAAAAAGCGAGTAAGAATACGCTCAACTGAATAGGAAATGTGTGTGTGCTTATCATATTCATTAGTATACGAGTTCCGTATTTCAATCCTAAATGACATCAAAAATAAGAAGCGAGTAAGAATACGCTCAACTGAATAGGAAATATGTGTGGGCTTATCATATTCATTAGTATACGAGTTCCGTATTTCAATCCTAAATGACATCAATAATAAGAAGCGAGTAAGAATACGCTCAACTGAATAGGAAATGTGTCTGTGCTTATCATATTCATTAGTATAAGAGTTCCGTATTTCAATCCTAAATGACATCAAATATAAGAAGCGAGTAAGAATACGCCCAACGAAATAGGAAATGTGTGTGTGCTTATCATATTCATTAGTATACGACTTCCGTATTTCAATCCTAAATGACATCAAATATAAGAAGCGAGTAAGAATACGCTCAACTGAATAGGAAATGTGTGTGTGCTTATCATATTCATAAGTATACGAGTCTTGTATTTCAATCCTAAATGACATCAAAAATAAGAAGCGAGTAAGAATACGCTCAACTGAATAGGAAATGGGCGTGTGTTTATCATATTCATTAGTATACGAGTTCCGTATTTCAATCCTAAATGACATCAAAAATAAGAAGCGAGTAAGAATACGCTCAACTGAATAGGAAATGTTTGTGTGCTTATCATATTCATTAGTATACGAGTTCCGTATTTCAATCCTAAATGACATCAAAAATAAGAAGCGAGTAAGAATACGCACAATTGAATAGGAAATGTGTGTCTGCTTATCATATTCATTAGTATACGAGTTCCGTATTTCAATCCTAAATGACATCAAGAATAAGAAGCCAGTAAGAATACGCTCAACTGAATAGGAAATGTGTGTGTGCTTATCATATTCATTAGTATACGAGTTCCGTATTTCAATCCTAAATGACATCAAGAATAAGAAGCCAGTACGAATACGCTAAACTGAATAGGAAATGTGTGTGGGCTTATCATATACATTAGTATACGAGATCCGTATTTCAATCCTAAATGACATCAAAAATAAGAAGCCAGTAAGAATACGCTCAACTGAATAGGAAATGTGTGTGTGCTTATCATATTCATTAGTATACGAGTTCTGTATTTCAATCCTAAATGACATCAAAAATAAGAAGCGAGTAAGAATACGCTCAACTGAATAGGAAATGTGTGTGTGCTTATCATATTCATTAGTATAAGAGTTCCGTATATGAATCCTAAATGACATCAAGAATAAGAAGCGAGTAAGAATACGCCCAACTGAATATGAATTGTGTGTGCTTATCATATTCATATGTATACGAGTTCCGTATTTCAATCCTAAATGACATCAAAAATAAGAAGCGAGTAAGAATACGCTCAACTGAATAGGAAATGTTTGTCTGCTTATCATAGTCATAAATCTACGAATTCCGTATTTCAATCCTAAATGACATAAAAAATAAGAAGCGAGAAAGAATAAGCTCAACTGAATAGGAAATGGGTGTGTGCTTATCATATTCATTAGTATACGAGTTCCGTATTTCAATCCTAAATGACATCAAAAATAAGAAGCGAGTAAGAATACGCTCAACTGAATAGGAAATGTGTGTGTGCTTATCATATTCATAAGTATACGAGTTCCGTATTTTAATCCTAAATGACACCAAGAATAAGAAGCCAGTAAGAATACGCTCAACTGAATAGGAAATGTGTGTGTGCTTATAATATTCATTAGTATACTAGTTCCGTATTTCAAAATCTAAATGACATCAAGAATAAGAAGCCAGTAAGAATACGCTCAACTGAATAGGAAATGTGTGTGGGCTTATCATATTCATTAGTATACGAGTTCCGTATTTCAATCCTAAATGACATCAAAAATAAGAAGCGAGTAAGAATACGCTCAAATGAATAGGAAATGTGTGTGGGCTTATCATATTCATTAGTATACGAGTTCCGTATTTCAATCCTAAACGACATCAATAATAAGAAGCGAGTAAGAATACGCTCAACTGAATAGGAAATGTGTGTGTGCTTATCATATTCATTAGTATACGAGTTCCGTATATCAATCCTAAATGACATCAAAAATAAAAAGCGAGTAAGAATACGCTCAACTGAATAGGAAATGTGTGTGTGCTTATCATATTCATTAGCATACGAGTTCCGTATTTCAATCCTAAATGACATCAAAAATAATAAGCGAGTAAGAATACGCTCAACTGAATAGGAAATGTGTGCGGGCTTATCATATTCATTAGTATACAAGTTCCGTATTTCAATCCTAAATAACATCAATAATAAGAAGCGAGTAAGAATACGCTCAACTGAATAGGAAATGTGTGTGTGCTTATCATATTCATTAGTATAAGAGTTCCGTATTTCAATCCTAAATGACATCAAAGATAAGAACCGAGTAAGAATACGCCCAACGAAATAGGAAATGTGTGTGTGCTTATCATATTCATTAGTATACGAGTTCCGTATTTCAATCCTAAATAACATCAAATAAAAGAAGCGAGTAAGAATACGCTCAACTGAATAGGAAATGTGTGTGTGCTTATCATATTCATTAGTATAAGAGTTCCGTATTTCAATCCTAAATGACATCAAAGATAAGAAGCGAGTAAGAATACGCCCAACGAAATAGGAAATGTGTGTGTGCTTATCATATTCATTAGTATACGAGTTCCGTATTTCAATCCTAAATGACATCAAATAAAAGAAGCGAGTAAGAATACGCTCAACTGAATAGGAAATGTGTGTGTGCTTATCATATTCATAAGTATACGAGTCCTGTATTTCAATCCTAAATGACATCAGAAGTAAGAAGCGAGTAAGAATACGCTCAACTGAATAGGAAATGGCGTGTGTTTATCATATTCATTAGTATACGAGTTCCGTATTTCAATCCGAAATGACATCAAAAATAAGAAGCGAGTAAGAATACGCTGAACTGAATAGGAAATGTGTGTCTGCTTGTCATATTCATTAGTATACGAGTTCCGTATTTCAATCCTAAATGACATCAGGAATAAGAAGCCAGTAAAAATACGCTCAACTGAATAGGAAATGTGTGTGTGCTTATCATATTCATTAGTATACGAGTTCCGTATTTCAATCCTAAATGACATCAAGAATAAGAAGCCAGTACGAATACGCTAAACTGAATAGGAAATGCGTGTGTGCTTATTATATAAATTAGTATACGAGTTCCGTATTTCAATCCTAAATGACATCAAGAATAAGAAGCCAGTACGAATACGCTCAACTGAATAGGAAATGTGTGTGTGCTTATCATATTCATTAGTATACGAGTTCCGTATTTCAATCCTAAATGACATCAAAAATAAGAAGCGAGTAAGAATACGCTGAACTGAATAGGAAATGTGTGTGTGCTTATCATATACATTAGTATACGAGTTCCGTATTTCAATCCAATATGACATCAAAAATAAGAAGCCAGTAAGAATACGCTCAACTGAATAGGAAATGTGTGTGTGCTTATCATATTCATTAGTATACGAGTTCTATATTTCAATCCTAATTGACATCAAAAATAAGAAGCGAGAAAGAATACGCTCAACTGTAAAGGAAATGTGTGTGTGCTTATCATATTCATTAGTATACGAGTCCGTATTTCAATCCTAAATGACATCAAGAATAAGAAGCCAGTAAGAATACGCTCAACTGAATAGGAAATGTGTGTGCTTATCATATTCATTAGTATAAGAGTTCCGTATATCAATCCTAAATGACATCAAGAATAAGAAGCCAGTAAGAATACGCTCAACTGAATAGGAAATGTGTCTGTGCTTATCATATTCATTAGTATACGAGTTCCGTATTTCAATCCGAAATGACATCAAGAATAAGAAGCCAGTACGAATACGCTCAACTGAATAGGAAATGTGTGTGTGCTTTTCATATTTATTAGTATTCGAGTTCCGTATTTCAATCCTAAATGACATCAAAAATAAGAAGCGAGTAAGAATACGCTAAACTGAATAGGAAATGTGTGTGTGCTCATCTTATACATTAGTATACGAGTTCCGTATTTCAAACCTAAATGACATCAAGACTAAGAAGCCAGTAAGAATACGCTCAACTGAATAGGAAATGTGTGTGTGCTTATCATATTCATTAGTATACGAGTTCCGTATTTCAATCCTAAATGACATCAAAAATAAGAAGCGAGTAAGAATACGGTAAACTTAATAGGAAATGTGTGTGTGCTTATCATATACATTAGTATACGAGTTCCGTATTTCAATCCTAAATGACATCAAGAATAAGAAGCGAGTAAGAATACGCTCAACTTAATAGGAAATGTGTGTGTGCTTATCATATTCATTAGTATACGAGTTCCGTATTTCAATCCTAAATGACATCAAAAATAAGAAGCGAGTAAGAATACGCCCAACTGAATAGGAATTGTGTGTGCTTATCATATTCATAAATATACGAGTTCCGTATTTCAATCCTAAATGACATCAAAAATAAGAAGCGAGTAAGAATACGCTCAACTGAATAGGAAATGTGTGTGTGGTTATCATAGTCATAAGTCTACGACTTCCGTATTTCAATCCTAAATGACATAAAAAATAAGAAGCGAGAAAGAATACGCTCAACTGAATAGGAAATGGGTGTGTGCTTATCATATTCATTAGTATACGAGTTCCGTATTTCAATCCTAAATGACATCAAAAATAAGAAGCGAGTAAGAATTCGCTCAACTGAATAGGAAATGTGTGTGTGCTTATCATATTCATTAATATACGAGTTCCGTATTTCAATCCTAAATGACATCAAGAATAAGAAGCCAGTAAGAAGACTCTGAACTGAATAGGAAATGTGTGTGTGCTTATCATATTCATTAGTATACGAGTTCCGTATTTCAATCCTAAATGACATCAAAAATAAGAAGCGAGTAAGAAGACGCTGAACTGAATAGGAAATGTGTGTGTGCTTATCATATTCATTAGTATACGAGTTCCGTATTTCAATCCGAAATGACATCAAAGATAAGAAGCGAGTAAGAATACGCTCAACTGAATAGGAAATGTGTGTGTGCTTATCATATTCATTAGTATACGAGTTCCGATTTCAATCCTAAATGACATCAAATATAATAAGCGAGTAAGAATACGCTCAACTGAATAGGAAATGTGGGTCTGCTTATCATATTCATAAGTATACAAGTTCCATATTTACATCCTAAATGACATCAAATTAAGTAGCGAGTAAGAATACGCTCAACTGAATAGGAAATGTGTGTGTGCTTATCATATCCATTAGTATACGAGTTCCGTATTTCAAACGTAAATGACATCAAGAATAAGAAGCCAGTAAGAATACGCTCAACTGAATAGGTAATGTGTGTGTGCTTATCATATTCATTAGTATACGAGTTCCGTATTTCAATCCTTAATGGCATCAAAAATAAGAAGCGAGTAAGAATACGCTCAACTGAATAGGAAAAGTGTCTGTGCTTATCATATTCATTAGTATACGAGTTCCGTATTTCAATGCACAATGACATGAAAAATAAGAAGCGAGTAAGAATACGCTCAACTGAATAGGAAATGTGTGTGTGCTTATCATATTCATTAGTATACGAGTTCTGTATTTCAATCCTAAATGACATGAAAAATAAGAAGCGAGAAAGAATACGCTCAACTGTAAAGGAAATGTGTGTGTGCTTATCATATTCATTAGCATAAGGGTTCCGTATTTCAATCCTAAATGACATCAAGAATAAGAAGCCAGTAACAATACGCTCAACTGAATAGGAAATGTGTGTGTGCTTATCATATTCATTAGTATACGAGTTCCGTATTTCAATCCTAAATGACATCAAGAATAAGAAGCCAGTACGAATACGCTAAACTAAATAGGAAATGTGTGTGGGCTTATCATATACATTAGAATACGAGTTCCGTATTTCAATCCTAAATGACATCAAAAATAAGAAGCCAGTAAGAATACGCTCAACTTAATAGGAAATGTGTGTGTGCTTATCATATTCATTAGTATACGAGTTCTGTATTTCAATCCTAAATGACATCAAAAATAAGAAGCGTGTAAGAATACGCTCAACTGAATAGGAAATGTGTGTGTGCTTATCATATTCATTAGTATACGAGTCCGTATTTCAATACTAAATGACATCAAAAATAAGAAGCGAGTAAGAATATGCTCAACTGAATAGGAAATGTGTGTGTGCTTATCATATTCATTAGTATACGAGTTCCGTATTTCAATCCTAAATGACATCAAGAATAAGAAGCGAGTAAGAATACGCAGAACTGAATAAGAAATGTGTGTGTGCATATCATATTCATTAGTATACGAGTTCCGTATTTCAATTCTAAATGACATCAAAAATAAGAAGCGAGTAAGAATACACTCAACTGAATAGGAAATGTGTGTGTGCTTATCATATTCATTAGTATACGAGTTCCGTATTTCAATCCGAAATGACATCAAAGATAAGAAGCGAGTAAGAATACGCTCAACTGAATAGGAAATGTGTGTGTGCTTATCATATTCATTAGTATACGAGTTCCGTATTTCTATCCAAAATGACATCAAGAATAAGAAGCCAGTACGAATACGCTCAACTGAATAGGAAATGTGTGTGTGCTTTGCATATTCGTTAGTATTCGAGTTCCGTATTTCAATCCTAAATGACATCAAAAATAAGAAGCGAGTAAGAATTCGCTCAACTGAATAGGAAATGTGTGTGTGCTTATCATATTCATTAGTATACGAGTTCCGTATTTCAATCCTAAATGACATCAAGAATAAGAAGCCAGTAAGAAGACGCTGAACTGAATAGGAAATGTGTGTGTGCTTATCATATTCATTAGTATACGAGTTCCGTATTTCAATCCTAAATGACATCAAAAATAAGAAGCGAGTAAGAATTCGCTCAACTGAATAGGAAATGTGTGTGTGCTTATCATATTCATTAGTATACGAGTTCCGTATTTCAATCCTAAATGACATCAAGAATAAGAAGCCAGTAAGAAGACGCTGAACTGAATAGGAAATGTGTGTGTGCTTATGATATTCATTAGTATACGAGTTCCGTATTTCAATCTGAAATGACATCAAAGATAAGAAGCGAGTAAGAATACGCTCAACTGAATAGGAAATGTGGGTCTGCTTATCATATTCATAAGTATACAAGTTCCATATTTCAATCCTAAATGACATCAAATTAAGAAGCGAGTAAGAATACGCTCAACTGAATAGGAAATGTGTGTGTGCTTATCATATTCATTAGTATACGTGTTCCGTATTTCAATCCTAAATGACATCAAGAATAAGAAGCCAGTACGAATACGCTCAACTGAATAGGAAATGTGGGTCTGCTTATCATATTCATAAGTATACAAGTTCCATATTTACATCCTAAATGACATCAAATTAAGAAGCGAGTTAGATTACGCTCAACTGAATAGGAAATGTGTGTGTGCTTATCATATCCATTAGTATACGAGTTCCGTATTTCAAACGTAAATGACATCAAGAATAAGAAGCCAGTAAGAATACGCTCAACTGAATAGGTAATGTGTGTGTGCTTATCATATTCATTAGTATACGAGTTCCGTATTTCAATCCTTAATGGCATCAAAAATAAGAAGCGAGTAAGAATACGCTCAACTGAATAGGAAAAGTGTCTGTGCTTATCATATTCATTAGTATACGAGTTACGTATTTCAATGCACAATGACATGAAAAATAAGAAGCGAGTAAGAATACGCTCAACTGAATAGGAAATGTGTGTGTGCTTATCATATTCATTAGTATACGAGTTCTGTATTTCAATCCTAAATGACATGAAAAATAAGAAGCGAGAAAGAATACGCTCAACTGTAAAGGAAATGTGTGTGTGCTTATCATATTCATTAGCATAAGGGTTCCGTATTTCAATCCTAAATGACATCAAGAATAAGAAGCCAGTAACAATACGCTCAACTGAATAGGAAATGTGTGTGTGCTTATCATATTCATTAGTATACAAGTTCCGTATTTCAATCCTAAATGACATCAAGAATAAGAAGCCAGTACGAATACGCTAAACTAAATAGGAAATGTGTGTGGGCTTATCATATACATTAGAATACGAGTTCCGTATTTCAATCCTAAATGACATCAAAAATAAGAAGCCAGTAAGAATACGCTCAACTGAATAGGAAATGTGTGTGTGCTTATCATATTCATTAGTATACGAGTTCTGTATTTCAATCCTAAATGACATCAAAAATAAGAAGCGTGTAAGAATACGCTCAACTGAATAGGAAATGTGTGTGTGCTTATCATATTCATTAGTATACGAGTCCGTATTTCAATACTAAATGACATCAAAAATAAGAAGCGAGTAAGAATATGCTCAACTGAATAGGAAATGTGTGTGTGCTTATCATATTCATTAGTATACGAGTTCCGTATTTCAATCCTAAATGACATCAAGAATAAGAAGCGAGTAAGAATACGCAGAACTGAATAAGAAATGTGTGTGTGCATATCATATTCATTAGTATACGAGTTCCGTATTTCAATTCTAAATGACATCAAAAATAAGAAGCGAGTAAGAATACACTCAACTGAATAGGAAATGTGTGTGTGCTTATCATATTCATTAGTATACGAGTTCCGTATTTCAATCCGAAATGACATCAAAGATAAGAAGCGAGTAAGAATACGCTCAACTGAATAGGAAATGTGTGTGTGCTTATCATATTCATTAGTATACGAGTTCCGTATTTCTATCCAAAATGACATCAAGAATAAGAAGCCAGTACGAATACGCTCAACTGAATAGGAAATGTGTGTGTGCTTTTCATATTCATTAGTATTCGAGTTCCGTATTTCAATCCTAAATGACATCAAAAATAAGAAGCGAGTAAGAATACGGTAAACTTAATAGGAAATGTGTGTGTGCTTATCATATACATTAGTATACGAGTTCCGTATTTCAATCCTAAATGACATCAAGAATAAGAAGCGAGTAAGAATACGCTCAACTTAATAGGAAATGTGTGTGTGCTTATCATATTCATTAGTATACGAGTTCCGTATTTCAATCCTAAATGACATCAAAAATAAGAAGCGAGTAAGAATACGCCCAACTGAATAGGAATTGTGTGTGCTTATCATATTCATAAGTATACGAGTTCCGTATTTCAATCCTAAATGACATCAAAAATAAGAAGCGAGTAAGAATACGCTCAACTGAATAGGAAATGTGTGTGTGCTTATCATAGTCATAAGTCTACGACTTCCGTATTTCAATCCTAAATGACATAAAAAATAAGAAGCGAGAAAGAATACGCTCAACTGAATAGGAAATGGGTGTGTGCTTATCATATTCATTAGTATACGAGTTCCGTATTTCAATCCTAAATGACATCAAAAATAAGAAGCGAGTAAGAATACGCTCAACTGAATAGGAAATGTGGGTCTGCTTATCATATTCATAAGTATACGAGTTCCGTATTTTAATCCAAAATGACACCAAGAATAAGAAGCCAGTAAGAATACGCTCAACTGAATAGGAAATGTGTGTGTGCTTATAATATTCATTAGTATATTAGTTCCGTATTTCAAAATCTAAATGACATCAAGAATAAGAAGCCAGTAAGAATACGCTCAACTGAATAGGAAATGTGTGTGGGCTTATCATATTCATTAGTATACGAGTTCCGTATTTCAATCCTAAATGACATCAAAAATAAGAAGCGAGTAAGAATACGCTCAAATGAATAGGAAATGTGTGTGGGCTTATCATATTCATTAGTATACGAGTTCCGTATTTCAATCCTAAATGACATCAATAATAAGAAGCGAGTAAGAATACGCTCAACTGAATAGGAAATGTGTGTGTGCTTATCATATTCATTAGTATACGAGTTCCGTATTTCAATCATAAATGACATCAAAAATAAAAAGCGAGTAAGAATACGCTCAACTGAATAGGAAATGTGTGTGTGCTTATCATATTCATTAGTATACGAGTTCCGTATTTCAATCCTGAATGACATCAAAAATAAGAAGCGAGTAAGAATACGCTCAACTGAATAGGAAATGTGTGTGGGCTTATCATATTCATTAGTATACGAGTTCCGTATTTCAATCCTAAATGACATCAATAATAAGAAGCGAGTAAGAATACGCTCAACTGAATAGGAAATGTGTGTGTGCTTATCATATTCATTAGTATAAGAGTTCCGTATTTCAATCCTAAATGACATCAAATATAAGAAGCGTGTAAGAATACGCCCAACGAAATAGGATATGTGTGTGTGCTTATCATATTCATTAGTATACGAGTTCCGTATTTCAATCCTAAATGACATCAAATATAAGAAGCGAGTAAGAATACGCTAAACTGAATAGGAAATGTGTGTGTGCTTATCATATACATTAGTATACGAGTTCCGTATTTCAATCCTATATGACATCAAAAATAAGAAGCCAGTAAGAATACGCTCAACTGAATAGGAAATGTGTGTGTGCTTATCATATTCATTAGTATACGAGTTCTGTATTTCAATCCTAAATGACATCAGAAATAAGAAGCGAGAAAGAATACGCTCCACTGTAAAGGAAATGTGTGTGTGCTTATCATATTCATTAGTATACGAGTCCGTATTTCAATCCTAAATGACATCAAAAATACGAAACGCGTAAGAATACGCTCAACTGAGTAGGAAATGTGTGTGTGCTTATCATATTTATTAGTATACGAGTTCCATATTTCAATCCTAAATGACATCAAGAATAAGAAGCGTGTAAGAATACGCTGAACTGAATAAGAAATGTGTGTGTGCTTATCATATTCATTAGTATACGAGTTCCGTATTTCAATTCTAAATGACATCAAAAATAAGAAGCGAGTAAGAATACGCTCAACTGAATAGGAAATGTGTGTGTGCTTATCATATTCATTAGTATACGAGTTCCGTTTTTCAATCAGAAATGTCATCAAAGATAAGAAGCGAGTAAGAATACGCTCAACTGAATAGGAAATGTGTGTGTGCTTATCATATTCATTAGTATACGAGTTCCGTATTTCAATCCTAAATGACATCAAGAATAAGAAGCCAGTAAGAATACGCTGAACTGAATAAGAAATGTGTGTGTGCTTATCATATTCATTAGTATACGAGTTCCGTATTTCAATCCTAAATGACATCAAGAATAAGAAGCGAGTAAGAATTCGCTCAACTGAATAGGAAATGTGTGTGTGCTTATCATATACATTAGTATACGAGTTCCGTATTTCAATCCTAAATGACATCAAGAATAAGAAGCCAGTAAGAAGACGCTGAACTGAATAGGAAATGTGGGTCTGCTTATCATATTCATAAGTATACAAGTTCCATATTTCAATCCTAAATGACATCAAATTAAGAAGCGAGTAAGAATACGCTCAACTGAATAGGAAATGTGTGTGTGCTTATCATATCCATTAGTATACGAGTTCCGTATTTCAAACGTAAATGACATCAAGAATAAGAAGCCAGTAAGAATACGCTCAACTGAATAGGTAATGTGTGTGTGCTTATCATATTCATTAGTATACGAGTTCCGTATTTCAATCCTTAATGGCATCAAAAATAAGAAGCGAGTAAGAATACGCTCAACTGAATAGGAAAAGTGTCTGTGCTTATCATATTCATTAGTATACGAGTTATGTATTTCAATGCACAATGACATGAAAAATAAGAAGCGAGTTAGAATACGCTCAACTGAATAGGAAATGTGTGTGTGCTTATCATATTCATTAGTATACGAGTTCTGTATTTCAATCCTAAATGACATGAAAAATAAGAAGCGAGAAAGAATACGCTCAACTGTAAAGGAAATGTGTGTGTGCTTATCATATTCATTAGCATACGAGTTCCGTATTTCAATCCTAAATGACATCAAGAATAAGAAGCCAGTAACAATACGCTCAACTGAATAGGAAATGTGTGTGTGCTTATCATATTCATTAGTATACGAGTTCCGTATTTCAATCCTAAATGACATCAAGAATAAGAAGCCAGTACGAATACGCTAAACTAAATAGGAAATGTGTGTGGGCTTATCATATACATTAGTATACGAGTTCCGTATTTCAATCCTAAATGACATCAAAAATAAGAAGCCAGTAAGAATACGCTCAACTGAATAGGAAATGTGTGTGTGCTTATCATATTCATTAATATACGAGTTCTGTATTTCAATCCTAAATGACATCAAAAATGAGAAGCGTGTAAGAATACGCTCAACTGAATAGGAAATGTGTGTGTGCTTATCATATTCATTAGTATACGAGTCCGTATTTCAATACTAAATGACATCAAAAATAAGAAGCGAGTAAGAATACGCTCAACTGAATAGGAAATGTGTGTGTGCTTATCATATTCATTAGTATACGAGTTCCGTATTTCAATCCTAAATGACATCAAGAATAAGAAGCGAGTAAGAATACGCAGAACTGAATAAGAAATGTGTGTGTGCATATCATATTCATTAGTATACGAGTTCCGTATTTCAATTCTAAATGACATCAAAAATAAGAAACGAGTAAGAATACACTCAACTGAATAGGAAATGTGTGTGTGCTTATCATATTCATTAGTATACGAGTTCCGTATTTCAATCCGAAATGACATCAAAAATAAGAAGCGAGTAAGAATACGCTGAACTGAATAGGAAATGTGTGTGTGCTTATCATATCCATTAGTATACGAGTTCCGTATTTCAATCCTAAATGACATCAAGAATAAGAAGCCAGTAAGAATACGCTGAACTGAATAAGAAATGTGTGTGTGCTTATCATATTCATTAGTATACGAGTTCCGTATTTCAATTCTAAATGACATCAAAAATAAGAAGCGAGTAAGAATACGCTCAACTGAATAGGAAATGTGTCTGTGCTTATCATATTCATTAGTATACGATTTCTGTATTTCAATCCTAAATGACATCAAAAATAAGAAGCGAGTAAGAATACGCATAACTGAATAGGAAATGTGTGTCTGCTTATCATATTCATTAGTATACAAGTTCCGTATTTCAATCCTAAATGACATCAAGAATAAGAAGCCAGTAAGAATACGCTCAACTGAATAGGAAATGTGTGTGTGCTTATCATATTCATTAGTATACGAGTTCCGTATTTCAATCCTTAATGGCATCAAATTAAGAAGCGAGTAAGAATTCGCTCAACTGAATAGGAAAAGTGTGTGTGCTTATCATATTCATTAGTATACGAGTTACGTATTTCAATGCACAATGACATCAAAATAAGAAGCGAGTAAGAATACGCTCAACTGAATAGGAAATGTGTGTGTGCTTATCATATTCATTAGTATACGAGTTCTGTATTTCAATCCTAAATGACATGAAAAATAAGAAGCGAGAAAGAATACGCTCAACTGTAAAGGAAATGTGTCTGTGCTTATCATATTCATTAGCATACGAGTTCCGTATTTCAATCCTAAATGACATCAAAAATAAGAAGCGAGTAAGAATACACTCAACTGAATAGGAAATGTGTGAGTGCTTATCATATTCATTAGTATACGAGTTCCGTATTTCAATCCTAAATGACATCAAAAATAAGAAGCGAGTAAGAATACGCTCAACTGAATAGGAAATGTGTGTGTGCTTATCATATTCATTAGTATACGAGTTCCGTATTTCAATCCTAAATGACATCAAGAATAAGAAGCCAGTACGAATACGCTAAACTGAATAGGAAATGTGTGTGGGCTTATCATATACATTAGTATACGAGTTCCGTATTTCAATCCTAAATGACATCAAAAATAAGAAGCCAGTAAGAATACGCTCAACTGAATAGGAAATGTGTATGTGTTTATCATATTCATTAGTATACGAGTTCTGTATTTCAATCCTAAATGACATAAAAAATAAGAAGCGAGAAAGAATACGCTCAACTGTAAAGGAAATGTGTCTGTGCTTATCATATTCATTAGTATACGAGTCCGTATTTCAATCCTAAATGACATCAAAAATAAGAAGCGAGTAAGAATACGCAGAACTGAATAAGAAATGTGTATGTGCTTATCATATTCATTAGTATACGAGTTCTGTATTTCAATCCTAAATGACATCAAAAATAAGAAGCGAGAAAGAATACGCTCAACTGTAAAGGAAATGTGTGTGTGCTTATCATATTCATTAATATACGAGTTCCGTATTTCAATCGTAAATGACATCAAGAATAAGAAGCGAGTAAGAATACGCAGAACTGAATAAGAAATGTGTGTGTGCTTATCATATTCATTAGTATACGAGTTCTGTATTTCAATCCTAAATGACATCAAAAATAAGAAGCGAGTAAGAATACGCTCAACTGAATAGGAAATGTGTCTGTGGTTACCATATTCATTAGTATACGAGTTCCGTATTTCAATTCTAAATGACATCAAAAATAAGAAGCGAGTAAGAATACGCTCAACTGAATAGGAAATGTGTGTGTGCTTATCATATTCATTAGTATACGAGTTCCGTATTTCAATCCGAAATGACATCAAAAATAAGAAGCGAGTAAGAATACGCTCAACTGAATAGGAAATGTGTGCGTGCTTATCATATTCATTAGTATACGAGTTCCGTATTTCAATCCTAAATGATATCAAGAATAAGAAGCCAGTAAGAATACGCTGAACTGAATAAGAAATGTGTGTGTGCTTATCATATTCATTAGTATACGAGTTCCGTATTTCAATTCTAAATGACATCAAAAATAAGAAGCGAGTAAGAATACGCTCAACTGAATAGGAAATGTGTGTGTGCTTATCATATTCATTAGTATACGAGTTCTGTATTTCAATCCTAAATGACATCAAAAATAAGAAGCGAGTAAGAATACGCTCAACTGAATAGGAAATGTGTGTGTGCTTATCATATTCATTAGTATACGAGTTCCGTATTTCAATCCTAAATGACATCAAGAATAAGTAGCCAGTACGAATACGCTCAACTGAATAGGAAATGTGTGTGTGCTTATCATATTCATTAGTATACGAGTTCCGTATTTCAATCCTAAATGACATCAAAAATAAGAAGCGAGTAAGAATACGCTAAACTGAATAGGAAATGTGTGTGTGATTATCATATACATTAGTATACGAGTTCCGTATTTCAATCCTATATGACATCAAAAGTAAGAAGCCAGTAAGAATACGCTCAACTGAATAGGAAATGTGTGTGTGCTTATCATATTCATTAGTATACTAGTTCTGTATTTCAATCCTAAATGACATCAAAAATAAGAAGCGAGAAAGAATACGCTCAACTGTAAAGGAAATGTGTGTGTGCTTATCATATTCATTAGTATACGAGTCCGTATTTCAATCCTAAATGACATCAAAATTAAGAAGCGAGTAAGAATACGCTCAACTGAATAGGAAATGTGTGTGTGCTTATCATATTCATTAGTATACGAGTTCCGTATTTCAATCCTAAATGACATCAAGAATAAGAAGCGAGTAAGAATACGCAGAACTGAATAAGAAATGTGTGTGTGCTTATCATATTCATTAGTATACGAGTTCCGTATTTCAATTCTAAATGACATCAAAAATAAGAAGCGAGTAAGAATACGCTCAACTGAATAGGAAATGTGTGTGTGCTTATCATATTCATTAGTATACGAGTTCCGTATTTCAATCCGAAATGACATCAAAGATAAGAAGCGAGTAAAAATACGCTCAACTGAATAGGAAATGTGTGTGTGCTTATCATATTCATTAGTATACGAGTTCCGTATTTCAATCCTAAATGACATCAAGGATAAGAAGCCAGTAAGAATACGCTGAACTGAATAAGAAATGTGTGTGTGCTTATCATATTCATTAGTATACGAGTTCCGTATTTCAATTCTAAATGACATCAAAAATAAGAAGCGAGTAAGAATACGCTCAACTGAATAGGAAATGTGTGTGTGCTTATCATATTCATTAGTATACGAGTTCTGTATTTCAATCCTAAATGACATCAAAAATAAGAAGCGAGTAAGAATACGCTGAACTGAATAGGAAATGTGTGTCTGCTTATCATATTCATTAGTATACGAGTTCCGTATTTCAATCCTAAATGACATCAAGAATAAGAAGCCAGTAAGAATACGCTCAACTGAATAGGAAATGTGTGTGTGCTTATCATATTCATTAGTATACGAGTTCCGTATTTCAATCCTAAATGACATCAAGAATAAGAAGCCAGTACGAATACTCTCAACTGAATAGGAAATGTGTGTGTGCTTATCATATTCATTAGTATACGAGTTCCGTATTTCAATCCTAAATGACATCAAAAATAAGAAGCGAGTAAGAATACGCTAAACTGAATAGGAAATGTGTGTGTGATTATCATATACATTAGTATACGAGTTCCGTATTTCAATACTATATGACATCAAAAGTAAGAAGCCAGTAAGAATACGCTCAACTGAATAGGAAATGTGTGTGTGGTTATCATATTCATTAGTATACTAGTTCTGTATTTCAATCCTAAATGACATCAAAAATAAGAAGCGAGAAAGAATACGCTCAACTGTAAAGGAAATGTGTGTGTGCTTATCATATTCATTAGTATACGAGTTCCGTATTTCAGTCCTAAAAGACATCAAGAATAAGAAGCCAGTAAGAGTACGCTGAACTGAATAAGATATGTGTGTGTGCTTATCATATTCATTAGTATACGAGTCCGTATTTCAATCCTAAATGACATCAAAAATAAGAAGCGAGTAAGAATACGCTCAACTGAATAGGAAATGTGTGTGTGCTTATCATATTCATTAGTATACGAGTTCCGTATTTCAATCCTAAATGACATCAAGAATAAGAAGCGAGTAAGAATACGCACAATTGAATAAGAAATGTGTGTGTGCTTATCATATTCATTAGTATACGAGTTCCGTATTTCAATTCTAAATGACATCAAAAATAAGAAGCGAGTAAGAATACGCTCAACTGAATAGGAAATGTGTGTGTGCTTATCATATTCATTAGTATACGAGTTCCGTATTTCAATCCGAAATGACATCAAATATAAGAAGCGAGTAAGAATACGCTCAACTGAATAGGAAATGTGTGTGTGCTTATCATATTCATTAGTATACGAGTTCCGTATTTCAGTCCTAAAAGACATCAAGAATAAGAAGCCAGTAAGAGTACGCTGAACTGAATAAGATATGTGTGTGTGCTTATCGTATTCATTAGTATACGAGTTCCTTATTTCAATTCTAAATGACATCAAAAATAAGAAGCGAGTAAGAATACGCTCAACTGAATAGGAAATGTGTGTGTGCTTATCATATTCATTAGTATACGAGTTCTGTATTTCAATCCTAAATGACATCAAAAATAAGAAGCGAGTAAGAATACGCTGAACTGAATAGGAAATGTGTGTCTGCGTATCATATTCATTAGTATACGAGTTACGTATTTCAATCCTAAATGACAGCAAGAATAAGAAGCCAGTAAGAATACGATCAACTGAATAGGAAATGTGTGTCTGCTTATCATATTCATTAGTATACGAGTTCCGTATTTCAATCCTAAATGACATCAAGAATAAGAAGCCAGTACGAATACGCTAAACTGAATAGGAAATGTGTGTGGGCTTATCATATACATTAGTATACGAGTTCCGTATTTCAATCCTAAATGACATCAAAAATAAGAAGCCAGTAAGAATACGCTCAACTGAATAGGAAATGTGTGTGTGCTTATCATATTCATTAGTATACGAGTTCTGTATTTCAATCCTAAATGACATCAAAAATAAGAAGCGAGTAAGAATACGCTCAACTGAATAGGAAATGTGTGAGTGCTTATCATATTCATTAGTATAAGAGTTCCGTATATCAATCCTAAATGACATCAAGAATAAGAAGCCAGTACGAATACGCTAAACTGAATAGGAAATGTGTGTGTGCTTATGATACACATTAGTATACGTGTTCCGTATTTCAATCCTAAATGACATCAAGAATAAGAAGCCAGTACGAATACGCTCAACTGAATAGGAAATGTGTGTGTGCTTATCATATTCATTAGTATACGAGTTCCGTATTTCAATCCTAAATGACATCAAAAATAAGAAGCGAGTAAGAATACGCTAAACTGAATAGGAAATGTGTGTGTGATTATCATATACATTAGTATACGAGTTCCGTATTTCAATCCTATATGACATCAAAAGTAAGAAGCCAGTAAGAATACGCTCAACTGAATAGGAAATGTGTGTGTGCTTATCATATTCATTAGTATACTAGTTCTGTATTTCAATCCTAAATGACATCAAAAATAAGAAGCGAGAAAGAATACGCTCAACTGTAAAGGAAATGTGTGTGTGCTTATCATATTCATTAGTATACGAGTCCGTATTTCAATCCTAAATGACATCAAAAATAAGAAGCGAGTAAGAATACGCTCAACTGAATAGGAAATATGTGTGTGCTTATCATATTCATTAGTATACGAGTTCCGTATTTCAATCCTAAATGACATCAAGAATAAGAAGCGAGTAAGAATACGCAGAACTGAATAAGAAATGTGTGTGTGCTTATCATATTCATTAGTATACGAGTTCCGTATTTCAATTCTAAATGACATCAAAAATAAGAAGCGAGTAAGAATACGCTCAACTGAATAGGAAATGTGTGTGTGCTTATCATATTCATTAGTATACGAGTTCCGTATTTCAATCCGAAATGACATCAAAGATAAGAAGCGAGTAAGAATACGCTCAACTGAATAGGAAATGTGTGTGTGCTTATCATATTCATTAGTATACGAGTTCCGTATTTCAATCCTAAATGACATCAAGGATAAGAAGCCTGTAAGAATACGCTGAACTGAATAAGAAATGTGTGTGTGCTTATCATATTCATTAGTATACGAGTTCCGTATTTCAATTCTAAATGACATCAAAAATAAGAAGCGAGTAAGAATACGCTCAACTGAATAGGAAATGTGTGTGTGCTTATCATATTCATTAGTATACGAGTTCTGTATTTCAATCCTAAATGACATAAAAAATAAGAAGCGAGTAAGAATACGCTGAACTGAATAGGAAATGTGTGTCTGCTTATCATATTCATTAGTATACGAGTTCCGTATTTCAATCCTAAATGACATCAAGAATAAGAAGCCAGTAAGAATACGCTCAACTGAATAGGAAATGTGTGTGTGCTTATCATATTCATTAGTATACGAGTTCCGTATTTCAATCCTAAATGACATCAAGAATAAGAAGCCAGTACGAATACTCTCAACTGAATAGGAAATGTGTGTGTGCTTATCATATTCATTAGTATACGAGTTCCGTATTTCAATCCTAAATGACATCAAAAATAAGAAGCGAGTAAGAATACGCTAAACTGAATAGGAAATGTGTGTGTGATTATCATATACATTAGTATACGAGTTCCGTATTTCAATACTATATGACATCAAAAGTAAGAAGCCAGTAAGAATACGCTCAACTGAATAGGAAATGTGTGTGTGGTTATCATATTCATTAGTATACTAGTTCTGTATTTCAATCCTAAATGACATCAAAAATAAGAAGCGAGAAAGAATACGCTCAACTGTAAAGGAAATGTGTGTGTGCTTATCATATTCATTAGTATACGAGTCCGTATTTCAATCCTAAATGACATCAAAAATAAGAAGCGAGTAAGAATACGCTCAACTGAATAGGAAATGTGTGTGTGCTTATCATATTCATTAGTATACGAGTTCCGTATTTCAATCCTAAATGACATCAAGAATAAGAAGCGAGTAAGAATACGCACAATTGAATAAGAAATGTGTGTGTGCTTATCATATTCATTAGTATACGATTTCCGTATTTCAATTCTAAATGACATCAAAAATAAGAAGCGAGTAAGAATACGCTCAACTGAATAGGAAATGTGTGTGTGCTTATCATATTCATTAGTATACGAGTTCTGTATTTCAATCCTAAATGACATCAAAAATAAGAAGCGAGTAAGAATACGCTGAACTGAATAGGAAATGTGTGTCTGCGTATCATATTCATTAGTATACGAGTTACGTATTTCAATCCTAAATGACATCAAGAATAAGAAGCCAGTAAGAATACGCTCAACTGAATAGGAAATGTGTGTCTGCTTATCATATTCATTAGTATACGAGTTCCGTATTTCAATCCTAAATGACATCAAGAATAAGAAGCCAGTACGAATACGCTAAACTGAATAGGAAATGTGTGTGGGCTTATCATATACATTAGTATACGAGTTCCGTATTTCAATCCTAAATGACATCAAAAATAAGAAGCCAGTAAGAATACGCTCAACTGAATAGGAAATGTGTGTGTGCTTATCATATTCATTAGTATACGAGTTCTGTATTTCAATCCTAAATGACATCAAAAATAAGAAGCGAGTAAGAATACGCTCAACTGAATAGGAAATGTGTGAGTGCTTATCATATTCATTAGTATAAGAGTTCCGTATATCAATCCTAAATGACATCAAGAATAAGAAGCCAGTACGAATACGCTAAACTGAATAGGAAATGTGTGTGTGCTTATGATACACATTAGTATACGAGTTCCGTATTTCAATCCTATATGACATCAAAAATAAAAGCCAGTAAGAATACGCTCAACTGAATAGGAAATGTGTGTGTGCTTATCATATTCATTAGTATACGAGTTCTGTATTTCAATCCTAAATGACATCAAAAATAAGAAGCGAGAAAGAATACGCTCAACTGTAAAGGAAATGTGTGTGTGCTTATCATATTCATTAGTATACGAGTCCGTATTTCAATCCTAAATGACATCAAAAATAAGAAGCGAGTAAGAATACGCTCAACTGAATAGGAAATGTGTGTGTGCTTATCATATTCATTAGTATACGAGTTCCGTATTTCAATCCTAAATGACATCAAGAATAAGAAGCGAGTAAGAATACGCAGAACTGAATAAGAAATGTGTGTGTGCTTATCATATTCATTAGTATACGAGTTCCGTATTTCAATTCTAAATGACATCAAAAATAAGAAGCGAGTAAGAATACGCTCAACTGAATAGGAAATGTGTGTGTGCTTATCATATTCATTAGTATACGAGTTCCGTATTTCAATCCGAAATGACATCAAAGATAAGAAGCGAGTAAGAATACGCTCAACTGAATAGGAAATGTGTGTGTGCTTATCATATTCATTAGTATACGAGTTCCGTATTTCAATCCTAAATGACATCAAGGATAAGAAGCCAGTAAGAATACGCTGAACTGAATAAGAAATGTGTGTGTGCTTATCATATTCATTAGTATACGAGTTCCGTATTTCAATTCTAAATGACATCAAAAATAAGAAGCGAGTAAGAATACGCTCAACTGAATAGGAAATGTGTGTGTGCTTATCATATTCATTAGTATACGAGTTCTGTATTTCAATCCTAAATGACATCAAAAATAAGAAGCGAGTAAGAATACGCTGAACTGAATAGGAAATGTGTGTCTGCTTATCATATTCATTAGTATACGAGTTCCGTACTTCAATCCTAAATGACATCAAGAATAAGAAGCCAGTAAGAATACGCTCAACTGAATAGGAAATGTGTGTGTGCTTATCATATTCATTAGTATACGAGTTCCGTATTTCAATCCTAAATGACATCAAGAATAAGAAGCCAGTACGAATACTCTCAACTGAATAGGAAATGTGTGTGTGCTTATCATATTCATTAGTATACGAGTTCCGTATTTCAATCCTATATGACATCAAAAGTAAGAAGCCAGTAAGAATACGCTCAACTGAATAGGAAATGTGTGTGTGGTTATCATATTCATTAGTATACTAGTTCTGTATTTCAATCCTAAATGACATCAAAAATAAGAAGCGAGAAAGAATACGCTCAACTGTAAAGGAAATGTGTGTGTGCTTATCATATTCATTAGTATACGAGTCCGTATTTCAATCCTAAATGACATCAAAAATAAGAAGCGAGTAAGAATACGCTCAACTGAATAGGAAATGTGTGTGTGCTTATCATATTCATTAGTATACGAGTTCCGTATTTCAATCCTAAATGACATCAAGAATAAGAAGCGAGTAAGAATACGCACAATTGAATAAGAAATGTGTGTGTGCTTATCATATTCATTAGTATACGAGTTCCGTATTTCAATTCTAAATGACATCAAAAATAAGAAGCGAGTAAGAATACGCTCAACTGAATAGGAAATGTGTGTGTGCTTATCATATTCATTAGTATACGAGTTCCGTATTTCAATCCGAAATGACATCAAATATAAGAAGCGAGTAAGAATACGCTCAACTGAATAGGAAATGTGTGTGTGCTTATCATATTCATTAGTATACGAGTTCCGTATTTCAGTCCTAAAAGACATCAAAAATAAGAAGCCAGTAAGAGTACGCTGAACTGAATATGATATGTGTGTGTGCTTATCGTATTCATTAGTATACGAGTACCTTATTTCAATTCTAAATGACATCAAAAATAAGAAGCGAGTAAGAATACGCTCAACTGAATAGGAAATGTGTGTGTGCTTATCATATTCATTAGTATACGAGTTCTGTATTTCAATCCTAAATGACATCAAAAATAAGAAGCGAGTAAGAATACGCTGAACTGAATAGGAAATGTGTGTCTGCGTATCATATTCATTAGTATACGAGTTACGTATTTCAATCCTAAATGACATCAAGAATAAGAAGCCAGTAAGAATACGCTCAACTGAATAGGAAATGTGTGTCTGCTTATCATATTCATTAGTATACGAGTTCCGTATTTCAATCCTAAATGACATCAAGAATAAGAAGCCAGTACGAATACGCTAAACTGAATAGGAAATGTGTGTGGGCTTATCATATACATTAGTATACGAGTTCCGTATTTCAATCCTAAATGACATCAAAAATAAGAAGCCAGTAAGAATACGCTCAACTGAATAGGAAATGTGTGTGTGCTTATCATATTCATTAGTATACGAGTTCTGTATTTCAATCCTAAATGACATCAAAAATAAGAAGCGAGTAAGAATACGCTCAACTGAATAGGAAATGTGTGAGTGCTTATCATATTCATTAGTATAAGAGTTCCGTATATCAATCCTAAATCACATCAAGAATAAGAAGCCAGTACGAATACGCTAAACTGAATAGGAAATGTGTGTGTGCTTATGATACACATTAGTATACGAGTTCCGTATTTCAATCCTATATGACATCAAAAATAAGAAGCCAGTAAGAATACGCTCAACTGAATAGGAAATGTGTGTGTGCTTATGATATTCATTAGTATACGAGTTTTGTTTTTCAATCCGAAATGACATGAAAGATAAGAAGCGAGTAAGAATACGCTCAACTGAATAGGAAATGTGTGTGTGCTTATCATATTCATTAGTATACGAGTTCCGTATTTCAATCCTAAATGACATCAAGAATAAGAAGCCAGTAAGAATACGCTGAACTGAATAAGAAATGAGTGTGTGCTTATCATATTCATTAGTATACGAGTTCCGTATTTCAATCCTAAATGACATCAAAAATAAGAAGCGAGTAAGAATACGCTCAACTGAATAGGAAATGTGTGTGTGCTTATCATATTCATTAGTATACGAGTTCCGTATTTCAATCCTAAATGACATCAAGAATAAGAAGCGAGTAAGAATACGCACAATTGAATAAGAAATGTGTGTGTGCTTATCATATTCATTAGTATACGAGTTCCGTATTTCAATTCTAAATGACATCAAAAATAAGAAGCGAGTAAGAATACGCTCAACTGAATAGGAAATGTGTGTGTGCTTATCATATTCATTAGTATACGAGTTCCGTATTTCAATCCGAAATGACATCAAATATAAGAAGCGAGTAAGAATACGCTCAACTGAATAGGAAATGTGTGTGTGCTTATCATATTCATTAGTATACGAGTTCCGTATTTCAGTCCTAAAAGACATCAAAAATAAGAAGCCAGTAAGAGTACGCTGAACTGAATATGATATGTGTGTGTGCTTATCGTATTCATTAGTATACGAGTACCTTATTTCAATTCTAAATGACATCAAAAATAAGAAGCGAGTAAGAATACGCTCAACTGAATAGGAAATGTGTGTGTGCTTATCATATTCATTAGTATACGAGTTCTGTATTTCAATCCTAAATGACATCAAAAATAAGAAGCGAGTAAGAATACGCTGAACTGAATAGGAAATGTGTGTCTGCGTATCATATTCATTAGTATACGAGTTACGTATTTCAATCCTAAATGACATCAAGAATAAGAAGCCAGTAAGAATACGCTCAACTGAATAGGAAATGTGTGTCTGCTTATCATATTCATTAGTATACGAGTTCCGTATTTCAATCCTAAATGACATCAAGAATAAGAAGCCAGTACGAATACGCTAAACTGAATAGGAAATGTGTGTGGGCTTATCATATACATTAGTATACGAGTTCCGTATTTCAATCCTAAATGACATCAAAAATAAGAAGCCAGTAAGAATACGCTCAACTGAATAGGAAATGTGTGTGTGCTTATCATATTCATTAGTATACGAGTTCTGTATTTCAATCCTAAATGACATCAAAAATAAGAAGCGAGTAAGAATACGCTCAACTGAATAGGAAATGTGTGAGTGCTTATCATATTCATTAGTATAAGAGTTCCGTATATCAATCCTAAATCACATCAAGAATAAGAAGCCAGTACGAATACGCTAAACTGAATAGGAAATGTGTGTGTGCTTATGATACACATTAGTATACGAGTTCCGTATTTCAATCCTATATGACATCAAAAATAAGAAGCCAGTAAGAATACGCTCAACTGAATAGGAAATGTGTGTGTGCTTATGATATTCATTAGTATACGAGTTTTGTTTTTCAATCCGAAATGACATGAAAGATAAGAAGCGAGTAAGAATACGCTCAACTGAATAGGAAATGTGTGTGTGCTTATCATATTCATTAGTATACGAGTTCCGTATTTCAATCCTAAATGACATCAAGAATAAGAAGCCAGTAAGAATACGCTGAACTGAATAAGAAATGAGTGTGTGCTTATCATATTCATTAGTATACGAGTTCCGTATTTCAATTCTAAATGATGTCAAAAATAAGAAGCGAGTAAGAATACGCTCAACTGAATAGGAAATGTGTGTGTGCTTATCATATTCATTAGTATACGAGTTCCGTATTTCAATCCTAAATGACATCAAGAATAAGAAGCCAGTAAGAATACGCTCAACTGAATAGGAAATGTGTGTGTGCTTATCATATTCATTAGTATACGAGTTCCGTATTTCAATCATAAATGACATCAAGAATAAGAAGCGAGTAAGAATTCGATCAACTGAATAGGAAATGTGTGTGTGCTTATCATATTCATTAGTATACGAGTTCCGTATTTCAATCCTAAATGACATCAAGAATAAGAAGCCAGTAAGAATACGCTGAACTGAATAGGAAATGTGTGTGTGCTTATCATATTCATTAGTATACGTGTTCCGTATTTCAATCCTATATGACATCAAATTAAGAAGCGAGTAAGAATACGCTCAACTGAATAGGAAATGTGAGTGTGCTTATCATATGCATTAGTATACGAGTTCCGTATTTCAAACCTAAATGACATCAAGAATAAGAAGCCAGTAAGAATACGCTCAACTGAATAGGTAATGTGTGTGTGCTTATCATATTCATTAGTATACGAGTTCCGTATTTCAATCCTTAATGGCATCAAAAATAAGAAGCGAGTAAGAATACGCTCAACTGAATAGGAAAAGTGTGTGTGCTTATCATATTCATTAGTATACGAGTTACGTATTTCAATGCACAATGACATCAAAAATAAGAAGCGAGTAAGAATACGCTCAACTGAATAGGAAATGTGCGTGTGCTTATCATATTCATTAGTATACGAGTTCTGTATTTCAATCCTAAATGACATGAAAAATAAGAAGCGGGAAAGAATACGCTCAACTGTAAAGGAAATGTGTGTGTGCTTATCATATTCATTAGCATACGAGTTCCGTATTTCAATCCTAAATGACATCAAAAATAAGAAGCGTGTAAGAATACGCTCAACTGAATAGGAAATGTGTGTCTGCTTATCATATTCATTAGTATACGAGTTCCGTATTTCAATCCTAAATGACATCAAATATAAGAAGCGAGAAAGAATACGCTGAACTGAATAGGAAATGTGTGTGTGCTTATCATATTCATTAGTATACGAGTTTCGTATTTCAATCCTAAATGACATCAAGAATAAGAAGCGAGTAAGAATACGCTCAACTGAATAGGAAATGTGTGTGTGCTTATCATATTCATTAGTATACGAGTTCCGTATTTCAATCCTAAATGACATCAAGAATAAGAAGCCAGTAAGAATACGCTGAACTGAATAGGAAATGTGTGTCTGCTTATCATATTCATTAGTATACGAGTTCCGTATTTCAATCCTAAATGACATCAAAAATAAGAAGCGAATAAGAATACGCTCAACTGAATAGGAAATGTGTGTGTGCTTATCATATTCATTAGTATACGAGTTCCGTATTTCAATCCTTAATGGCATTAAAAATAAGAAGCGAGTAAGAATACGCTCAACTGAATAGGAAAAGTGTGTGTGCTTATCATATTCATTAGTATACGAGTTCCGTATTTCAATGCACAATGACATCAAAAATAAGTAGCGAGTAAGAATACGCTCAACTGAATAGGAAATGTGTGTGTGCTTATCATATTTATTAGTATACGAGTTCTGTATTTCAATTTTAAATGACATCAAAAATAAGAAGCGAGAAAGAATACGCTCAACTGAATAGGAAATGTGTGTGTGCTTATCATATTTATTAGTATACGAGTTCTGTATTTCAATCCTAAATGACATCAAAAATAAGAAGCGAGAAAGAATACGCTCAACTGTAAAGGAAATGTGTGTGTGCTTATCATATTCATTAGTATACGAGATCCGTATTTCAATCCTAAATGACATCAAAAATAAGAAGCGAGTAAGAATACGCTCAACTGAATAGGAAATGTGTGTGTGCTTATCATATTCATTAGTATACGAGTTCCGTATTTCAATCTTAAATGACATCAAAAATAAGAAGCGAGAAAGAATACGCTCAACTGAATAGGAAATGGGTGTGTGCTTATCATATTCATTAGTATAGGAGTTCCGTATTTCAATCCTAAATGACATCAAAAATAAGAAGCGAGAAAGAATACGCTCAACTGAATAGGAAATGTGTGTGTGTTTATCATATTCATTAGTATACGAGTTCCGTATTTCAATCCTAAATGACATCAAAAATAAGAATCCAGTAAGAATACCCTCAACTGAATAGGAAATGTGTGTGTGCTTATCATATTCATTAGTATACGAGTTCCGTATTTCAATCCTAAATGACATCAAAAATAAGAAGCGAGTAAGAATACAATCAACTGAATAGGAAATGTGTGCGTGCTTATCATATTCATTAGTATACTAGTTCCGTATTTCAATCCTAAATGACATCAAGAATAAGAAGCCAGTAAGTATACGCTCAACTGAATAGGAAATGTGTGTGTGCTGTTCATATTCATTAGTATACGAGTTCCGTATTTCAAACCTAAATGACATCAAGAATAAGAAGCCAGTAAGAATACGCACAACTGAATAGGTAATGTGTGTGTGCTTATCATATTCATTAATATACGAGTTCCGTATTTCAATCCTTAATGGCATCAAAAATAAGAAGCGAGTAAGAATACGCTCAACTGAATAGGAAAAGTGTGTGTGCTTATCATATTCATTAGTATACGAGTTACGTATTTCAATGCACAATGACATCAAAAATAAGAAGCGAGTAAGAATACGCTCAACTGAATAGGAAATGTGTGTGTGCTTATCATATTCATTAGTATACGAGTTCTGTATTTCAATCCTAAATGACATGAAAAATAAGAAGCGAGAAAGAATACGCTCAACTGTAAAGGAAATGTGTGTGTGCTTATCATATTCATTAGCATACGAGTTCCGTATTTCAATCCTAAATGACATCAAAAATAAGAAGCGAGTAAGAATACGCTCAACTGAATAGGAAATGTGTGTCTGCTTATCATATTCATTAGTATACGAGTTCCGTATTTCAATCCTAAATGACATCAAATATAAGAAGCGAGTAAGAATACGCTCAACTGAATAGGAAATGTCTGTGTGCTTATCATATTCATTAGTATACGAGTTTCGTATTTCAATCCTAAATGACATCAAGAATAAGAAGCGAGTAAGAATACGCTCAACTGAATAGGAAATGTGTGTGTGCTTATCATATTCATTAGTATACGAGTTCCGTATTTCAATCCTAAATGACATCAAGAATAAGAAGCCAGTAAGAATACGCTGAACTGAATAGGAAATGTGTGTCTGCTTATCATATTCATTAGTATACGAGTTCCGTATTTCAATCCTAAATGACATCAAAAATAAGAAGCGAATAAGAATACGCTCAACTGAATAGGAAATGTGTGTGTGCTTATCATATTCATTAGTATACGAGTTCAGTATTTCAATCCTAAATGACATCAAATTAAGGAGCGAGTAAGAATACGCTCAACTGAATAGGAAATGTGTGTGTGCTTATCATATTCATTAGTATACGAGTTCCGTATTTCAATCCTAAATGACATCAAGAATAAGAAGCCAGTAAGATAACGCTCAACTGAATAGGAAATGTGTGTGTGCTTATCATATTCATTATTATACGAGTTCCGTATTTCAATCCTTAATGGCATTAAAAATAAGAAGCGAGTAAGAATACGCTCAACTGAATAGGAAAAGTATGTGTGCTTATCATATTCATTAGTATACGAGTTCCGTATTTCAATGCACAATGACATCAAAAATAAGTAGCGAGTAAGAATACGCTCAACTGAATAGGAAATGTGTGTGTGCTTATCATATTTATTAGTATACGAGTTCTGTATTTCAATTTTAAATGACATCAAAAATAAGAAGCGAGAAAGAATACGCTCAACTGAATAGGAAATGTGTGTGTGCTTATCATATTTATTAGTATACGAGTTCTGTATTTCAATCCTAAATGACATCAAAAATAAGAAGCGAGAAAGAATACGCTCAACTGTAAAGGAAATGTGTGTGTGCTTATCATATTCATTAGTATACGAGATCCGTATTTCAATCCTAAATGACATCAAAAATAAGAAGCGAGTAAGAATACGCTCAACTGAATAGGAAATGTGTGTGTGCTTATCATATTCATTAGTATACGAGTTCCGTATTTCAATCTTAAATGACATCAAAAATAAGAAGCGAGAAAGAATACGCTCAACTGAATAGGAAATGGGTGTGTGCTTATCATATTCATTAGTATAGGAGTTCCGTATTTCAATCCTAAATGACATCAAAAATAAGAAGCGAGAAAGAATACGCTCAACTGAATAGGAAATGTGTGTGTGTTTATCATATTCATTAGTATACGAGTTCCGTATTTCAATCCTAAATGACATCAAAAATAAGAATCCAGTAAGAATACCCTCAACTGAATAGGAAATGTGTGTGTGCTTATCATATTCATTAGTATACGAGTTCCGTATTTCAATCCTAAATGACATCAAAAATAAGAAGCGAGTAAGAATACAATCAACTGAATAGGAAATGTGTGCGTGCTTATCATATTCATTAGTATACTAGTTCCGTATTTCAATCCTAAATGACATCAAGAATAAGAAGCCAGTAAGTATACGCTCAACTGAATAGGAAATGTGTGTGTGCTGTTCATATTCATTAGTATACGAGTTCCGTATTTCAATCCTAAATGACATCAAGAATAAGAAGCCAGTAATAATACGCTCAACTGAATAGGAAATGAGTGTGTGCTTATCATATTTATTAGTATACGAGATCCGTATTTCAATCCTAAATGACCTCAAATATAAGAAGCGAATAAGAATACGCTCAACTGAATAGGAAATGTGTGTGTGTTTATCATATTCATTAGTATACGAGTTCCGTATTTCAATCCTAAATGACATCAAAAATAAAAAGAGAGAAAGAATACGTTCAACTGAATAGGAAATGTTTGTGTGCTTATCATATACATTAGTATACGAGTTCCGTATTTCAATCCTAAATGACATCAATAATAAGAAGCGAGTAAGAATACGCTCAACTGAATAGGAAATGTGTGTGGGCTTATCATATTCATTAGTATACGAGTTCCGTATTTCAATCCTAGATGACATCAAATATAAGAAGCGAGTAAGAATACGCTCAACTGAATAGGAAATGTGTGTGTGCTTATCATATTCATAAGTATACGAGTTCCGTATTTCAATCCTAAATGACATCAAATATAAGAAGCGAGTCAGAATACGCTCAACTGAATAGGAAATGTGTGTGGGCTTATCACATTCATAAGTATACGAGTTCCGTATTTCAATCCTAAATGACATCAAATATAAGAAGCAATTAAGAATACGCTCAACTGAATAGGAAATGTGTGTGTGCTTATCATATTCATAAGTATACGAGTTCCGTATTTCAATCCTAAATGACATCAAATATAAGAAGCAAGTAAGAATACGCTCAACTGAATAGGAAATGTGTGTGTACTTATCATATTCATAAGTATACGAGTTCCGTATTTCAATCCTAAATGACATCAATAATAAGAAGCGAGTAAGAATACGCTCAACTGAATAGGAAATGTGTGTGTGTTTATCATATTCATTAGTATACGAGTTCCGTATTTCAATCCTAAATGACATCAAAAATAAAAAGCGAATAAGAATACGCTCAACTGAAAAGGAAATGTGTGTGGGCTTATCATATTCATTAGTATAGGAGTTCCGTATTTTAATCCTAAATGACATCAATAATAAGAAGCGAGTAAGAATACGCTCAACTGAATAGGAAATGTGTGTGTGCTTATCATATTCATTAGTATACTAGTTCCGTATTTCAAAATCTAAATGACATCAAGTATAAGTAGCCAGTAAGAATACGCTCAACTGAATAGGAAATGTGTGTGTGCTTATCATATTCATTAGTATACGAGTTCCGTATTTCAATCCTAAATGACATCAAAAATAAGAAGCGAGAAAGAATACGCTCAACTGAATAGGAAATGTGTGTGGGCTTATCATATTCATTAGTATACGAGTTCCGTATTTCAATCCTAAATGACATCAATAATAAGAAGCGAGTAAGAATACGCTCAACTGAATAGGAAATGTGTGTGTGCTTATCATATTCATTAGTATACGAGTTCTGTATTTCAATCCTAAATGACATCAAAAATAAGAAGCGAGTAAGAATACGCTCAACTGAATAGGAAATGTGTGTTTGCTTATCATATTCATAAGTATACGAGTTCCGTATTTCAATCCTAAATGACATCATAAATAAGAAGCGAGTAAGAATACGCTCAACTGAATAGGAAATGGGTGTGTGATTATCATATTCATTAGTATACGAGTTCCGTAATTCAATCCTAAATGACATCAAACATAAGAAGCGAGTAAGAATACGCTCAACTGAATAGGAAATGTTTGTGTGCTTATCATATTCATTAGTATACGAGTCCCGTAATTCAAACCTAAATGACATCAAATATAAGAAGCGAGTCAGAATACGCTCAACTGAATAGGAAATGTGTGTGGGCTTATCATATTCATAAGTATACGAGTTCCGTATTTCAATCCTAAATGACATCAAATATAAGAAGCAATTAAGAATACGCTCAACTGAATAGGAAATGTGTGTGTGCTTATCATATTCATAAGTATACGAGTTCCGTATTTCAATCCTAAATGACATCAAATATAAGAAGCAAGTAAGAATACGCTCAACTGAATAGGAAATGTGTGTGTGCTTATCATATTCATAAGTATACGAGTTCCGTATTTCAATCCTAAATGACATCAATAATAAGAAGCGAGTAAGAATACGCTCAACTGAATAGGAAATGTGTGTGTGCTTATCATATTCATTAGTATACGAGTTCCGTATTTCAATCCTAAATGACATCAAAAATAAAAAGCGAATAAGAATACGCTCAACTGAAAAGGAAATGTGTGTGGGCTTATCATATTCATTAGTATAGGAGTTCCGTATTTTAATCCTAAATGACATCAATAATAAGAAGCGAGTAAGAATACGCTCAACTGAATAGGAAATGTGTGTGTGCTTATCATATTCATTAGTATACTAGTTCCGTATTTCAAAATCTAAATGACATCAAGTATAAGAAGCCAGTAAGAATACGCTCAACTGAATAGGAAATGTGTGTGTGCTTATCATATTCATTAGTATACGAGTTCCGTATTTCAATCCTAAATGACATCAAAAATAAGAAGCGAGAAAGAATACGCTCAACTGAATAGGAAATGTGTGTGGGCTTATCATATTCATTAGTATACGAGTTCCGTATTTCAATCCTAAATGACATCAATAATAAGAAGCGAGTAAGAATACGCTCAACTGAATAGGAAATGTGTGTGTGCTTATCATATTCATTAGTATACGAGTTCTGTATTTCAATCCTAAATGACATCAAAAATAAGAAGCGAGTAAGAATACGCTCAACTGAATAGGAAATGTGTGTTTGCTTATCATATTCATAAGTATACGAGTTCCGTATTTCAATCCTAAATGACATCATAAATAAGAAGCGAGTAAGAATACGCTCAACTGAATAGGAAATGGGTGTGTGATTATCATATTCATTAGTATACGAGTTCCGTAATTCAATCCTAAATGACATCAAACATAAGAAGCGAGTAAGAATACGCTCAACTGAATAGGAAATGTTTGTGTGCTTATCATATTCATTAGTATACGAGTCCCGTAATTCAAACCTAAATGACATCAAAAATAAAAAGAGAGAAAGAATACGCTCAACTGAATAGGAAATGTTTCGGTGCTTATCATATACATTAGTATACGAGTTCCGTATTTCAATCCTAAATGACATCAATAATAAGAAGCCAGTAAGAATACGCTCAACTAAATAGGAAATGTGTGTGTGCTTAATGTATTCATTAGTATACGAATTCCGTATTTCAATCCTAAATGACATCAAAAATAAGAAGCGAGTAAGAATACGCACAATTGAGTAGGAAATGTGTGTGTGCTTATCATATTCATAAGTATATGAGTTCCGTATTTCAATCCTAAATGACATAAATATTAGAAGTCAGTAAGAACACGCTCAACTGAATAGGAAATGTGTGTTCTTATCATATTCATTAGTATACGAGTTCCGTATTTCAATCCTAAATGACATCAAAAATAAGAATCGAGTAAGAATACGCTCAACTGAATAGGAAATGTGTGTGTGCTTATCATATTCATTAGTATACGAGTTCCGTATTTCAATCCTAAATGACATCAAGAATAAGAAGCCAGTAAGAATACGCTGAACTGAATAGGACATGTGTGTCTGCTTATCATATTCATTAGTATACGAGTTCCGTATTTCAATCCTAAATGACATCAAAAATAAGAAGCGAATAAGAATACGCTCAACTGAATAGGAAATGTGTGTGTGCTTATCATATTCATTAGTATACGAGTTCAGTATTTCAATCCTAAATGACATCAAATTAAGGGGCGAGTAAGAATACGCTCAACTGAATAGGAAATGTGTGTGTGCTTATCATATTCATTAGTATACGAGTTCCGTATTTCAATCCTAAATGACATCAAGAATAAGAAGCCAGTAAGATAACGCTCAACTGAATAGGAAATGTGTGTGTGCTTATCATATTCATTAGTATACGAGTTCCGTATTTCAATCCTTAATGGCATCAAAAATAAGAAGCGTGTAAGAATACGCTCAACTGAATAGGAAAAGTGTGTGTGCTTATCATATTCATTAGTATCCGAGTTCCGTATTTCAATGCACAATGACATCAAAAATAAGAAGCGAGTAAGAATACGCTCAACTGAATAGGAAATGTGTGTGTGCTTCTCATATTTATTAGTATACGAGTTCTGTATTTCAATCCTAAATGACATAAAAAATAAGAAGCGAGAAAGAATACGCTCAACTGTAAAGGAAATGTGTGTGTGCTTATCATATTCATTAGTATACGAGATCCGTATTTCAATCCTAAATGACATCAAAAATAAGAAGCGAGTAAGAATACGCTCAACTGAATAGGAAATGTGTGTGTGCTTATCATATTCATTAGTATACGTGTTCCGTATTTCAATCCTAAATGACATCAAAAATCAGAAGCGAGAAAGAATACGCTCAACTGAATAGGAAATGGGTCTGTGCTTATCATATTCATTAGTATACGAGTTCCGTATTTCAATCCTAAATGACATCAAAAATAAGAAGCGAGAAAGAATACGCTCAACTGAATAGGAAATGTGTGTGTGTTTATCATATTCATTAGTATACGAGTTCCGTATTTCAATCCTAAATGACATCAAAAATAAGAATCCAGTAAGAATACCCTCAACTGAATAGGAAATGTGTGTGTGCTTATCATATTCATTAGTATACGAGTTCCGTATTTCAATCCTAAATGACATCAAAAATAAGAAGCGAGTAAGAATACAATCAACTGAATAGGAAATGTGTGTCTGCTTATCATATTCATTAGTATACTAGTTCCGTATTTCAATCCTAAATGACATCAAGAATAAGAAGCCAGTAAGAATACGCTCAACTGAATAGGAAATATGTGTGTGCTTATCATATTCATTAGTATACGAGTTCCGTATTTCAATCCTAAATGACATCAAAAATAAGAAGCGAGTAAGAATACAATCAACTGAATAGGAAATGTGTGTCTGCTTATCATATTCATTAGTATACTAGTTCCGTATTTCAATCCTAAATGACCTCAAATATAAGAAGCGAGTAAGAATACGCTCAACTAAATAGGAAATGTGTGTGTGTTTATCATATTCATTAGTATACGAGTTCCGTATTTCAAACCTAAATGACATCAAGAATAAGATGCGAGTAAGAATACGCTCAACTGAATAGGAAATGTGGGTCTGCTTATCATATTCATAAGTATACGAGTTCCGTATTTCAATCCTAAATGACATCAAAAATAAGAAGCGAGTAAGAATACGCTCAACTGAATAGGAAATGGGTGTGTGCTTATCATATTCATTAGTATACGAGTTCCGTAATACAATCCTAAACGACATCAAAAATAAAAAGAGAGAAAGAATACGCTCAACTGAATAGGAAATGTTTGTGTGCTTATCATATACATTAGTATACGAGTTCCGTATTTCAATCCTAAATGACATCAATAATAAGAAGCCAGTAAGAATACGCTCAACTAAATAGGAAATGTGTGTGTGCTTAATGTATTCATTAGTATACGAGTTCCGTATTTCAATCCTAAATGACATCAAATATAAGAAGCGAGTAAGAATACGCACAATTGAGTAGGAAATGTGTGTGTGCTTAACATATTCATAAGTATACGAGTTCCGTATTTCAATCCTAAATGACATAAATATTAGAAGCCAGTAAGAACACGCTCAACTGAATAGGAAATGTGTCTGTGCTTATCATATTCATTAGTATACGAGTTCCGTATTTCAATCCTAAATGACATCAAAAATAAGAATCGAGTAAGAATACGCTCAACTGAATAGGAAATGTGTGTGGGCTTATCATATTCATTAGTATACGAGTTCCGTATTTCAATCCTAAATGACATAAATATTAGAAGCGAGTAAGAATACGCTAAACTGAATAGGAAATGTCTGTGTGCTTATCATATTCATTAGTATACGAGTTCCGTATTTCAATCCTAAATGACATCAAAAATAAGAATCAAGTAAGAATACGCTCAACTGAATAGGAAATGTGTGTGGGTTTATCATATTCATTAGTATACGATTTCCGTATTTCAATCCTAAATGACATAAAAAATAAGAAGCGAGTAAGAATACGCTCAACTGAATAGGAAATGTGTGTTTGCTTATCATATTCATAAGTATACGAGTTCCGTATTTCAATCCTAAATGACATCAAATATAAGAAGCGAGTCAGAATACGCTCCACTGAATAGAATATGTGTGTGGGCTTATCATATTCATAAGTATACGAGTTCCGTATTTCAATCCTAAATGACATCAAATATAAGAAGCAAGTAAGAATACGCTCAACTGAATAAGAAATGTGTGTGTGCTTATCATATTCATAAGTATACGAGTTCCGTATTTCTATCTTAAATGACATCAAATATAAGAAGCGAGTAAGAATACGCTCAACTGAATAGGAAATGTGTGTGTGCTTATCATATTCATAAGTATACGAGTTCCGTATTTCAATCCTAAATGACATCAATAATAAGAAGCGAGTAAGAATACGCTCAACTGAATAGGAAATGTGTGTGTGCTTATCATATTCATTAGTATACGAGTTCCGTATTTCAATCCTAAATGACATCAAAAATAAGAAGCGAATAAGAATACGCTCAACTGAATAGGAAATGTGTGTGGGCTTATCATATACATTAGTATAGGAGTTCCGTATTTTAATCCTAAATGACATCAATAATAAGAAGCGAGTAAGAATACGCTCAACTGAATAGGAAATGTCTGTGTGCTTATCATATTCATTAGTATACGAGTTCCGTATTTCAATCCTAAATGACATCAATTATAAGAAGCGAGTAAGAATACGCTGAACTGAATAGGAAATGTGTGTGTGTTTATCATATTCATAAGTATACGAGTTCCGTATTTCAATCTTAAATGACATCAATAATAAGAAGCGAGTAAGAATACGCTCAACTGAATAGGAAATGTGTGTGTGCTTATCATATTCATTACTATACGAGTTCCGTATTTCAATCCTAAATGACATCAAAAATAAGAAGCGAGTAAGAATACGCTCAACTGAATAGGAAATGTGTGTGGGTTTATCATATTCATTAGTATACGATTTCCGTATTTCAATCCTAAATGACATCAACCATAAGAAGCGAGTAAGAATACGCTCAACTGAATAGGAAATGTTTGTGTGCTTATCATATTCATTAGTATACGAGTTCCGTATTTCAATCCTAAATGACATCAAAAATAAGAAGCGAGTAAGAATACGCTCAACTGAATAGGAAATGTGTGTGGGTTTATCATATTCATTAGTATACGAGTTCCGTATTTCAATCCTAAATGACATCAACCATAAGAAGCGAGTAAGAATACGCTCAACTGAATAGGAAATGTTTGTGTGCTTATCATATTCATTAGTATACGAGTTCCGTAATTCAATCCTAAACGACATCAAAAATAAAAAGAGAGAAAGAATACGCTCAACTGAATAGGAAATGTTTGTGTGCTTATCATATACATTAGTATACGAGTTCCGTATTTCAATCCTAAATGACATCAATAATAAGAAGCCAGTAAGAATACGCTCAACTGAATAGGAAATGTGTGTGGGCTTATCATATTCATTAGTATACGAGTTCCGTATTTCAATCCTAGATGACATCAAATATAAGAAGCGAGTAAGAATACGCTCAACTGAATAGGAAATGTGTGTGTGCTTATCATATTCATAAGTATACGAGTTCCGTATTTCAATCCTAAATGACATCAAATATAAGAAGCGAGTCAGAATACGCTCAACTGAATAGGAAATGTGTGTGGGCTTATCATATTCATAAGTATACGAGTTCCGTATTTCAATCCTAAATGACATCAAATATAAGAAGCAAGTAAGAATACGCTCAACTGAATAGGAAATGTGTGTGTGCTTATCATATTCATAAGTATACGAGTTCCGTATTTCAATCCTAAATGACATCAAATATAAGAAGCGAGTAAGAATACGCTCAACTGAATAGGAAATGTGTGTGTGCTTATCATATTCATATGTATACGAGTTCCGTATTTCAATCCTAAATGACATCAATAATAAGAAGCGAGTAAGAATACGCTCAACTGAATAGGAAATGTGTGTGTGCTTATCATATTCATTAGTATACTAGTTCCGTATTTCAAAATCTAAATGACATCAAGTATAAGAAGCCAGTAAGAATACGCTCAACTGAATAGGAAATGTGTGTGTGCTTATCATATTCATTAGTATACGAGTTCCGTATTTCAATCCTAAATGACATCAAAAATAAGAAGCGAGAAAGAATACGCTCAACTGAATAGGAAATGTGTGTGGGCTTATCATATTCATTAGTATACGAGTTCCGTATTTCAATCCTAAATGACATCAATAATAAGAAGCGAGTAAGAATACGCTGAACTGAATAGGAAATGTGTGTGTGCTTATCATATTCATTAGTATACGAGTTCTGTATTTCAATCCTAAATGACATCAAAAATAAGAAGCGAGTAAGAATACGCTCAACTGAATAGGAAATGTGTGTTTGCTTATCATATTCATAAGTATACGAGTTCCGTATTTCAATCCTAAATGACATCATAAATAAGAAGCGAGTAAGAATACGCTCAACTGAATAGGAAATGGGTGTGTGATTATCATATTCATTAGTATACGAGTTCCGTAATTCAATCCTAAATGACATCAAACATAAGAAGCGAGTAAGAATACGCTCAACTGAATAGGAAATGTTTGTGTGCTTATCATATTCATTAGTATACGAGTTCCGTAATTCAATCCTAAATGACATCAAAAATAAAAAGAGAGAAAGAATACGCTCAACTGAATAGGAAATGTTTGTGTGCTTATCATATACATTAGTATACGAGTTCCGTATTTCAATCCTAAATGACATCAATAATAAGAAGCCAGTAAGAATACGCTCAACTAAATAGGAAATGTGTGTGTGCTTAATGTATTCATTAGTTTACGAGTTCCGTATTTCAGTCCTAAATGACATCAAATATAAGAAGCGAGTAAGAATACGCACAATTGAGTAGGAAATGTGTGTGTGCTTATCATATTCATAAGTATACGAGTTCCGTATTTCAATCCTAAATGACATAAATATTAGAAGCCAGTAAGAACACGCTCAACTGAATAGGAAATGTGTCTGTGCTTATCATATTCATTAGTATACGAGTTCCGTATTTCAATCCTAAATGACATCAAAAATAAGAATCGAATAAGAATACGCTCAACTGAATAGGAAATGTGTGTGGGCTTATCATATTCATTAGTATACGAGTTCCGTATTTCAATCCTAAATGACATAAATATTAGAAGCGAGTAAGAATACGCTAAACTGAATAGGAAATGTCTGTGTGCTTATCATATTCATTAGTATACGAGTTCCGTATTTCAATCCTAAATGACATCAAAAATAAGAAGCGAGTAAGAATACGCTCAACTGAATAGGAAATGTGTGTGGGTTTATCATATTCATTAGTATACGATTTCCGTATTTCAATCCTAAATGACATCAAAAATAAGAAGCGAGTAAGAATACGCTCAACTGAATAGGAAATGTGTGTTTGCTTATCATATTCATAAGTTTACGAGTTCCGTATTTCAATCCTAAATGACAACAAATATAAGAAGCGTGTAAGAATACGCTGAACTGAATAGGAAATGTGTGTGTGCTTATCATATTCATAAGTATACGAGTTCCGTATTTCAATCCTAAATGACATCAAAAATAAGAAGCGAGTAAGAATACGCTCAACTGAATAGGAAATGGGTGTGCGTTTATTATATTCATTAGTATACGAGTTCCGTATTTCAATCCTAAATGACATAAAAAATAAGAAGCGAGTAAGAATACGCTCAACTGAATAGGAAATGTTTGTGTGCTTATCATACTCATTAGTATCCGAGTTCCGTATTTCAATCCTAAATGACATCAAAAATAAGAAGCGAGGAAGAATACGCTCAACTGAATAGGAAATGTGTGTCTGCTTATCATATTCATTAGTATACGAGTTCCGTATTTCAATCCTAATGACATCAAGAATAAGAAGCCAGTAAGAATACGCACAACTGAATAGGAAATGTGTGTGTGCTTATCATATTCATTAGTATACGAGTTCCGTATTTCAATCCTAAATGACATCAACCATAAGAAGCGAGTAAGAATACGCACAACTGAATAGGAAATGTTTGTGTGCTTATCATATTCATTAGTATACGAGTTCCGTAATTCAATCCTAAACGACATCAAAAATAAAAAGTGAGAAAGAATACGCTCAACTGAATAGGAAATGTTTGTGTGCTTATCATATTCATTAGTATAACGAGTTCCGTATTTCAATCCTAAATGACAACAAATATAAGAAGCGAGTAAGAATACGCTGAACTGAATAGGAAATGTGTGTGTGCTTATCTTATTCATAAGTATACGAGTTCCGTATTTCAATCCTAAATGACATCAAAAATAAGAAGCGAGTAAGAATACGCTCAACTGAATAGGAAATGGGTGTGCGTTTATCATATTCATTAGTATAAGAGTTCCGTATTTCAATCCTAAATGACATCAATAATAAGAAGCGAGTAAGAATACGCTGAACTGAATAGGAAATGTGTGTGTGCTTATCATATTCATTAGTATACGAGTTCTGTATTTCAATCCTAAATGACATCAAAAATAAGAAGCGAGTAAGAATACGCTCAACTGAATAGGAAATGTGTGTGTGCTTATCATATTCATTAGTATACGAGTTCTGTATTTCAATCCTAAATGACATCAAAAATAAGAAGCGAGTAAGAATACGCTCAACTGAATAGGAAATGTGTGTTTGCTTATCATATTCATAAGTATACGAGTTCCGTATTTCAATCCTAAATGACATCATAAATAAGAAGCGAGTAAGAATACGCTCAACTGAATAGGAAATGGGTGTGTGATTATCATATTCATTAGTATACGAGTTCCGTAATTCAATCCTAAATGACATCAAACATAAGAAGCGAGTAAGAATACGCTCAACTGAATAGGAAATGTTTGTGTGCTTATCATATTCATTAGTATACGAGTTCCGTAATTCAATCCTAAATGACATCAAAAATAAAAAGAGAGAAAGAATACGCTCAACTGAATAGGAAATGTTTGTGTGCTTATCATATACATTAGTATACGAGTTCCGTATTTCAATCCTAAATGACATCAATAATAAGAAGCCAGTAAGAATACGCTCAACTAAATAGGAAATGTGTGTGTGCTTAATATATTCATTAGTTTACGAGTTCCGTATTTCAGTCCTAAATGACATCAAATATAAGAAGCGAGTAAGAATACGCACAATTGAGTAGGAAATGTGTGTGTGCTTATCATATTCATAAGTATACGAGTTCCGTATTTCAATCCTAAATGACATAAATATTAGAAGCCAGTAAGAACACGCTCAACTGAATAGGAAATGTGTCTGTGCTTATCATATTCATTAGTATACGAGTTCCGTATTTCAATCCTAAATGACATCAAAAATAAGAATCGAATAAGAATACGCTCAACTGAATAGGAAATGTGTGTGGGCTTATCATATTCATTAGTATACGAGTTCCGTATTTCAATCCTAAATGACATAAATATTAGAAGCGAGTAAGAATACGCTAAACTGAATAGGAAATGTCTGTGTGCTTATCATATTCATTAGTATACGAGTTCCGTATTTCAATCCTAAATGACATCAAAAATAAGAAGCGAGTAAGAATACGCTCAACTGAATAGGAAATGTGTGTGGGTTTATCATATTCATTAGTATACGATTTCCGTATTTCAATCCTAAATGACATCAAAAATAAGAAGCGAGTAAGAATACGCTCAACTGAATAGGAAATGTGTGTTTCGCTTATCATATTCATAAGTTTACGAGTTCCGTATTTCAATCCTAAATGACAACAAATATAAGAAGCGTGTAAGAATACGCTGAACTGAATAGGAAATGTGTGTGTGCTTATCATATTCATAAGTATACGAGTTCCGTATTTCAATCCTAAATGACATCAAAAATAAGAAGCGAGTAAGAATACGCTCAACTGAATAGGAAATGGGTGTGCGTTTATTATATTCATTAGTATACGAGTTCCGTATTTCAATCCTAAATGACATAAAAAATAAGAAGCGAGTAAGAATACGCTCAACTGAATAGGAAATGTTTGTGTGCTTATCATACTCATTAGTATCCGAGTTCCGTATTTCAATCCTAAATGACATCAAAAATAAGAAGCGAGGAAGAATACGCTCAACTGAATAGGAAATGTGTGTCTGCTTATCATATTCATTAGTATACGAGTTCCGTATTTCAATCCTAATGACATCAAGAATAAGAAGCCAGTAAGAATACGCACAACTGAATAGGAAATGTGTGTGTGCTTATCATATTCATTAGTATACGAGTTCCGTATTTCAATCCTAAATGACATCAACCATAAGAAGCGAGTAAGAATACGCACAACTGAATAGGAAATGTTTGTGTGCTTATCATATTCATTAGTATACGAGTTCCGTAATTCAATCCTAAACGACATCAAAAATAAAAAGTGAGAAAGAATACGCTCAACTGAATAGGAAATGTTTGTGTGCTTATCATATTCATTAGTATAACGAGTTCCGTATTTCAATCCTAAATGACAACAAATATAAGAAGCGAGTAAGAATACGCTGAACTGAATAGGAAATGTGTGTGTGCTTATCTTATTCATAAGTATACGAGTTCCGTATTTCAATCCTAAATGACATCAAAAATAAGAAGCGAGTAAGAATACGCTCAATTGAATAGGAAATGGGTGTGCGTTTATCATATTCATTAGTATAAGAGTTCCGTATTTCAATCCTAAATGACATCAAAAATAAGAAGCGAGTAAGAATACGCTCAACTGAATAGGAAATGTTTGTGTGCTTATCATACTCATTAGTATCCGAGTTCCGTATTTCAATCCTAAATGACATCAAAAATAAGAAGCGAGGAAGAATACGCTCAACTGAATAGGAAATGTGTGTCTGCTTATCATATTCATTAGTATACGAGTTCCGTATTTCAAACCTAAATGACATCAAGAATAAGAAGCCAGTAAGAATACGCACAACTGAATAGGAAATGTGTGTGTGCTTATCATATTCATTAGTATACGAGTTCCGTATTTCAATCCTAAATGACATCAACCATAAGAAGCGAGTAAGAATACGCTCAACTGAATAGGAAATGTTTGTGTGCTTATCATATTCATTAGTATACGAGTTCCGTAATTCAATCCTAAACGACATCAAAAATAAAATGAGAGAAAGAATACGCTCAACTGAATAGGAAATGTTTGTGTGCTTATCATATACATTAGTATACGAGTTCCGTATTTCAATCCTAAATGACATCAATAATAAGAAGCCAGTAAGAATACGCTCAACTGAATAGGAAATGTGTGTGGGCTTATCATATTCATTAGTATACGAGTTCCGTATTTCAATCCTAGATGACATCAAATATAAGAAGCGAGTAAGAATACGCTCAACTGAATAGGAAATGTGTGTGTGCTTATCATATTCATAAGTATACGAGTTCCGTATTTCAATCCTAAATGACATCAAATATAAGAAGCGAGTCAGAATACGCTCAACTGAATAGGAAATGTGTGTGGGCTTATCATATTCATAAGTATACGAGTTCCGTATTTCAATCCTAAATGACATCAAATATAAGAAGCATGTAAGAATACGCTCAACTGAATAGGAAATGTGTGTGTGCTTATCATATTCATAAGTATACGAGTTCCGTATTTCAATCCTAAATGACATCATAAATAAGAAGCGAGTAAGAATACGCTCAACTGAATAGGAAATGGGTGTGTGATTATCATATTCATTAGTATACGAGTTCCGTAATTCAATCCTAAATGACATCAAACATAAGAAGCGAGTAAGAATACGCTCAACTGAATAGGAAATGTTTGTGTGCTTATCATATTCATTAGTATACGAGTTCCGTAATTCAATCCTAAATGACATCAAAAATAAAAAGAGAGAAAGAATACGCTCAACTGAATAGGAAATGTTTGTGTGCTTATCATATACATTAGTATACGAGTTCCGTATTTCAATCCTAAATGACATCAATAATAAGAAGCCAGTAAGAATACGCTCAACTAAATAGGAAATGTGTGTGTGCTTAATGTATTCATTAGTTTACGAGTTCCGTATTTCAGTCCTAAATGACATCAAATATAAGAAGCGAGTAAGAATACGCACAATTGAGTAGGAAATGTGTGTGTGCTTATCATATTCATAAGTATACGAGTTCCGTATTTCAATCCTAAACGACATAAATATTAGAAGCCAGTAAGAACACGCTCAACTGAATAGGAAATGTGTCTGTGCTTATCATATTCATTAGTATACAAGTTCCGTATTTCAATCCTAAATGACATCAAAAATAAGAATCGAGTAAGAATACGCTCAACTGAATAGGAAATGTGTGTGGGCTTATCATATTCATTAGTATACGAGTTCCGTATTTCAATCCTAAATGACATAAATATTAGAAGCGAGTAAGAATACGCTAAACTGAATAGGAAATGTCTGTGTGCTTATCATATTCATTAGTATACGAGTTCCGTATTTCAATCCTAAATGACATCAAAAATAAGAAGCGAGTAAGAATACGCTCAACTGAATAGGAAATGTGTGTGGGTTTATCATATTCATTAGTATACGATTTCCGTATTTCAATCCTAAATGACATCAAAAATAAGAAGCGAGTAAGAATACGCTGAACTGAATAGGAAATGTGTGTTTGCTTATCATATTCATAAGTTTACGAGTTCCGTATTTCAATCCTAAATGACAACAAATATAAGAAGCGAGTAAGAATACGCTGAACTGAATAGGAAATGTGTGTGTGCTTATCATATTCATAAGTATACGAGTTCCGTATTTCAATCCTAAATGACATCAAAAATAAGAAGCGAGTAAGAATACGCTCAACTGAATAGGAAATGGGTGTGCGTTTATTATATTCATTAGTATACGAGTTCCGTATTTCAATCCTAAATGACATAAAAAATAAGAAGCGAGTAAGAATACGCTCAACTGAATAGGAAATGTTTGTGTGCTTATCATACTCATTAGTATCCGAGTTCCGTATTTCAATCCTAAATGACATCAAAAATAAGAAGCGAGGAAGAATACGCTCAACTGAATAGGAAATGTGTGTCTGCTTATCATATTCATTAGTATACGAGTTCCGTATTTCAATCCTAATGACATCAAGAATAAGAAGCCAGTAAGAATACGCACAACTGAATAGGAAATGTGTGTGTGCTTATCATATTCATTAGTATACGAGTTCCGTATTTCAATCCTAAATGACATCAACCATAAGAAGCGAGTAAGAATACGCACAACTGAATAGGAAATGTTTGTGTGCTTATCATATTCATTAGTATACGAGTTCCGTAATTCAATCCTAAACGACATCAAAAATAAAAAGAGAGAAAGAATACGCTCAACTGAATAGGAAATGTTTGTGTGCTTATCATATTCATTAGTATAACGAGTTCCGTATTTCAATCCTAAATGACAACAAATATAAGAAGCGAGTAAGAATACGCTGAACTGAATAGGAAATGTGTGTGTGCTTATCTTATTCATAAGTATACGAGTTCCGTATTTCAATCCTAAATGACATCAAAAATAAGAAGCGAGTAAGAATACGCTCAACTGAATAGGAAATGGGTGTGCGTTTATCATATTCATTAGTATAAGAGTTCCGTATTTCAATCCTAAATGACATCAAAAATAAGAAGCGAGTAAGAATACGCTCAACTGAATAGGAAATGTTTGTGTGCTTATCATACTCATTAGTATCCGAGTTCCGTATTTCAATCCTAAATGACATCAAAAATAAGAAGCGAGGAAGAATACGCTCAACTGAATAGGAAATGTGTGTGGGCTTATCATATTCATAAGTATACGAGTTCCGTATTTCAATCCTAAATGACATCAAATATAAGAAGCAAGTAAGAATACGCTCAACTGAATAGGAAATGTGTGTGTGCTTATCATATTCATAAGTATACGAGTTCCGTATTTCAATCCTAAATGACATCAAATATAAGAAGCGAGTAAGAATACGCTCAACTGAATAGGAAATGTGTGTGTGCTTATCATATTCATAAGTATACGAGTTCCGTATTTCAATCCTAAATGACATCAATAATAAGAAGCGAGTAAGAATAAGCTCAACTGAATAGGAAATGTGTGTGTGCTTATCATATTCATTAGTATACTAGTTCCGTATTTCAAAATCTAAATGACATCAAGTATAAGAAGCCAGTAAGAATACGCTCAACTGAATAGGAAATGTGTGTGTGCTTATAATATTCATTAGTATACGAGTTCCGTATTTCAATCCTAAATGACATCAAAAATAAGAAGCGAGAAAGAATACGCTCAACTGAATAGGAAATGTGTGTGGGCTTATCATATTCATTAGTATACGAGTTCCGTATTTCAATCCTAAATGACATCAATAATAAGAAGCGAGTAAGAATACGCTCAACTGAATAGGAAATGTGTGTGTGCTTATCATATTCATTAGTATACGAGTTCTGTATTTCAATCCTAAATGACATCAAAAATAAGAAGCGAGTAAGAATACGCTCAACTGAATAGGAAATGTGTGTTTGTTTATCATATTCATAAGTATACGAGTTCCGTATTTCAATCCTAAATGACATCATAAATAAGAAGCGAGTAAGAATACGCTCAACTGAATAGGAAATGGGTGTGTGATTATCATATTCATTAGTATACGAGTTCCGTAATTCAATCCTAAATGACATCAAACATAAGAAGCGAGTAAGAATACGCTCAACTGAATAGGAAATGTTTGTGTGCTTATCATATTCATTAGTATACGAGTTCCGTAATTCAATCCTAAATGACATCAAAAATAAAAAGAGAGAAAGAATACGCTCAACTGAATAGGAAATGTTTGTGTGCTTATCATATACATTAGTATACGAGTTCCGTATTTCAATCCTAAATGACATCAATAATAAGAAGCCAGTAAGAATACGCTCAACTAAATAGGAAATGTGTGTGTGCTTAATGTATTCATTAGTATACGAGTTCCGTATTTCAATCCTAAATGACATCAAATATAAGAAGCGAGTAAGAATACGCACAATTGAGTAGGAAATGTGTGTCTGCTTATCATATTCATAAGTATACGAGTTCCGTATTTCAATCCTAAATGACATAAATATTAGAAGCGAGTAAGAATACGCTAAACTGAATAGGAAATGTCTGTGTGCTTATCATATTCATTAGTATACGAGTTCCGTATTTCAATCCTAAATGACATCAAAAATAAGAAGCGAGTAAGAATACGCTCAACTGAATAGGAAATGTGTGTGGGTTTATCATATTCATTAGTATACGATTTCCGTATTTCAATCCTAAATGACATCAAAAATAAGAAGCGAGTAAGAATACGCTCAACTGAATAGGAAATGTGTGTTTGCTTATCATATTCATAAGTATACGAGTTCCGTATTTCAATCCTAAATGACATCAAATATAAGAAGCGAGTCAGAATACGCTCAACTGAATAGAAAATGTGTGTGGTCTTATCATGTTCATTAGTATACGAGTTCCGTATTTCAATCCTAAATGACATCAAATATAAGAAGCAAGTAAGAATACGCTCAACTGAATAAGAAATGTGTGTGTGCTTATCATATTCATAAGTATACGAGTTCCGTATTTCAATCCTAAATGACAACAAATATAAGAAGCGAGTAAGAATACGCTGAACTGAATAGGAAATGTGTGTGTGCTTATCATATTCATAAGTATACGAGTTCCGTATTTCAATCCTAAATGACATCAAAAATAAGAAGCGAGTAAGAATACGCTCAACTGAATAGGAAATGGGTGTGCGTTTATCATATTCATTAGTATACGAGTTCCGTATTTCAATCCTAAATGACATCAAAAATAAGAAGCGAGTAAGAATACGCTCAACTGAATAGGAAATGTTTGTGTGCTTATCATACTCATTAGTATCCGAGTTCCGTATTTCAATCCTAAATGACATCAAAAATAAGAAGCGAGGAAGAATACGCTCAACTGAACAGGAAATGTGTGTCTGCTTATCATATTCATTAGTATACGAGTTCCGTATTTCAATCCTGAATGACATCAAGAATAAGAAGCCAGTAAGAATACGCACAACTGAATAGGAAATGTGTGTGTGCTTATCATATTCATTAGTATACGAGTTCCGTATTTCAATCCTAAATGACATCAACCATAAGAAGCGAGTTAGAATACGCTCAACTGAATAGGAAATGTTTGTGTGCTTATCATATTCATTAGTATACGAGTTCCGTAATTCAATCCTAAACGACATCAAAAATAAAAAGAGAGAAAGAATACGCTCAACTGAATAGGAAATGTTTGTGTGCTTATCATATTCATTAGTATACGAGTTCCGTAATTCAATCCTAAATGACATCAAGAATAAAAAGAGAGAAATAATACGCTCAACTGAATAGGAAATGTTTGTGTGCTTATCATATACATTAGTATACGAGTACCGTATTTCAATCCTAAATGACATCAATAATAAGAAGCCAGTAAGAATACGCTCAACTAAATAGGAAATGTGTGTGTGCTTAATGTATTCATTAGTATACGAGTTCCGTATTTCAATCCTAAATGACATCAAATATAAGAAGCGAGTAAGAATACGCACAATTGAGTAGGAAATGTGTGTGTGCTTATCATATTCATAAGTATACGAGTTCCGTATTTCAATCCTAAATGACATAAATATTAGAAGCCAGTAAGAACACGCTCAACTGAATAGGAAATGTGTCTGTGCTTATCATATTCATTAGTATACGAGTTCCGTATTTCAATCCTAAATGACATCAAAAATAAGAATCGAGTAAGAATACGCTCAACTGAATAGGAAATGTGTGTGGGCTTATCATATTCATTAGTATACGAGTTCCGTATTTCAATCCTAAATGACATAAATATAAGAAGCGAGTAAGAATACGCTCAACTGAATAGGAAATGTGTGTGGGTTTATCATATTCATTAGTATACGATTTCCGTATTTCAATCCTAAATGACATCAAAAATAAGAAGCGAGTAAGAATACGCTCAACTGAATAGGAAATGTGTGTTTGCTTATCATATTCATAAGTATACGAGTTCCGTATTTCAATCCTAAATGACATCAAATATAAGAAGCGAGTCAGAATACGCTCAACTGAATAGAAAATGTGTGTGGTCTTATCATGTTCATTAGTATACGAGTTCCGTTTTTCAATCCTAAATGACATCAAATATAAGAAGCAAGTAAGAATACGCTCAACTGAATAAGAAATGTGTGTGTGCTTATCATATTCATAAGTATACGAATTCCGTATTTCAATCCTAAATGACAACAAATATAAGAAGCGAGTAAGAATACGCTGAACTGAATAGGAAATGTGTGTGTGCTTTTCATATTCATAAGTATACGAGTCCGGTATTTCAATCCTAAATGACATCAAAAATAAGAAGCGAGTAAGAATACGCTCAACTGAATAGGAAATGGGTGTGCGTTTATCATATTCATTAGTATACGAGTTCCGTATTTCAATCCTAAATGACATCAAAAATAAGAAGCGAGGAAGAATACGCTCAACTGAATAGGAAATGTGTGTCTGCTTATCATATTCATTAGTATACGAGTTCCGTATTTCAATCCTGAATGACATCAAGAATAAGAAGCCAGTAAGAATACGCACAACTGAATAGCAAATGTGTGTGTGCTTATCATATTCATTAGTATACGAGTTCCGTATTTCAATCCTAAATGACATCAACCATAAGAAGCGAGTAAGAATACGCTCAACTGAATAGGAAATGTTTGTGTGCTTATCATATTCATTAGTATACGAGTTCCGTAATTCAATCCTAAACGACATCAAAAATAAAAAGAGAGAAAGAATACGCTCAACTGAATAGGAAATGTTTGTGTGCTTATCATATTCATTAGTATACGAGTTCCGTAATTCAATCCTAAATGACATCAAGAAGAAAAAAAAGAGAGAAATAATACGCTCAACTGAATAGGAAATGTTTTTGTGCTTATCATATACATTAGTATACGAGTTCCGTATTTCAATCCTAAATGACATCAATAATAAGAAGCCAGTAAGAATACGCTCAACTAAATAGGAAATGTGTGTGTGCTTAATGTATTCATTAGTATACGAGTTCCGTATTTCAATCCTAAATGACATCAAATATAAGAAGCGAGTAAGAATACGCACAATTGAGTAGGAAATGTGTGTGTGCTTATCATATTCATAAGTATACGAGTTCCGTATTTCAATCCTAAATGACATAAATATTAGAAGACAGTAAGAACACGCTCAACTGAATAGGAAATGTGTCTGTGCTTATCATATTCATTAGTATACGAGTTCCGTATTTCAATCCTAAATGACATCAAAAATAAGAATCGAGTAAGAATACGCTCAACTGAATAGGAAATGTGTGTGGGCTTATCATATTCATTAGTATACGAGTTCCGTATTTCAATCCTAAATGACATAAATATTAGAAGCGAGTAAGAATACGCTAAACTGAATAGGAAATGTCTGTGTGCTTATCATATTCATTAGTATACGAGTTCCGTATTTCAATCCTAAATGACATCAAAAATAAGAAGCGAGTAAGAATACGCTCAACTGAATAGGAAATGTGTGTGGGTTTATCATATTCATTAGTATACGATTTCCGTATTTCAATCCTAAATGACATCAAAAATAAGAAGCGAGTAAGAATAAGCTCAACTGAATAGGAAATGGGTGTTTGCTTATCATATTCATAAGTATACGAGTTCCGTATTTCAATCCTAAATGACATCAAATATAAGAAGCGAGTCAGAATACGCTCAACTGAATAGAAAATGTGTGTGGGCTTATCATGTTCATAAGTATACGAGTTCCGTATTTCAATCCTAAATGACATCAAATATAAGAAGCAAGTAAGAATACGCTCAACTGAATAAGAAATGTGTGTGTGCTTATCATATTCATAAGTATACGAGTTCCGTATTTCAATCCTAAATGACATCAAATATAAGAAGCGAGTAAGAATACGCTCAACTGTATAGGAAATGTGTGTGTGCTTATCATATTCATAAGTATACGAGTTCCGTATTTCAATCCTAAAAGACATCAATAATAAGAAGCGAGTAAGAATACGCTCAACTGAATAGGAAATGTGTGTGTGCTTATCATATTCATTAGTATACGAGTTCCCTATTTCAATCTTAAATGACATCAATAATAAGAAGCGAGTAAGAATACGCTGAACTGAATAGGAAATGTGTGTGTGCTTATCATATTCATTAGTATACGAGTTCCGTATTTCAATCCTAAATGACATCAAAAATAAGAAGCGAGTAAGAATACGCTCAACTGAATAGGAAATGGGTGTGCGTTTATCATATTCATTAGTATACGAGTTCCGTATTTCAATCCTAAATGACATCAAAAATAAGAAGCGAGTAAGAATACGCTCAACAGAATAGGAAATGTATGTGTGCTTATCATACTCATTAGTATCCGAGTTCCGTATTTCAATCCTAAATGACATCAAAAATAAGAAGCGAGGAAGAATACGCTCAACTGAATAGGAAATGTGTGTCTGCTTATCATATTCATTAGTATACGAGTTCCGTATTTCAATCCTAAATGACATCAAGAATAAGAAGCCAGTAAGAATACGCACAACTGAATAGGAAATGTGTGTGTGCTTATCATATTCATTAGTATACGAGTTTCGTATTTCAATCCTAAATGACATCAAGAATAAGAAGCGCGTAAGAATACGCTCAACTGAATAGGAAATGTGTGTGGGCTTATCATATTCATTAGTATACGAGTTCCGTATTTCAATCCTAAATGACATCAAAAATAAGAAGCGCGTAAGAATACGCTCAACTGAATAGGAAATGTGTGTGGGGTTATCATATTCATTACTATACGAGTTCCGTATTTCAATCCTAAATGACATCAAAAATCAGAAGCGCGTAAGAATACGCTCAACTGAATAGGAAATGTGTGTGGGCTTATCATATTCATTAGTATACGAGTTCCGTATTTCAATCCTAAATGACATCAAAAATAAGAAGCGAGTAAGAATACGCTCAACTGAATAGGAAATGGGTGTGTGCTTATCATAGTCATACGTCTAAGAATTCCGTATTTCAATCTTAAATGACATTTAAGAATAAGAAGTGAGAAAGAATACGCTCAACTGAATAGGAAATGTGTGTGTGCTTATCATATTCATTAGTTTACGAGTTCCGTATTTCAATCCTAAATGACATCAAGAATAAGAAGCCAGTAATAATACGCTCAACTGAATAGGAAATGAGTGTGTGCTTATCATATTTATTAGTATACGAGTTCAGTATTTCAATCCTAAATGACATAAAAAATAAGAAGCGAGTAAGAATACGCTCAACTGAATAGGAAATCTGTGTGCTTATCATATTCATTAGTATACGAGTTCCGTATTTCAAACCTAAATGACATCATGAATAAGAAGCCAGTAAGAATACGCTCAACTGAATAGGAAATGTGTGTGGGCTTATCATATTCATTAGTATACGAGTTCCGTATTTCAATCCTAAATGACATCAAAAATAAGAAGCGAGTAAGAATACGCTCAACTGAATAGGAAATGTGTGTGTGCTTATCATAGTCATACGTCTAAGAATTCCGTATTTCAATCTTAAATGACATCAAGAATAAGAAGTGAGAAAGAATACGCTCAACTGAATAGGAAATGTGTGTGTGCGTATCATATTCATTAGTATACGAGTTCCGTATTTCAATCCTAAATGACATCAAGAATAAGAAGCCAGTAATAATACGCTCAACTGAATAGGAAATGAGTGTGTGCTTATCATATTTATTAGTATACGAGTTCAGTATTTCAATCCTAAATGACATAAAAAATAAGAAGCGAGTAAGAATACGCTCAACTGAATAGGAAATCTGTGTGCGTATCATATTCATTAGTATACGAGTTCCGTATTTCAAACCTAAATGACATCATGAATAAGAAGCCAGTAAGAATACGCTCAACTGAATAGGAAATGTGTGTGTGCTTATCATATTCATTAGTATACGAGTTCCGTATTTCAATCCTAAATGACATCAAAAATAAGAAGCGAGTAAGAATACGCTCAACTGAACAGGAAATGTGGGTCTGCTTATCATATTCATAAGTATACGAGTTCCGTATTTTAATACTAAATGACACCAAGAATAAGAAGCCAGTAAGAATACGCTCAACTGAATAGGAAATGTGTGTGTGCTTATAATATTCATTAGTATACTAGTTCCGTATATCAAAATCTAAATGACATCAAGAATAAGAAGCCAGTAAGAACACGGTCAACTGAATAGGAAATGTGTGTGTGCTTATCATATTCATTAGTATACGAGTTCCGTATTTCAATCCTAAATTACATCAAGAATAAGAAGCCAGTAAGAATACGCTCAACTAAACAGGAAATGTGTGTGTGCTTATCATATTCATTAGTATACGAGTTCCGTATTTCAATCCTAAATGACATCAAGAATAAGAAGCGAGTAAGAATACGCTCAACTGAATAGGAAATGTGTCTGTGCTTATCATATTCATTAGTATACGAGTTCCGTATTTCAATCCTAAATGACATCAAGAATAAGAAGCGAGTAAGAATACGCTCAACTGAATAGGAAATGTGTGTGTGCTTATCATATTCATTAGTATACGAGTTCCGTATTTCAATCCTAAATGACATCAAAAATAAGAAGCGAGTAAGAATACGCTCAACTGAATAGGAAATGTGTGTGTGCTTATCATATTCATTAGTATACGAGTTCCGTATTTCAATCCTATATGACATCAAGAATAAGAAGCGAGTAAGAATACGCTCAACTGAATAGGAAATGTGTCTGTGCTTATCATATTCATTAGTATACGAGTTCCGTATTTCAATCGTAAATGACATCAAAAATAAGAAGCGAGTAAGAATACGCTCAACTGAATAGTAAATGTGTGTGTGCTTATCATATTCATTAGTATACGAGTTCCGTATTTCAATCCTAAATGACATCAAGATTAAGAAGCGAGTAAGAATACGCTCAACTGAATAGGAAATGTGTGTGTGCTTCTCATATTCATTAGTATACGAGTTCCGTATTTCAATCCTAAATGACATCAAAAATAAGAAGCGAGTAAGAATACGCACAACTGAATAGGAAATGTGTGTATGCTTATCATATTCATTAGTATACGAGTTCCGTATTTCAATCCTAAATGACATCGAAAATAAGAAGCGTGTAAGAATACGCTCAACTGAATAGGAAATGTGTGTGTGCTTATCATATTCATTAGTATACGAGTTCCGTATTTCAATCCTAAATGACATAAAAAATAAGAAGCGAGTAAGAATACGCTCAACTGAATAGGAAATGTGTGTGTGCTAATCATATTCATTAGTATACGAGTTCCGTATTTCAATCCGAAATGACATCAAAAATAAGAAGCGAGTAAGAATACGCTCAACTGAATAGGAAATGTGTATGGGCTTAACATATTCATTAGTATACGAGTTCCGTATTTCAATCCTAAATGACATCAAAAATTAGAAGCGAGTAAAAATACGCTCAACTGAATAGGAAATGTGTGTGTGCTTATCATATTCATTAGTATACGAGTTCCGTATTTCAATCCTAAATGACATCAAAAATAAGAAGCGAGTAAGAATACGCTGAACGGAATAGGAAATGGGTGTGTGCTTATCATAGTCATACGTCTAAGAATTCCGTATTTCAATCTTAAATGACATCAAGAATAAGAAGTGAGAAAGAATACGCTCAACTGAATAGGAAATGTGTGTGTGCTTATCATATTCATTAGTATACGAGTTCCGTATTTCAATCCTAAATGACACCAAGAATAAGAAGCCAGTAATAATACGCTCAACTGAATAGGAAATGAGTGTGTGCTTATCATATTTATTAGTATACGAGTTCAGTATTTCAATCCTAAATGACATAAAAAATAAGAAGCGAGTAAGAATACGCTCAACTGAATAGGAAATCTGTGTGCTTATCATATTCATTAGTATACGAGTTCCGTATTTCAAACCTAAATGACATCATGAATAACAAGCCAGTAAGAATACGCTCAACTGAATAGGAAATGTGTGTGTGCTTATCATATTCATTAGTATACGAGTTCCGTATTTCAATCCTAAATGACATCAAAAATAAGAAGCGAGTAAGAATACGCTCAACTGAACAGGAAATGTGGGTCTGCTTATCATATTCATAAGTATACGAGTTCCGTATTTTAATACTAAATGACACCAAGAATAAGAAGCCAGTAAGAATACGCTCAACTGAATAGGAAATGTGTGTGTGCTTATAATATTCATTAGTATACTAGTTCCGTATATCAAAATCTAAATGACATCAAGAATAAGAAGCCAGTAAGAACACGGTCAACTGAATAGGAAATGTGTGTGTGCTTATCATATTCATTAGTATACGAGTTCCGTATTTCAATCCTAAATTACATCAAGAATAAGAAGCCAGTAAGAATACGCTCAACTAAACAGGAAATGTGTGTGTGCTTATCATATTCATTAGTATACGAGTTCCGTATTTCAATCCTAAATGACATCAAGAATAAGAAGCCAGTAAGAATACGCTCAACTGAATAGGAAATGTGTCTGTGCTTATCATATTCATTAGTATACGAGTTCCGTATTTCAATCCTAAATGACATCAAGAATAAGAAGCGAGTAAGAATACGCTCAACTGAATAGGAAATGTGTGTGTGCTTATCATATTCATTAGTATACGAGTTCCGTATTTCAATCCTAAATGACATCAAAAATAAGAAGCGAGTAAGAATACGCTCAACTGAATAGGAAATGTGTGTGTGCTTATCATATTCATTAGTATACGAGTTCCATATTTCAATCCTAAATGACATCAAGAATAAGAAGCGAGTAAGAATACGCTCAACTGAATAGGAAATGTGTCTGTGCTTATCATATTCATTAGTATACGAGTTCCGTATTTCAATCGTAAATGACATCAAAAATAAGAAGCGAGTAAGAATACGCTCAACTGAATAGTAAATGTGTGTGTGCTTATCATATTCATTAGTATACGAGTTCCGTATTTCAATCCTAAATGACATCAAGAATAAGAAGCGAGTAAGAATACGCTCAACTGAATAGGAAATGTGTGTGTGCTTATCATATTCATTAGTATACGAGTTCCGTATTTCAATCCTAAATGACATCAAAAATAAGAAGCGAGTAAGAATACGCACAACTGAATAGGAAATGTGTGTATGCTTATCATATTCATTAGTATACGAGTTCCGTATTTCAATCCTAAATGACATCAAAAATAAGAAGCGTGTAAGAATACGCTCAACTGAATAGGAAATGTGTGTGTGCTTATCATATTCATTAGTATACGAGTTCCGTATTTCAATCCTAAATGACATAAAAAATAAGAAGCGAGTAAGAATACGCTCAACTGAATAGGAAATGTGTGTGTGCTTATCATATTCATTAGTATACGAGTTCCGTATTTCAATCCGAAATGACATCAAAAATAAGAAGCGAGTAAGAATACGCTCAACTGAATAGGAAATGTGTATGGGCTTAACATATTCATTAGTATACGAGTTCCGTATTTCAATCCTAAATGACATCAAAAATTAGAAGCGAGTAAAAATACGCTCAACTGAATAGGAAATGTGTGTGTGCTTATCATATTCATTAGTATACGAGTTCCGTATTTCAATCCTAAATGACATCAAAAATAAGAAGCGAGTAAGAATACGCTGAACGGAATAGGAAATGTGTGTGTGCTTATCATATTCATTAGTAAACGAGTTCCGTATTTCAATCCTAAATGACATCAAGAATAAGAAGCGAGTAAGAATACGCTCAACTGAATAGGAAATGTGTGTGTGCTTATCATATTCATTAGTATACGAGTTCCGTATTTCAATCCTAAAAGACATGAAGAATAAGAAGCGAGTAAGAATACGCTCAACTGAATAGGAAATGTGTGTGTACTTATCATATTCATTAGTATACGAGTTCCGTATTTCAATCCTAAATGACATCAAATATAATAAGCGAGTAAGAATACGCTCAACTGAATAGGAAATGTTTGTGTGCTTATCATATTCATTAGTATACGAGTTCTGTATTTCAATCCTAAATGACATCAAGAATAAGAAGCGAGTAAGAATACGCTCAACTGAATAGGAAATGTGTGTGTGCTTATCATATTCATTAGTATACGAGTTCCGTATTTCAATCCTAAATGACATCAAAAATAAGAAGCAAGTAAGAATACGCTCAACTGAATAGGAAATGTCTGTGTGCTTATCATATTCATTAGTATACGAGTTCCGTATTTCAATCCTAAATGACATCAAGAATAAGAAGCCAGTAAGAATACGCTCAACTGAATAGGAAATGTGTCTGTGCTTATCATATTCATTAGTATACGAGTTCCGTATTTCAATCCTAAATGACATCAAGAATAAGAAGCGAGTAAGAATACGCTCAACTGAATAGGAAATGTGTGTGTGCTTATCATATTCATTAGTATACGAGTTCCGTATTTCAATCCTAAATGACATCAAAAATAAGAAGCGAGTAAGAATACGCTCAACTGAATAGGAAATGTGTGTGTGCTTATCATATTCATTAGTATACGAGTTCCATATTTCAATCCTAAATGACATCAAGAATAAGAAGCGAGTAAGAATACGCTCAACTGAATAGGAAATGTGTCTGTGCTTATCATATTCATTAGTATACGAGTTCCGTATTTCAATCGTAAATGACATCAAAAATAAGAAGCGAGTAAGAATACGCTCAACTGAATAGTAAATGTGTGTGTGCTTATCATATTCATTAGTATACGAGTTCCGTATTTCAATCCTAAATGACATCAAGAATAAGAAGCGAGTAAGAATACGCTCAACTGAATAGGAAATGTGTGTGTGCTTATCATATTCATTAGTATACGAGTTCCGTATTTCAATCCTAAATGACATCAAAAATAAGAAGCGAGTAAGAATACGCACAACTGAATAGGAAATGTGTGTATGCTTATCATATTCATTAGTATACGAGTTCCGTATTTCAATCCTAAATGACATCAAAAATAAGAAGCGTGTAAGAATACGCTCAACTGAATAGGAAATGTGTGTGTGCTTATCATATTCATTAGTATACGAGTTCCGTATTTCAATCCTAAATGACATAAAAAATAAGAAGCGAGTAAGAATACGCTCAACTGAATAGGAAATGTGTGTGTGCTTATCATATTCATTAGTATACGAGTTCCGTATTTCAATCCGAAATGACATCAAAAATAAGAAGCGAGTAAGAATACGCTCAACTGAATAGGAAATGTGTATGGGCTTAACATATTCATTAGTATACGAGTTCCGTATTTCAATCCTAAATGACATCAAAAATTAGAAGCGAGTAAAAATACGCTCAACTGAATAGGAAATGTGTGTGTGCTTATCATATTCATTAGTATACGAGTTCCGTATTTCAATCCTAAATGACATCAAAAATAAGAAGCGAGTAAGAATACGCTGAACGGAATAGGAAATGTGTGTGTGCTTATCATATTCATTAGTAAACGAGTTCCGTATTTCAATCCTAAATGACATCAAGAATAAGAAGCGAGTAAGAATACGCTCAACTGAATAGGAAATGTGTGTGTGCTTATCATATTCATTAGTATACGAGTTCCGTATTTCAATCCTAAAAGACATGAAGAATAAGAAGCGAGTAAGAATACGCTCAACTGAATAGGAAATGTGTGTGTACTTATCATATTCATTAGTATACGAGTTCCGTATTTCAATCCTAAATGACATCAAATATAATAAGCGAGTAAGAATACGCTCAACTGAATAGGAAATGTTTGTGTGCTTATCATATTCATTAGTATACGAGTTCTGTATTTCAATCCTAAATGACATCAAGAATAAGAAGCGAGTAAGAATACGCTCAACTGAATAGGAAATGTGTGTGTGCTTATCATATTCATTAGTATACGAGTTCCGTATTTCAATCCTAAATGACATCAAAAATAAGAAGCAAGTAAGAATACGCTCAACTGAATAGGAAATGTCTGTGTGATTATCATATTCATTAGTATACGAGTTCCGTATTTCAATCCTAAATGACATCAAAAATAAGAAGCGAGTAAGAATACGCTCAACTGAATAGGAAATGTGTGTGTGCTTATCATATTCATTAGTATACGAGTTCCGTATTTCAATCCTAAATGACATCAAGAATAAGAAGCGAGTAAGAATACGCTCAACTGAATAGGAAATGTGTGTGTGCTTATCATATTCATTAGTATACTAGTTCCGTATTGCAATCGTAAATGACATCAAAAATAAGAAGCGAGTAAAAATACGCTCAACTGAATAGGAAATGTGTGTGTGCTTATCATATTCATTAGTATACGAGTTCCGTATTTCAATCCTAAATGACATCAAGAATAAGAAGCGAGTAAGAATACGCTCAACTGAATAGGAAATGTGTGTGTGCTTATCATATTCATTAGTATACGAGTTCCGTATTTCAATCCTAAATGACATCAAAAATAAGAAGCGAGTAAGAATACGCACAACTGAATAGGAAATGTGTGTATGCTTATCATATTCATTAGTATACGAGTTCCGTATTTCAATCCTAAATGACATCAAAAATAAGAAGCGTGTAAGAATACGCTCAACTGAATAGGAAATGTGTGTGTGCTTATCATATTCATTAGTATACGAGTTCCGTATTTCAATCCTAAATGACATAAAAAATAAGAAGCGAGTAAGAATACGCTCAACTGAATAGGAAATGTGTGTGTGCTTATCATATTCATTAGTATACGAGTTCCGTATTTCAATCCGAAATGACATCAAAAATAAGAAGCGAGTAAGAATACGCTCAACTGAATAGGAAATGTGTATGGGCTTAACATATTCATTAGTATACGAGTTCCGTATTTCAATCCTAAATGACATCAAAAATTAGAAGCGAGTAAAAATACGCTCAACTGAATAGGAAATGTGTGTGTGCTTATCATATTCATTAGTATACGAGTTCCGTATTTCAATCCTAAATGACATCAAAAATAAGAAGCGGGTAAGAATACGCTGAACGGAATAGGAAATGTGTGTGTGCTTATCATATTCATTAGTAAACGAGTTCCGTATTTCAATCCTAAATGACATCAAGAATAAGAAGCGAGTAAGAATACGCTCAACTGAATAGGAAATGTGTGTGTGCTTATCATATTCATTAGTATACGAGTTCCGTATTTCAATCCTAAAAGACATGAAGAATAAGAAGCCAGTAAGAATACGCTCAACTGAATAGGAAATGTGTGTGTACTTATCATATTCATTAGTATACGAGTTCCGTATTTCAATCCTAAATGACATCAAATATAATAAGCGAGTAAGAATACGCTCAACTGAATAGGAAATGTTTGTGTGCTTATCATATTCATTAGTATACGAGTTCTGTATTTCAATCCTAAATGACATCAAATATAATAAGCGAGTAAGAATACGCTCAACTGAATAGGAAATGTGTGTGTGCTTATCATATTCATTAGTATAAGAGTTCCTTATTTCAATCCTAAATGACATCAAGAATAAGAAGCCAGTAAGAATACGCTGAACTGAATAGGAAATGTGTGTGTGCTTATCATATTCATTAGTATACGAGTTCCGTATTTCAATCCTAAATGACATCAAAAATAAGAAGCGAGTAAGAATACAATCATTTAAATAGGAAAGGTGTGTGTGCTTATCATATTCATTAGTATACGAGTTCCGTATTTCAATCCTAAATGACATCAAAAATAAGAAGCGAGTAAGAATACGCTCAACTGAATAGGAAATGTGTGTGTGCTTATCATATTCATTAGTATACGAGTTCCGTATTTCAATCCTAAATGACATCAAGAATAAGAAGCGAGTAAGAACACGCTCAACTGAATAGGAAATGTGTCTGTGCTTATCATATTCATTAGTATACGAGTTCCGTATTTCAATCGTAAATGACATCAAAAATAAGAAGCGAGTAAAAATACGCTCAACTGAATAGTAAATGTGTGTGTGCTTATCATATTCATTAGTATACGAGTTCCGTATTTCAATCCTAAATGACATCAAGAATAAGAAGCGAGTAAGAATACGCTCAACTGAATAGGAAATGTGTGTGTGCTTATCATATTCATTAGTATACGAGTTCCGTATTTCAATCCTAAATGACATCAAAAATAAGAAGCGAGTAAGAATACGCACAACTGAATAGGAAATGTGTGTATGCTTATCATATTCATTAGTATACGAGTTCCGTATTTCAATCCTAAATGACATCAAAAATAAGAAGTGTGTAAGAATACGCTCAACTGAATAGGAAATGTGTGTGTGCTTATCATATTCATTAGTATACGAGTTCCGTATTTCAATCCTAAATGACATAAAAAATAAGAAGCGAGTAAGAATACGCTCAACTGAATAGGAAATGTGTGTGTGCTTATCATATTCATTAGTATACGAGTTCCGTATTTCAATCCGAAATGACATCAAAAATAAGAAGCGAGTAAGAATACGCTCAACTGAATAGGAAATGTGTATGGGCTTAACATATTCATTAGTATACGAGTTCCGTATTTCAATCCTAAATGACATCAAAAATTAGAAGCGAGTAAAAATACGCTCAACTGAATAGGAAATGTGTGTGTGCTTATCATATTCATTGGTATACGAGTTCCGTATTTCAATCCTAAATGACATCAAAAATAAGAAGCGAGTAAGAATACGCTGAACGGAATAGGAAATGTGTGTGTGCTTATCATATTCATTAGTAAACGAGTTCCGTATTTCAATCCTAAATGACATCAAGAATAAGAAGCGAATAAGAATACGCTCAACTGAATAGGAAATGTGTGTGTGCTTATCATATTCATTAGTATACGAGTTCCGTATTTCAATCCTAAAAGACATGAAGAATAAGAAGCGAGTAAGAATACGCTCAACTGAATAGGAAATGTGTGTGTACTTATCATATTCATTAGTATACGAGTTCCGTATTTCAATCCTAAATGACATCAAATATAATAAGCGAGTAAGAATACGCTCAACTGAATAGGAAATGTTTGTGTGCTTATCATATTCATTAGTATACGACTTCTGTATTTCAATCCTAAATGACATCAAGAATAAGAAGCGAGTAAGAATACGCTCAACTGAATAGGAAATATCTGTGTGCTTATCATATTCATTAGTATACGAGTTCCGTATTTCAATCCTAAATGACATCAAATATAAGAAGCGAGTAAGAATACGCTCAACTGAATAGGAAATGTCTGTGTTCTTATCATATTCATTAGTATACGAGTTCCGTATTTCAATCCTAAATGACATCAAGAATAAGAAGCGAGTAAGAATACGCTCAACTGAATAGGAAATGTGTGTGTGCTTATCATATTCATTAGTATAAGAGTTCCTTATTTCAATCCTAAATGACATCAAGAATAAGAAGCCAGTAAGAATACGCTGAACTGAATAGGAAATGTGTGTGTGCTTATCATATTCATTAGTATACGAGTTCCGTATTTCAATCCTAAATGACATCAAAAATAAGAAGCGAGTAAGAATACAATCATTTAAATAGGAAAGGTGTGTGTGCTTATCATATTCATTAGTATACGAGTTCCGTATTTCAATCCGAAATGACATCAAAGATAAGAAGCGAGTAAGAATACGCTTAACTGAATAGGAAATGTCGGTCTGCTTATCATATTCATAAGTATAACAGTTCCGTATTTCAATCCTAAATGACATCAAAATTAACAAGCGAGTAAGAATACGCTCAACTGAATAGGAAATGTGTGTGTGTTTATCATATACATTAGTATACGAGTTCCGTATTTCAATCCTAAATGACATCAAGAATAAGAATCCAGTAAGAATACGCTGAACTGAATAGGAAATGTGTCTGTGCTTATCATATTCATTAGTATACGAGTTCCGTATTTCAATCCTAAATGACATCAATAATAAGAAGCGAGTAAGAATACGCTCAACTGAATAGGAAAAGTGTGTGTGCTTATCATATTCATTAGTATACGAGTTACGTATTTCAATGCACAATGACATCAAAAATAAGAAGCGAGTAAGAATACGCTCAACTGAATAGGAAATGTGTTTGTGTTTATCATATTCATTAGTATATGAGTTCCGTATTTCAATCCTAAATGACATCAAAAATAAGAAGCGCGAAAGAATACGCTCAAATGAATTGGAAATGTGTGTGTGCTTATCATATTCATTATTATACGAGTTCCGTATTTCAATCCTAAATGACATCAAGAATAAGAAGCGAGTAAGAATACGCTAAACTGAATAGGAAATGTGTGTGTGCTTATCATATTCATTAGTATACGAGGCCCGTATTTCAATCCTAAATCACATCAAAAATAAGAAGCGAGTAAGAATACGCTCAACTGAATAGGAAATGTGTGTTTGCTTATCATATTCATAAGTATACGAGTTCCGTATTTCAATCCTAAATGACATCAAAAATAAGAAGCGTGTAAGAATACGCTCAACTGAATAGGAAATGTGTGTGTGCTTATCATATTCATTAGTATACGAGTTCCGTATTTCAATCCTAAATGACATCAAGAATAAGAAGCCAGTAAGAATACGCTCAACTGTATAGGAAATGTGTGTGTGCTTATCATATTCATTAGTATACGAGTTCCGTATTTCAATCCTAAATGACATCAAGAATAAGGATCAAGTAAGAATACCCTCAACTGAATAGGAGATGTGTGTGTGCTTATCATATTCATTAATATACGAGTTCCGCATTTCAATCCTAAATGACATCAAAAATAAGAAGCGAGTAAGAATACAATCAACAGAATAGGAAATGTGTGTGTGCTTATCATATTCATTAGTATACGAGTTCCGTATTTCAAACCTAAATGACATCAAGAATAAGAAGCCAGTAAGAATACGCTCAACTGAATAGGAAATGTGTGTGTGCTTATCATATTCATTAGTATACGAGTTCAGTATTTCAATCCTAAATGACATCAAAAATAAAAAGCGAGTAAGAATACGCCCAACTGAACAGGAATTGTGTGTGCTTATCATATTCATAAGTATACGAGTTCCGCAGTTCAATCCTAAATGACATCAAGAATAAGAAGCGAGAAAGAATACGCTCAACTGAATAGGAAATGGGTGTGTGCTTATCATATTCATTAGTATACGAGTTCCGTATTTCAATCCTAAATGACATCAAAAATAAGAAGCGAGTAAGAATACGCTCAACTGAATAGGAAATGTGGGTCTGCTTATCATATTCATAAGTATACGAGTTCCGTATTTTAATACTAAATGACACCAAGAATAAGAAGCCAGTAAGAATACGCTCAACTGAATAGGAAATGTGTGTGTGATTATAATATTCATTAGTATACTTGTTCCGTATTTCAAAATCTAAATGACATCAAGAATAAGAAGCCAGTAAGAACACGCTCAACTGAATAGGAAATGTGTGTGTGCTTATCATATTCATTAGTATACGAGTTCCGTATTTCAATCCTAAATGACATCAAAAATAAGAAGCGAGAAAGAATACTCTCAACTGAATAGGAAATGTGTCTGTGCTTATCATATACATTAGTATACGAGTACCGTATTTCAATCCTAAATGTCATCAAGAATAAGAAGCCAGTAAGAATACGCTCTACTGAATAGGAAATGTGTCTGTGCTTATCATATTCATTAGTATACGAGTTCCGTATTTCAATCCTAAATGACATCAAGAATAAGAAGCGAGTAAGAATACGCTCAACTGAATAGGAAATGTGTGTGTGCTTATCATATTCATTAGTATACGAGTTCCGTATTTCAATCCTAAATGACATCAAGAATAAGAAGCGAGTAAGAATACGCTGAACTGAATAGGAAATGTGTGTGTGCTTATCATATTCATTAGTATACGAGTTCCGTTTTTCAATCCTAAATGACATCAAAAATAAGAAGCGAGTAAGAATACGCTCAACTGAATAGTAAATGTGTGTGTGCTTATCATATTCATTAGTATACGAGTTCCGTATTTCAATCCTAAATGACATCAAGAATAAGAAGCGAGTAAGAATACGCTCAACTGAATAGGAAATGTGTGTGTGCTTATCATATTCATTAGTATACGAGTTCCGTATTTCAATCCTAAATGACATCAAAAATAAGAAGCGAGTAAGAATACGCACAACTGAATAGGAAATGTGTGTATGCTTATCATATTCATTAGTATACGAATTCCGTATTTCAATCCTAAATGACATCAAAAATAAGAAGCGTGTAAGAATACGCTCAACTGAATAGGAAATGTGTGTGTGCTTATCATATTCATTAGTATACGAGTTCCGTATTTCAATCCTAAATGACATAAAAAATAAGAAGCGAGTAAGAATACGCTCAACTGAATAGGAAATGTGTGTGTGCTTATCATATTCATTAGTATACGAGTTCCGTATTTCAATCCGAAATGACATCAAAAATAAGAAGCGAGTAAGAATACGCTCAACTGAGTAGGAAATGTGTATGGGCTTAACATATTCATTAGTATACGAGTTCCGTATTTCAAACCTAAATGACATCAAAAATTAGAAGCGAGTAAAAATACACTCAACTGAATAGGAAATGTGTGTGTGCTTATCATATTCATTAGTATACGAGTTCCGTATTTCAATCCTAAATGACATCAAAAATAAGAAGCGAGTAAGAATACGCTGAACGGAATAGGAAATGTGTGTGTGCTTATCATATTCATTAGTAAACGAGTTCCGTATTTCAATCCTAAATGACATCAAGAATAAGAAGCGAGTAAGAATACGCTCAACTGAATAGGAAATGTGTGTGTGCTTATCATATTCATTAGTATACGAGTTCCGTATTTCAATCCTAAAAGACATGAAGAATAAGAAGCGAGTAAGAATACGCTCAACTGAATAGGAAATGTGTGTGTGCTTATCATATTCATTAGTATACGAGTTCCGATTTCAATCCTAAATGACATCAAATATAATAAGCGAGTAAGAATACGCTCAACTGAATAGGAAATATTTGTGTGCTTATCATATTCATTAGTATACGAGTTCTGTATTTCAATCCTAAATGACATCAAGAATAAGAAGCGAGTAAGAATACGCTCAACTGAATAGGAAATGTCTGTGTGCTTATCATATTCATTAGTATACGAGTTCCGTATTTCAATCCTAAATGACATCAAATATAAGAAGCGAGTAAGAATACGCTCAACTGAATAGGAAATGTCTGTGTTCTTATCATATTCATTAGTATACGAGTTCCGTATTTCAATCCTAAATGACATCAAGAATAAGAAGCGAGTAAGAATACGCTCAACTGAATAGGAAATGTGTGTGTGCTTATCATATTCATTAGTATAAGAGTTCCTTATTTCAATCCTAAATGACATCAAGAATAAGAAGCCAGTAAGAATACGCTGAACTGAATAGGAAATGTGTGTGTTCTTATCATATTCATCAGTATACGAGTTCCGTATTTCAATCCGAAATGACATCAAAAATAAGAAGCGAGTAAGAATACAATCATTTAAATAGGAAAGGTGTGTGTGCTTATCATATTCATTAGTATACGAGTTCCGTATTTCAATCCGAAATGACATCAAAGATAAGAAGCGAGTAAGAATACGCTTAACTGAATAGGAAATGTCGGTCTGCTTATCATATTCATAAGTATACCAGTTCCGTATTTCAATCCTAAATGACATCAAAATTAAGAAGCGAGTAAGAATACGCTCAACTGAATAGGAAATGTGTGTGTGTTTATCATATACATTAGTACACGAGTTCCGTATTTCAATCCTAAATGACATCAAGAATAAGAATCCAGTAAGAATACGCTGAACTGAATAGGAAATGTGTCTGTGCTTATCATATTCATTAGTATACGAGTTCCGTATTTCAATCCTAAATGACATCAATAATAAGAAGCGAGTAAGAATACGCTCAACTGAATAGGAAAAGTGTGTGTGCTTATCATATTCATTAGTATACGAGTTACGTATTTCAATGCACAATGACATCAAAAATAAGAAGCGAGTAAGAATACGCTCAACTGAATAGGAAATGTGTGTGTGTTTATCATATTCATTAGTATATGAGTTCCGTATTTCAATCCTAAATGACATCAAAAATAAGAAGCGCGAAAGAATACGCTCAACTGAATTGGAAATGTGTGTGTGCTTATCATATTCATTATTATACGAGTTCCGTATTTCAATCCTAAATGACATCAAGAATAAGAAGCGAGTAAGAATAGGCTAAACTGAATAGGAAATGTGTGTGTGCTTATCATATTCATTAGTATACGAGGCCCGTATTTCAATCCTAAATGACATCAAAAATAAGAAGCGAGTAAGAATACGCTCAACTGAATAGGAAATGTGTGTGTGCTTATCATATTCATAAGTATACGAGTTCCGTATTTCAATCCTAAATGACATCAAAAATAAGAAGCGTGTAAGAATACGCTCAACTGAATAGGAAATGTGTGTGTGCTTATCATATTCATTAGTATACGAGTTCCGTATTTCAATCCTAAATGACATCAAGAATAAGAAGCGAGTAAGAATACGCTCAACTGAATAGGAAATGTGTGTGTGCTTATCATATTCATTAGTATACGAGTTCCGTATTTCAATCCTAAATGACATCAAGAATAAGGATCCAGTAAGAATACCCTCAACTGAATAGGAGATGTGTGTGTGCTTATCATATTCATTAGTATACGAGTTCCGCATTTCAATCCTAAATGACATCAAAAATAAGAAGCGAGTAAGAATACAATCAACTGAATAGGAAATGTGTGTGTGCTTATCATATTCATTAGTATACGAGTTCCGTATTTCAATCCGAAATGTCATCAAAGATGAGAAGCCAGTAAGAATACGCTCAACTGAATAGGAAATGTGGGTCTGCTTATCATATTCATTAGTATACTAGATCCGTATTTCAATCCTAAATGACATCAAGAATAAGAAGCCAGTAAGAATACACTCAACTGAATAGGAAATGTGTGTGTGCTTATCATATTCATTAGTATACGAGTTCCGTATTTCAATCCTAAATGACATCAAGAATAAGAAGCCAGTAAGAATACGCTCAACTGAATAGGAAATGAGTGTGTGCTTATCATATTTATTAGTATACGAGTTCCGTATTTCATTCCTAAATGACCTCAAATATAAGAAGCGAGGAAGAATACGCTCAACTGAATAGGAAATGTGTGTGTGTTTATCATATTCATTAGTATACGAGTTCCGTATTTCAAACCTAAATGACATCAAGAATAAGAAGCCAGTAAGAATACGCTCAACTGAATTGGAAATGTGTGTGTGCTTATCATATTCATTAGTATACGAGTTCAGTATTTCAATCCTAAATGACATCAAAAATAAAAAGCGAGTAAGAATACGCCCAACTGAACAGGAATTGTGTGTGCTTATCATATTCATAAGTATACGAGTTCCGTATTTCAATCCTAAATGACATCAAGAATAAGAAGCGAGAAAGAATACGCTCAACTGAATAGGAAATGGGTGTGTGCTTATCATATTCATTAGTATACGAGTTCCGTATTTCAATCCTAAATGACATCAAAAATAAGAAGCGAGTAAGAATACGCTCAACTGAATAGGAAATGTGGGTCTGCTTATCATATTCATAAGTATACGAGTTCCGTATTTTAATACTAAATGACACCAAGAATAAGAAGCCAGTAAGAATACGCTCAACTGAATAGGAAATGTGTGTGTGATTATAATATTCATTAGTATACTAGTTCCGTATTTCAAAATCTAAATGACATCAAGAATAAGAAGCCAGTAAGAACACGCTCAACTGAATAGGAAATGTGTGTGTGCTTATCATATTCATTAGTATACGAGTTCCGTATTTCAATCCTAAATGACATCAAAAATAAGAAGCGAGAAAGAATACTCTCAACTGAATAGGAAATGTGTCTGTGCTTATCATATACATTAGTATACGAGTTCCGTATTTCAATCCTAAATGTCATCAAGAATAAGAAGCCAGTAAGAATACGCTCTACTGAATAGGAAATGTGTCTGTGCTTATCATATTCATTAGTATACGAGTTCCGTATTTCAATCCTAAATGACATCAAGAATAAGAAGCGAGTAAGAATACGCTCAACTGAATAGGAAATGTGTGTGTGCTTATCATATTCATTATTATAAGAGTTCCCTATTTCAATCCTAAATGTCATCAAAAATAAGAAGCGAGTAAGAATACGCTCAACTGAATAGGAAATGTGTGTGTGCTTATCATATTCATTAGTATACTAGTTCCGTATTTCAAAATCTAAATGACATCAAGAATAAGAAGCCAGTAAGAACACGCTCAACTGAATAGGAAATGTGTGTGTGCTTATCATATTCATTAGTATACGAGTTCCGTATTTCAATCCTAAATGACATCAAAAATAAGAAGCGAGAAAGAATACTCTCAACTGAATAGGAAATGTGTCTGTGCTTATCATATACATTAGTATACGAGTTCCGTATTTCAATCCTAAATGTCATCAAGAATAAGAAGCCAGTAAGAATACGCTCTACTGAATAGGAAATGTGTCTGTGCTTATCATATTCATTAGTATACGAGTTCCGTATTTCAATCCTAAATGACATCAAGAATAAGAAGCGAGTAAGAATACGCTCAACTGAATAGTAAATGTGTGTGTGCTTATCATATTCATTAGTATACGAGTTCCGTATTTCAATCCTAAATGACATCAAGAATAAGAAGCGAGTAAGAATACGCTCAACTGAATAGGAAATGTGTGTGTGCTTATCATATTCATTAGTATACGAGTTCCGTATTTCAATCCTAAATGACATCAAAAATAATAAGCGAGTAAGAATACGCTCAACTGAATAGTAAATGTGTGTGTGCTTATCATATTCATTAGTATACGAGTTCCGTATTTCAATCCTAAATGACATCAAAAATAAGAAGCGAGTAAGAATACGCTCAACTGAATAGGAAATGTGTGTGTGCTTATCATATTCATTAGTATACGAGTTCCGTATTTCAATCCTAAATGACATCAAGAATAAGAAGCGAGTAAGAATACGCTCAACTGAATAGGAAATGTGTGTGTGCTTATCATATTAATTAGTATACGAGTTCCGTATTTCAATCCTAAATGACATCAAAAATAAGAAGCGAGTAAGAATACGCTCAACTGAATAGTAAATGTGTGTGTGCTTATCATATTCATTAGTATACGAGTTCCGTATTTCAATCCTAAATGACATCAAAAATAAGAAGCGAGTAAGAATACGCTCAACTGAATAGGAAATGTGTGTGTGCTTATCATATTCATTAGTATACGAGTTCCGTATTTCAATCCTAAATGACATCAAAAATAAGAAGCGAGTAAGAATACGCTCAACTGAATAGGAAATGTGTGTGTGCTTATCATATTCATTAGTATACGAGTTCCGTATTTCAATCCTAAATGACATAAAAAATAAGAAGCGTGTAAGAATATGCTCAACTGAATAGGAAATGTGTGTGTGCTTATCATATTCATTAGTATACCAGTTCCGTATTTCAATCCTAAATGACATCAAATATAAGAAGCGAGTAAGAATACGCTAAACTGAATAGGAAATGTGTGTGTGCTTATCATATTCATTAGTATACGAGTTCCGTATTTCAATCCTAAATGACATCAAGAATAAGAAGCGAGTAAGAATACGCTCAACTGAATAGGAAATGTCTGTGTGCTTATCATATTCATTAGTATACGAGTTCCGTATTTCAATCCTAAATGACATCAAATATAAGAAGCGAGTAAGAATACGCTCAACTGAATAGGAAATGTGTGTGTGCTTATCATATTCATTAGTATACGAGTTCCGTATTTCAATCCTAAATGACATCAAGAAAAAGAAGCGAGTAAGAATTCGCTCAACTGAATAGGAAATGTGTGTGTGCTTATCATATTCATTAGTATACGTGTTCCGTATTTCAATCCTAAATGAATTCAAATATAAGAAGCGAGTAAGAATACGCTCAACTGAATAGGAAATGTGTGTGTGCTTATCATATTCATTAGTATACGAGTTCCGTATTTCAATCCTAAATGACATCAAATATAAGAAGCGAGTAAGAATACGCTCAACTGAATAGGAAATGTGTGTGTGCTTATCATATTCATTAGTATACGAGTTCCGTATTTCAATCCTAAATGACATCAAGAATAAGAAGCGAGTAAGAATACGCTCAACTGAATAGGAAATGTGTGTGTGCTTATCATATTCATTACTATACGAGTTCCGTATTTCAACCCTAAATGACATCAAGAATAAGAAGCGAGTAAGAATACGCTCAACTGAATAGGAAATGTGTGTGTGCTTATCATATTCATTAGTATACGAGTTCCGTATTTCAATCCTAAATGACATCAAGAATAAGAAGCGAGTAAGAATACGCTACACTGAATAGGAAATGTGTATGCTTATCAAATTCATTAGTATACGAGTTCCGTATTTCAATCCTAAATGACATCAAAAATAAGAAGCGAGTAAGAATACGCACAACTGAATAGGAAATGTTTGTGTGCTTATCATATTCATTAGTATACGAGTTCCGTATTTCAATCCTAAATGACATCAAGAATAAGAAGCGAGTAAGAATAAGCTCAACTGAATAGGAAATGTGTGTGTGCTTATCATATTCATTAGTATACGAGTTCCGTATTTCAATCCTAAAAGACATCAAGAATAAGAAGCGAGTAAGAATACGCTCAACTGAATAGGAAATGTGTGGCTGCTTATCATATTCATTAGTATACGAGTTCCATATTTCAATCCTAAATGACATCAAGAATAAGAAGCGAGTAAGAATACGCTCAACTGAATAGGAAATGTCTGTGTGCTTATAATATTCATTAGTATACGAGTTCCGTATTTCAATCCTAAATGACATCAAATAAAAGAAGCGAGTAAGAATACGCTCAACTGAATAGGAAATGTGTGTGTGCTTATCATATTCATTAGTATAAGAGTTCCGTATTTCAATCCTAATTGACATCAAAAATAAGAAGCGAGTAAGAATACGCTCAACTGAATAGGAAATGTGTGTATGCTTATCATATTCATTAGTATACGAGTTCCGTATTTCAATCCTAAATGACATCAAATATAAGAAGCGAGTAAGAATACGCTCAACTGAATAGGAAATGTGTGTGTGCTTATCATATTCATTAGTATACGAGTTCCGTATTGCAATCCTAAATGACATCAAGAATAAGAAGCGAGTAAGAATACGCTCAACTGAATAGGAAATGTGTGTGTGCTTATCATATTCATTAGTATACGAGTTCCGTATTTCAATCCTAAATGACATCAAGAATAAGAAGCGAGTAAGAATACGCTCAACTGAATAGGAAATGTCTGTGTGCTTATCATATTCATTAGTATACGAGTTCCGTATTTCAATCCTAAATGACATCAAGAATAAGAAGCGAGTAAGAATACGCTCAACTGAATAGGAAATGTCTGTGTGCTTATCATATTCATTAGTATACGAGTTCCGTATTTCAATCCTAAATGACATCAAGAATAAGAAGCGAGTAAGAATACGCTCAACTGAATAGGAAATGTCTGTGTGCTTATCATATTCATTAGTATACGAGTTCCGTATTTCAATCCTAAATGACATCAAGAATAAGAAGCGAGTAAGAATACGCACAACTGAATAGGAAATGTGTGTGTGCTTATCATATTCATTAGTATACGAGTTCCGTATTTCTATCCTAAATGACATCAAGAATAAGAAGCGAGTAAGAATACGCTCAACTGAATAGGAAATGTCTGTGTGCTTATCATATTCATTAGTATACGAGTTCCGTATTTCAATCCTAAATGACATCAAGAATAAGAAGCGAGTAAGAATACGCACAACTGAATAGGAAATGTGTGTCTGCTTATCATATTCATTAGTATACGAGTTCCGTATTTCAATCCTAAATGACATCAAGAATAAGAAGCGAGTAAGAATACGCTCAACTGAATAGGAAATGTCTGTGTGCTTATCATATTCATTAGTATACGAGTTCCGTATTTCAATCCTAAATGACATCAAGAATAAGAAGCGAGTAAGAATACGCACAACTGAATAGGAAATGTGTGTGTGCTTATCATATTCATTAGTATACGAGTTCCGTATTTCAATCCTAAATGACATCAAAAATAAGAAGCAAGTAAGAATACGCTCAACTGAATAGGAAATGTCTGTGTGATTATCATATTCATTAGTATACGAGTTCCGTATTTCAATCCTAAATGACATCAAAAATAAGAAGCGAGTAAGAATACGCTCAACTGAATAGGAAATGTGTGTGTGCTTATCATATTCATTAGTATACGAGTTCCGTATTTCAATCCTAAATGACATCAAGAATAAGAAGCGAGTAAGAATACGCTCAACTGAATAGGAAATGTGTGTGTGCTTATCATATTCATTAGTATACGAGTTCCGTATTGCAATCGTAAATGACATCAAAAATAAGAAGCGAGTAAAAATACGCTCAACTGAATAGGAAATGTGTGTGTGCTTATCATATTCATTAGTATACGAGTTCCGTATTTCAATCCTAAATGACATCAAGAATAAGAAGCGAGTAAGAATACGCTCAACTGAATAGGAAATGTGTGTGTGCTTATCATATTCATTAGTATACGAGTTCCGTATTTCAATCCTAAATGACATCAAAAATAAGAAGCGAGTAAGAATACGCACAACTGAATAGGAAATGTGTGTATGCTTATCATATTCATTAGTATACGATTTCCGTATTTCAATCCTAAATGACATCAAAAATAAGAAGCGTGTAAGAATACGCTCAACTGAATAGGAAATGTGTGTGTGCTTATCATATTCATTAGTATACGAGTTCCGTATTTCAATCCTAAATGACATAAAAAATAAGAAGCGAGTAAGAATACGCTCAACTGAATAGGAAATGTGTGTGTGCTTATCATATTCATTAGTATACGAGTTCCGTATTTCAATCCGAAATGACATCAAAAATAAGAAGCGAGTAAGAATACGCTCAACTGAATAGGAAATGTGTATGGGCTTAACATATTCATTAGTATACGAGTTCCGTATTTCAATCCTAAATGACATCAAAAATTAGAAGCGAGTAAAAATACGCTCAACTGAATAGGAAATGTGTGTGTGCTTATCATATTCATTAGTATACGAGTTCCGTATTTCAATCCTAAATGACATCAAAAATAAGAAGCGGGTAAGAATACGCTGAACGGAATAGGAAATGTGTGTGTGCTTATCATATTCATTAGTAAACGAGTTCCGTATTTCAATCCTAAATGACATCAAGAATAAGAAGCGAGTAAGAATACGCTCAACTGAATAGGAAATGTGTGTGTGCTTATCATATTCATTAGTATACGAGTTCCGTATTTCAATCCTAAAAGACATGAAGAATAAGAAGCCAGTAAGAATACGCTCAACTGAATAGGAAATGTGTGTGTACTTATCATATTCATTAGTATACGAGTTCCGTATTTCAATCCTAAATGACATCAAATATAATAAGCGAGTAAGAATACGCTCAACTGAATAGGAAATGTTTGTGTGCTTATCATATTCATTAGTATACGAGTTCTGTATTTCAATCCTAAATGACATCAAATATAATAAGCGAGTAAGAATACGCTCAACTGAATAGGAAATGTGTGTGTGCTTATCATATTCATTAGTATAAGAGTTCCTTATTTCAATCCTAAATGACATCAAGAATAAGAAGCCAGTAAGAATACGCTGAACTGAATAGGAAATGTGTGTGTGCTTATCATATTCATTAGTATACGAGTTCCGTATTTCAATCCTAAATGACATCAAAAATAAGAAGCGAGTAAGAATACAATCATTTAAATAGGAAAGGTGTGTGTGCTTATCATATTCATTAGTATACGAGTTCCGTATTTCAATCCTAAATGACATCAAAAATAAGAAGCGAGTAAGAATACGCTCAACTGAATAGGAAATGTGTGTGTGCTTATCATATTCATTAGTATACGAGTTCCGTATTTCAATCCTAAATGACATCAAGAATAAGAAGCGAGTAAGAACACGCTCAACTGAATAGGAAATGTGTCTGTGCTTATCATATTCATTAGTATACGAGTTCCGTATTTCAATCGTAAATGACATCAAAAATAAGAAGCGAGTAAAAATACGCTCAACTGAATAGTAAATGTGTGTGTGCTTATCATATTCATTAGTATACGAGTTCCGTATTTCAATCCTAAATGACATCAAGAATAAGAAGCGAGTAAGAATACGCTCAACTGAATAGGAAATGTGTGTGTGCTTATCATATTCATTAGTATACGAGTTCCGTATTTCAATCCTAAATGACATCAAAAATAAGAAGCGAGTAAGAATACGCACAACTGAATAGGAAATGTGTGTATGCTTATCATATTCATTAGTATACGAGTTCCGTATTTCAATCCTAAATGACATCAAAAATAAGAAGTGTGTAAGAATACGCTCAACTGAATAGGAAATGTGTGTGTGCTTATCATATTCATTAGTATACGAGTTCCGTATTTCAATCCTAAATGACATAAAAAATAAGAAGCGAGTAAGAATACGCTCAACTGAATAGGAAATGTGTGTGTGCTTATCATATTCATTAGTATACGAGTTCCGTATTTCAATCCGAAATGACATCAAAAATAAGAAGCGAGTAAGAATACGCTCAACTGAATAGGAAATGTGTATGGGCTTAACATATTCATTAGTATACGAGTTCCGTATTTCAATCCTAAATGACATCAAAAATTAGAAGCGAGTAAAAATACGCTCAACTGAATAGGAAATGTGTGTGTGCTTATCATATTCATTAGTATACGAGTTCCGTATTTCAATCCTAAATGACATCAAAAATAAGAAGCGAGTAAGAATACGCTGAACGGAATAGGAAATGTGTGTGTGCTTATCATATTCATTAGTAAACGAGTTCCGTATTTCAATCCTAAATGACATCAAGAATAAGAAGCGAATAAGAATACGCTCAACTGAATAGGAAATGTGTGTGTGCTTATCATATTCATTAGTATACGAGTTCCGTATTTCAATCCTAAAAGACATGAAGAATAAGAAGCGAGTAAGAATACGCTCAACTGAATAGGAAATGTGTGTGTACTTATCATATTCATTAGTATACGAGTTCCGTATTTCAATCCTAAATGACATCAAATATAATAAGCGAGTAAGAATACGCTCAACTGAATAGGAAATGTTTGTGTGCTTATCATATTCATTAGTATACGACTTCTGTATTTCAATCCTAAATGACATCAAGAATAAGAAGCGAGTAAGAATACGCTCAACTGAATAGGAAATATCTGTGTGCTTATCATATTCATTAGTATACGAGTTCCGTATTTCAATCCTAAATGACATCAAATATAAGAAGCGAGTAAGAATACGCTCAACTGAATAGGAAATGTCTGTGTTCTTATCATATTCATTAGTATACGAGTTCCGTATTTCAATCCTAAATGACATCAAGAATAAGAAGCGAGTAAGAATACGCTCAACTGAATAGGAAATGTGTGTGTGCTTATCATATTCATTAGTATAAGAGTTCCTTATTTCAATCCTAAATGACATCAAGAATAAGAAGCCAGTAAGAATACGCTGAACTGAATAGGAAATGTGTGTGTGCTTATCATATTCATTAGTATACGAGTTCCGTATTTCAATCCTAAATGACATCAAAAATAAGAAGCGAGTAAGAATACAATCATTTAAATAGGAAAGGTGTGTGTGCTTATCATATTCATTAGTATACGAGTTCCGTATTTCAATCCGAAATGACATCAAAGATAAGAAGCGAGTAAGAATACGCTTAACTGAATAGGAAATGTCGGTCTGCTTATCATATTCATAAGTATACCAGTTCCGTATTTCAATCCTAAATGACATCAAAATTAACAAGCGAGTAAGAATACGCTCAACTGAATAGGAAATGTGTGTGTGTTTATCATATACATTAGTATACGAGTTCCGTATTTCAATCCTAAATGACATCAAGAATAAGAATCCAGTAAGAATACGCTGAACTGAATAGGAAATGTGTCTGTGCTTATCATATTCATTAGTATACGAGTTCCGTATTTCAATCCTAAATGACATCAATAATAAGAAGCGAGTAAGAATACGCTCAACTGAATAGGAAAAGTGTGTGTGCTTATCATATTCATTAGTATACGAGTTACGTATTTCAATGCACAATGACATCAAAAATAAGAAGCGAGTAAGAATACGCTCAACTGAATAGGAAATGTGTTTGTGTTTATCATATTCATTAGTATATGAGTTCCGTATTTCAATCCTAAATGACATCAAAAATAAGAAGCGCGAAAGAATACGCTCAAATGAATTGGAAATGTGTGTGTGCTTATCATATTCATTATTATACGAGTTCCGTATTTCAATCCTAAATGACATCAAGAATAAGAAGCGAGTAAGAATACGCTAAACTGAATAGGAAATGTGTGTGTGCTTATCATATTCATTAGTATACGAGGCCCGTATTTCAATCCTAAATCACATCAAAAATAAGAAGCGAGTAAGAATACGCTCAACTGAATAGGAAATGTGTGTTTGCTTATCATATTCATAAGTATACGAGTTCCGTATTTCAATCCTAAATGACATCAAAAATAAGAAGCGTGTAAGAATACGCTCAACTGAATAGGAAATGTGTGTGTGCTTATCATATTCATTAGTATACGAGTTCCGTATTTCAATCCTAAATGACATCAAGAATAAGAAGCCAGTAAGAATACGCTCAACTGTATAGGAAATGTGTGTGTGCTTATCATATTCATTAGTATACGAGTTCCGTATTTCAATCCTAAATGACATCAAGAATAAGGATCAAGTAAGAATACCCTCAACTGAATAGGAGATGTGTGTGTGCTTATCATATTCATTAATATACGAGTTCCGCATTTCAATCCTAAATGACATCAAAAATAAGAAGCGAGTAAGAATACAATCAACAGAATAGGAAATGTGTGTGTGCTTATCATATTCATTAGTATACGAGTTCCGTATTTCAAACCTAAATGACATCAAGAATAAGAAGCCAGTAAGAATACGCTCAACTGAATAGGAAATGTGTGTGTGCTTATCATATTCATTAGTATACGAGTTCAGTATTTCAATCCTAAATGACATCAAAAATAAAAAGCGAGTAAGAATACGCCCAACTGAACAGGAATTGTGTGTGCTTATCATATTCATAAGTATACGAGTTCCGCAGTTCAATCCTAAATGACATCAAGAATAAGAAGCGAGAAAGAATACGCTCAACTGAATAGGAAATGGGTGTGTGCTTATCATATTCATTAGTATACGAGTTCCGTATTTCAATCCTAAATGACATCAAAAATAAGAAGCGAGTAAGAATACGCTCAACTGAATAGGAAATGTGGGTCTGCTTATCATATTCATAAGTATACGAGTTCCGTATTTTAATACTAAATGACACCAAGAATAAGAAGCCAGTAAGAATACGCTCAACTGAATAGGAAATGTGTGTGTGATTATAATATTCATTAGTATACTTGTTCCGTATTTCAAAATCTAAATGACATCAAGAATAAGAAGCCAGTAAGAACACGCTCAACTGAATAGGAAATGTGTGTGTGCTTATCATATTCATTAGTATACGAGTTCCGTATTTCAATCCTAAATGACATCAAAAATAAGAAGCGAGAAAGAATACTCTCAACTGAATAGGAAATGTGTCTGTGCTTATCATATACATTAGTATACGAGTACCGTATTTCAATCCTAAATGTCATCAAGAATAAGAAGCCAGTAAGAATACGCTCTACTGAATAGGAAATGTGTCTGTGCTTATCATATTCATTAGTATACGAGTTCCGTATTTCAATCCTAAATGACATCAAGAATAAGAAGCGAGTAAGAATACGCTCAACTGAATAGGAAATGTGTGTGTGCTTATCATATTCATTAGTATACGAGTTCCGTATTTCAATCCTAAATGACATCAAGAATAAGAAGCGAGTAAGAATACGCTGAACTGAATAGGAAATGTGTGTGTGCTTATCATATTCATTAGTATACGAGTTCCGTTTTTCAATCCTAAATGACATCAAAAATAAGAAGCGAGTAAGAATACGCTCAACTGAATAGTAAATGTGTGTGTGCTTATCATATTCATTAGTATACGAGTTCCGTATTTCAATCCTAAATGACATCAAGAATAAGAAGCGAGTAAGAATACGCTCAACTGAATAGGAAATGTGTGTGTGCTTATCATATTCATTAGTATACGAGTTCCGTATTTCAATCCTAAATGACATCAAAAATAAGAAGCGAGTAAGAATACGCACAACTGAATAGGAAATGTGTGTATGCTTATCATATTCATTAGTATACGAATTCCGTATTTCAATCCTAAATGACATCAAAAATAAGAAGCGTGTAAGAATACGCTCAACTGAATAGGAAATGTGTGTGTGCTTATCATATTCATTAGTATACGAGTTCCGTATTTCAATCCTAAATGACATAAAAAATAAGAAGCGAGTAAGAATACGCTCAACTGAATAGGAAATGTGTGTGTGCTTATCATATTCATTAGTATACGAGTTCCGTATTTCAATCCGAAATGACATCAAAAATAAGAAGCGAGTAAGAATACGCTCAACTGAGTAGGAAATGTGTATGGGCTTAACATATTCATTAGTATACGAGTTCCGTATTTCAAACCTAAATGACATCAAAAATTAGAAGCGAGTAAAAATACACTCAACTGAATAGGAAATGTGTGTGTGCTTATCATATTCATTAGTATACGAGTTCCGTATTTCAATCCTAAATGACATCAAAAATAAGAAGCGAGTAAGAATACGCTGAACGGAATAGGAAATGTGTGTGTGCTTATCATATTCATTAGTAAACGAGTTCCGTATTTCAATCCTAAATGACATCAAGAATAAGAAGCGAGTAAGAATACGCTCAACTGAATAGGAAATGTGTGTGTGCTTATCATATTCATTAGTATACGAGTTCCGTATTTCAATCCTAAAAGACATGAAGAATAAGAAGCGAGTAAGAATACGCTCAACTGAATAGGAAATGTGTGTGTGCTTATCATATTCATTAGTATACGAGTTCCGATTTCAATCCTAAATGACATCAAATATAATAAGCGAGTAAGAATACGCTCAACTGAATAGGAAATATTTGTGTGCTTATCATATTCATTAGTATACGAGTTCTGTATTTCAATCCTAAATGACATCAAGAATAAGAAGCGAGTAAGAATACGCTCAACTGAATAGGAAATGTCTGTGTGCTTATCATATTCATTAGTATACGAGTTCCGTATTTCAATCCTAAATGACATCAAATATAAGAAGCGAGTAAGAATACGCTCAACTGAATAGGAAATGTCTGTGTTCTTATCATATTCATTAGTATACGAGTTCCGTATTTCAATCCTAAATGACATCAAGAATAAGAAGCGAGTAAGAATACGCTCAACTGAATAGGAAATGTGTGTGTGCTTATCATATTCATTAGTATAAGAGTTCCTTATTTCAATCCTAAATGACATCAAGAATAAGAAGCCAGTAAGAATACGCTGAACTGAATAGGAAATGTGTGTGTTCTTATCATATTCATCAGTATACGAGTTCCGTATTTCAATCCGAAATGACATCAAAAATAAGAAGCGAGTAAGAATACAATCATTTAAATAGGAAAGGTGTGTGTGCTTATCATATTCATTAGTATACGAGTTCCGTATTTCAATCCGAAATGACATCAAAGATAAGAAGCGAGTAAGAATACGCTTAACTGAATAGGAAATGTCGGTCTGCTTATCATATTCATAAGTATACCAGTTCCGTATTTCAATCCTAAATGACATCAAAATTAAGAAGCGAGTAAGAATACGCTCAACTGAATAGGAAATGTGTGTGTGTTTATCATATACATTAGTACACGAGTTCCGTATTTCAATCCTAAATGACATCAAGAATAAGAATCCAGTAAGAATACGCTGAACTGAATAGGAAATGTGTCTGTGCTTATCATATTCATTAGTATACGAGTTCCGTATTTCAATCCTAAATGACATCAATAATAAGAAGCGAGTAAGAATACGCTCAACTGAATAGGAAAAGTGTGTGTGCTTATCATATTCATTAGTATACGAGTTACGTATTTCAATGCACAATGACATCAAAAATAAGAAGCGAGTAAGAATACGCTCAACTGAATAGGAAATGTGTGTGTGTTTATCATATTCATTAGTATATGAGTTCCGTATTTCAATCCTAAATGACATCAAAAATAAGAAGCGCGAAAGAATACGCTCAACTGAATTGGAAATGTGTGTGTGCTTATCATATTCATTATTATACGAGTTCCGTATTTCAATCCTAAATGACATCAAGAATAAGAAGCGAGTAAGAATAGGCTAAACTGAATAGGAAATGTGTGTGTGCTTATCATATTCATTAGTATACGAGGCCCGTATTTCAATCCTAAATGACATCAAAAATAAGAAGCGAGTAAGAATACGCTCAACTGAATAGGAAATGTGTGTGTGCTTATCATATTCATAAGTATACGAGTTCCGTATTTCAATCCTAAATGACATCAAAAATAAGAAGCGTGTAAGAATACGCTCAACTGAATAGGAAATGTGTGTGTGCTTATCATATTCATTAGTATACGAGTTCCGTATTTCAATCCTAAATGACATCAAGAATAAGAAGCGAGTAAGAATACGCTCAACTGAATAGGAAATGTGTGTGTGCTTATCATATTCATTAGTATACGAGTTCCGTATTTCAATCCTAAATGACATCAAGAATAAGGATCCAGTAAGAATACCCTCAACTGAATAGGAGATGTGTGTGTGCTTATCATATTCATTAGTATACGAGTTCCGCATTTCAATCCTAAATGACATCAAAAATAAGAAGCGAGTAAGAATACAATCAACTGAATAGGAAATGTGTGTGTGCTTATCATATTCATTAGTATACGAGTTCCGTATTTCAATCCGAAATGTCATCAAAGATGAGAAGCCAGTAAGAATACGCTCAACTGAATAGGAAATGTGGGTCTGCTTATCATATTCATTAGTATACTAGATCCGTATTTCAATCCTAAATGACATCAAGAATAAGAAGCCAGTAAGAATACACTCAACTGAATAGGAAATGTGTGTGTGCTTATCATATTCATTAGTATACGAGTTCCGTATTTCAATCCTAAATGACATCAAGAATAAGAAGCCAGTAAGAATACGCTCAACTGAATAGGAAATGAGTGTGTGCTTATCATATTTATTAGTATACGAGTTCCGTATTTCATTCCTAAATGACCTCAAATATAAGAAGCGAGGAAGAATACGCTCAACTGAATAGGAAATGTGTGTGTGTTTATCATATTCATTAGTATACGAGTTCCGTATTTCAAACCTAAATGACATCAAGAATAAGAAGCCAGTAAGAATACGCTCAACTGAATTGGAAATGTGTGTGTGCTTATCATATTCATTAGTATACGAGTTCAGTATTTCAATCCTAAATGACATCAAAAATAAAAAGCGAGTAAGAATACGCCCAACTGAACAGGAATTGTGTGTGCTTATCATATTCATAAGTATACGAGTTCCGTATTTCAATCCTAAATGACATCAAGAATAAGAAGCGAGAAAGAATACGCTCAACTGAATAGGAAATGGGTGTGTGCTTATCATATTCATTAGTATACGAGTTCCGTATTTCAATCCTAAATGACATCAAAAATAAGAAGCGAGTAAGAATACGCTCAACTGAATAGGAAATGTGGGTCTGCTTATCATATTCATAAGTATACGAGTTCCGTATTTTAATACTAAATGACACCAAGAATAAGAAGCCAGTAAGAATACGCTCAACTGAATAGGAAATGTGTGTGTGATTATAATATTCATTAGTATACTAGTTCCGTATTTCAAAATCTAAATGACATCAAGAATAAGAAGCCAGTAAGAACACGCTCAACTGAATAGGAAATGTGTGTGTGCTTATCATATTCATTAGTATACGAGTTCCGTATTTCAATCCTAAATGACATCAAAAATAAGAAGCGAGAAAGAATACTCTCAACTGAATAGGAAATGTGTCTGTGCTTATCATATACATTAGTATACGAGTTCCGTATTTCAATCCTAAATGTCATCAAGAATAAGAAGCCAGTAAGAATACGCTCTACTGAATAGGAAATGTGTCTGTGCTTATCATATTCATTAGTATACGAGTTCCGTATTTCAATCCTAAATGACATCAAGAATAAGAAGCGAGTAAGAATACGCTCAACTGAATAGGAAATGTGTGTGTGCTTATCATATTCATTATTATAAGAGTTCCCTATTTCAATCCTAAATGTCATCAAAAATAAGAAGCGAGTAAGAATACGCTCAACTGAATAGGAAATGTGTGTGTGCTTATCATATTCATTAGTATACTAGTTCCGTATTTCAAAATCTAAATGACATCAAGAATAAGAAGCCAGTAAGAACACGCTCAACTGAATAGGAAATGTGTGTGTGCTTATCATATTCATTAGTATACGAGTTCCGTATTTCAATCCTAAATGACATCAAAAATAAGAAGCGAGAAAGAATACTCTCAACTGAATAGGAAATGTGTCTGTGCTTATCATATACATTAGTATACGAGTTCCGTATTTCAATCCTAAATGTCATCAAGAATAAGAAGCCAGTAAGAATACGCTCTACTGAATAGGAAATGTGTCTGTGCTTATCATATTCATTAGTATACGAGTTCCGTATTTCAATCCTAAATGACATCAAGAATAAGAAGCGAGTAAGAATACGCTCAACTGAATAGTAAATGTGTGTGTGCTTATCATATTCATTAGTATACGAGTTCCGTATTTCAATCCTAAATGACATCAAGAATAAGAAGCGAGTAAGAATACGCTCAACTGAATAGGAAATGTGTGTGTGCTTATCATATTCATTAGTATACGAGTTCCGTATTTCAATCCTAAATGACATCAAAAATAATAAGCGAGTAAGAATACGCTCAACTGAATAGTAAATGTGTGTGTGCTTATCATATTCATTAGTATACGAGTTCCGTATTTCAATCCTAAATGACATCAAAAATAAGAAGCGAGTAAGAATACGCTCAACTGAATAGGAAATGTGTGTGTGCTTATCATATTCATTAGTATACGAGTTCCGTATTTCAATCCTAAATGACATCAAGAATAAGAAGCGAGTAAGAATACGCTCAACTGAATAGGAAATGTGTGTGTGCTTATCATATTAATTAGTATACGAGTTCCGTATTTCAATCCTAAATGACATCAAAAATAAGAAGCGAGTAAGAATACGCTCAACTGAATAGTAAATGTGTGTGTGCTTATCATATTCATTAGTATACGAGTTCCGTATTTCAATCCTAAATGACATCAAAAATAAGAAGCGAGTAAGAATACGCTCAACTGAATAGGAAATGTGTGCGTGCTTATCATATTCATTAGTATACGAGTTCCGTATTTCAATCCTAAATGACATCAAAAATAAGAAGCGAGTAAGAATACGCTCAACTGAATAGGAAATGTGTGTGTGCTTATCATATTCATTAGTATACGAGTTCCGTATTTCAATCCTAAATGACATAAAAAATAAGAAGCGTGTAAGAATATGCTCAACTGAATAGGAAATGTGTGTGTGCTTATCATATTCATTAGTATACCAGTTCCGTATTTCAATCCTAAATGACATCAAATATAAGAAGCGAGTAAGAATACGCTAAACTGAATAGGAAATGTGTGTGTGCTTATCATATTCATTAGTATACGAGTTCCGTATTTCAATCCTAAATGACATCAAGAATAAGAAGCGAGTAAGAATACGCTCAACTGAATAGGAAATGTCTGTGTGCTTATCATATTCATTAGTATACGAGTTCCGTATTTCAATCCTAAATGACATCAAATATAAGAAGCGAGTAAGAATACGCTCAACTGAATAGGAAATGTGTGTGTGCTTATCATATTCATTAGTATACGAGTTCCGTATTTCAATCCTAAATGACATCAAGAAAAAGAAGCGAGTAAGAATTCGCTCAACTGAATAGGAAATGTGTGTGTGCTTATCATATTCATTAGTATACGTGTTCCGTATTTCAATCCTAAATGAATTCAAATATAAGAAGCGAGTAAGAATACGCTCAACTGAATAGGAAATGTGTGTGTGCTTATCATATTCATTAGTATACGAGTTCCGTATTTCAATCCTAAATGACATCAAATATAAGAAGCGAGTAAGAATACGCTCAACTGAATAGGAAATGTGTGTGTGCTTATCATATTCATTAGTATACGAGTTCCGTATTTCAATCCTAAATGACATCAAGAATAAGAAGCGAGTAAGAATACGCTCAACTGAATAGGAAATGTGTGTGTGCTTATCATATTCATTACTATACGAGTTCCGTATTTCAACCCTAAATGACATCAAGAATAAGAAGCGAGTAAGAATACGCTCAACTGAATAGGAAATGTGTGTGTGCTTATCATATTCATTAGTATACGAGTTCCGTATTTCAATCCTAAATGACATCAAGAATAAGAAGCGAGTAAGAATACGCTACACTGAATAGGAAATGTGTATGCTTATCAAATTCATTAGTATACGAGTTCCGTATTTCAATCCTAAATGACATCAAAAATAAGAAGCGAGTAAGAATACGCACAACTGAATAGGAAATGTTTGTGTGCTTATCATATTCATTAGTATACGAGTTCCGTATTTCAATCCTAAATGACATCAAGAATAAGAAGCGAGTAAGAATAAGCTCAACTGAATAGGAAATGTGTGTGTGCTTATCATATTCATTAGTATACGAGTTCCGTATTTCAATCCTAAAAGACATCAAGAATAAGAAGCGAGTAAGAATACGCTCAACTGAATAGGAAATGTGTGGCTGCTTATCATATTCATTAGTATACGAGTTCCATATTTCAATCCTAAATGACATCAAGAATAAGAAGCGAGTAAGAATACGCTCAACTGAATAGGAAATGTCTGTGTGCTTATAATATTCATTAGTATACGAGTTCCGTATTTCAATCCTAAATGACATCAAATAAAAGAAGCGAGTAAGAATACGCTCAACTGAATAGGAAATGTGTGTGTGCTTATCATATTCATTAGTATAAGAGTTCCGTATTTCAATCCTAATTGACATCAAAAATAAGAAGCGAGTAAGAATACGCTCAACTGAATAGGAAATGTGTGTATGCTTATCATATTCATTAGTATACGAGTTCCGTATTTCAATCCTAAATGACATAAAATATAAGAAGCGAGTAAGAATACGCTCAACTGAATAGGAAATGTGTGTGTGCTTATCATATTCATTAGTATACGAGTTCCGTATTGCAATCCTAAATGACATCAAGAATAAGAAGCGAGTAAGAATACGCTCAACTGAATAGGAAATGTGTGTGTGCTTATCATATTCATTAGTATACGAGTTCCGTATTTCAATCCTAAATGACATCAAGAATAAGAAGCGAGTAAGAATACGCTCAACTGAATAGGAAATGTCTGTGTGCTTATCATATTCATTAGTATACGAGTTCCGTATTTCAATCCTAAATGACATCAAGAATAAGAAGCGAGTAAGAATACGCTCAACTGAATAGGAAATGTCTGTGTGCTTATCATATTCATTAGTATACGAGTTCCGTATTTCAATCCTAAATGACATCAAGAATAAGAAGCGAGTAAGAATACGCTCAACTGAATAGGAAATGTCTGTGTGCTTATCATATTCATTAGTATACGAGTTCCGTATTTCAATCCTAAATGACATCAAGAATAAGAAGCGAGTAAGAATACGCACAACTGAATAGGAAATGTGTGTGTGCTTATCATATTCATTAGTATACGAGTTCCGTATTTCTATCCTAAATGACATCAAGAATAAGAAGCGAGTAAGAATACGCTCAACTGAATAGGAAATGTCTGTGTGCTTATCATATTCATTAGTATACGAGTTCCGTATTTCAATCCTAAATGACATCAAGAATAAGAAGCGAGTAAGAATACGCACAACTGAATAGGAAATGTGTGTCTGCTTATCATATTCATTAGTATACGAGTTCCGTATTTCAATCCTAAATGACATCAAGAATAAGAAGCGAGTAAGAATACGCTCAACTGAATAGGAAATGTCTGTGTGCTTATCATATTCATTAGTATACGAGTTCCGTATTTCAATCCTAAATGACATCAAGAATAAGAAGCGAGTAAGAATACGCACAACTGAATAGGAAATGTGTGTGTGCTTATCATATTCATTAGTATACGAGTTCCGTATTTCAATCCTAAATGACATCAAGAATAAGAAGCGAGTAAGAATACGCTCAACTGAATAGGAAATGTCTGTGTGCTTATCATATTCATTAGTATACGAGTTCCGTATTTCAATCCTAAATGACATCAAGAATAAGAAGCGAGTAAGAATACGCACAACTGAATAGGAAATGTGTGTGTGCTTATCATATTCATTAGTATACGTGTTCCGTATTTCAATCCTAAATGACATCAAGAATAAGAAGCGAGTAAGAATACGCTCAACTGAATAGGAAATGTCTGTGTGCTTATCATATTCATTAGTATACGAGTTCCGTATTTCAATCCTAAATGACATCAAGAATAAGAAGCGAGTAAGAATACGCACAACTGAATAGGAAATGTGTGTGTGCTTATCATATTCATTAGTATACGAGTTCCGTATTTCAATCCTAAATGACATCAAGAATAAGAAGCGAGTAAGAATACGCTGAACTGAATAGGAAATGTCTGTGTGCTTATCATATTCATTAGTATACGAGTTCCGTATTTCAATCCTAAATGACATCAAAAAGAAGAAGCGAGTAAGAATACGCACAACTGAATAGGAAATGTTTCTGTGCTTATCATATTCATTAGTATACGAGTTCCGTATTTCAATCCTAAATGACATCAAGAATAAGAAGCGAGTAAGAATACGCTCAACTGAATAGGAAATGTGTGTGTGCTTATCATATTCATTAGTATACGAGTTCCGTATTTCAATCCTAAAAGACATCAAGAATAAGAAGCGAGTAAGAATACGCTCAACTGAATAGGAAATGTGTGTCTGCTTATCATATTCATTAGTATACGAGTTCCGTATTTCAATCCTAAATGACATCAAGAATAAGAAGCGAGTAAGAATACGCTCAACTGAATAGGAAATGTCTGTGTGCTTATCATATTCATTAGTATACGAGTTCCGTATTTCAATCCTAAATGACATCAAAAATAAGAAGCGAGTAAGAATACGCTCAACTGAATAGGAAATGTGTGTATGCTTATCATATTCATTAGTATACGAGTTCCGTATTTCAATCCTAAATGACATCAAATATAAGAAGCGAGTAAGAATATGCTCAACTGAATAGGAAATGTGTGTGTGCTTATCATATTCATTAGTATACGAGTTCCGTATTGCAATCCTAAATGACATCAAGAATAAGAAGCGAGTAAGAATACGCTCAACTGAATAGGAAATGTGTGTGCTTATCATATTCATTAGTATACGAGTTCCGTATTTCAATCCTAAATGACATCAAGAATAAGAACCGAGTAAGAATACGCACAACTGAATAGGAAATGTGTGTGTGCTTATCATATTCATTAGTATACGAGTTCCGTATTTCAATCCTAAATGACATCAAGAATAAGAAGCGAGGAAGAATACGCTCAACTGAATAGGAAATGTCTGTGTGCTTATCATATTCATTAGTATACGAGTTCGGTATTTCAATCCTAAATGACATCAAGAATAAGAAGCGAGTAAGAATACGCACAACTGAATAGGAAATGTGTGTGTGCTTATCATATTCATTAGTATACGAGTTCCGTATTTCAATCCTAAATGACATCAAGAATAAGAAGCGAGTAAGAATACGCTCAACTGAATAGGAAATGTCTGTGTGCTTATCATATTCATTAGTATACGAGTTCCGTATTTCAATCCTAAATGACATCAAGAATAAGAAGCGAGTAAGAATACGCACAACTGAATAGGAAATGTGTGTGTGCTTATCATATTCATTAGTATACGAGTTCCGTATTTCAATCCTAAATGACATCAAGAATAAGAAGCGAGTAAGAATACGCTGAACTGAATAGGAAATGTCTGTGTGCTTATCATATTCATTAGTATACGAGTTCCGTATTTCAATCCTAAATGACATCAAAAATAAGAAGCGAGTAAGAATACGCACAACTGAATAGGAAATGTTTGTGTGCTTATCATATTCATTAGTATACGAGTTCCGTATTTTAATCCTAAATGACATCAAGAATAAGAAGCGAGTAAGAATACGCTCAACTGAATAGGAAATGTGTGTGTGCTTATCATATTCATTAGTATACGAGTTCCGTATTTCAATCCTAAAAGACATCAAGAATAAGAAGCGAGTAAGAATACGCTCAACTGAATAGGAAATGTGTGTGTGCTTATCATATTCATTAGTATACGAGTTCCGTATTTCTATCCTAAATGACATCAAGAATAAGAAGCGAGTAAGAATACGCTCAACTGAATAGGAAATGTCTGTGTGATTATCATATTCATTAGTATACGAGTTCCGTATTTCAATCCTAAATGACATCAAAAATAAGAAGCGAGTAAGAATACGCTCAACTGAATAGGAAATGTGTGTATGCTTATCATATTCATTAGTATACGAGTTCCGTATTTCAATCCTAAATGACATCAAATATAAGAAGCGAGTAAGAATACGCTCAACTGAATAGGAAATGTGTGTGTGCTTATCATATTCATTAGTATACGAGTTCCGTATTGCAATCCTAAATGACATCAAGAATAAGAAGCGAGTAAGAATACGCTCAACTGAATAGGAAATGCGTGTGTGCTTATCATATTCATTAGTATACGAGTTCCGTATTTCAATCCTAAATGACATCAAGAATAAGAAGCGAGTAAGAATACGCTCAACTGAATAGGAAATGTGTGTGTGCTTATCATATTCATTAGTATACGAGTTCCGTATTTCAATCCTAAATGACATCAAGAATAAGAAGCGAGTAAGAATACGCTCAACTGAATAGGAAATGTCTGTGTGCTTATCATATTCATTAGTATACGAGTTCCGTATTTCAATCCTAAATGACATCAAGAATAAGAAGCGAGTAAGAATACGCACAACTGAATAGGAAATGTGTGTGTGCTTATCATATTCATTAGTATACGAGTTCCGTATTTCAATCCTAAATGACATCAAGAATAAGAAGCGAGTAAGAATACGCTCAACTGAATAGGAAATGTCTGTGTGCTTATCATATTCATTAGTATACGAGTTCCGTATTTCAATCCTAAATGACATCAAGAATAAGAAGCGAGTAAGAATACGCACAACTGAATAGGAAATGTGTGTGTGCTTATCATATTCATTAGTATACGAGTTCCGTATTTCTATCCTAAATGACATCAAGAATAAGAAGCGTGTAAGAATACGCTCAACTGAATAGGAAATGTCTGTGTGCTTATCATATTCATTAGTATACGAGTTCCGTATTTCAATCCTAAATGACATCAAGAATAAGAAGCGAGTAAGAATACGCACAACTGAATAGGAAATGTGTGTCTGCTTATCATATTCATTAGTATACGAGTTCCGTATTTCAATCCTAAATGACATCAAGAATAAGAAGCGAGTAAGAATACGCTCAACTGAATAGGAAATGTCTGTGTGCTTATCATATTCATTAGTATACGAGTTCCGTATTTCAATCCTAAATGACATCAAGAATAAGAACCGAGTAAGAATACGCACAACTGAATAGGAAATGTGTGTGTGCTTATCATATTCATTAGTATACGAGTTCCGTATTTCAATCCTAAATGACATCAAGAATAAGAAGCGAGTAAGAATACGCTCAACTGAATAGGAAATGTCTGTGTGCTTATCATATTCATTAGTATACGAGTTCCGTATTTCAATCCTAAATGACATCAAGAATAAGAAGCGAGTAAGAATACGCACAACTGAATAGGAAATGTGTGTGTGCTTATCATATTCATTAGTATACGAGTTCCGTATTTCAATCCTAAATGACATCAAGAATAAGAAGCGAGTAAGAATACGCTCAACTGAATAGGAAATGTCTGTGTGCTTATCATATTCATTAGTATACGAGTTCCGTATTTCAATCCTAAATGACATCAAGAATAAGAAGCGAGTAAGAATACGCACAACTGAATAGGAAATGTGTGTGTGCTTATCATATTCATTAGTATACGAGTTCCGTATTTCAATCCTAAATGACATCAAGAATAAGAAGCGAGTAAGAATACGCTGAACTGAATAGGAAATGTCTGTGTGCTTATCATATTCATTAGTATACGAGTTCCGTATTTCAATCCTAAATGACATCAAAAATAAGAAGCGAGTAAGAATACGCACAACTGAATAGGAAATGTTTGTGTGCTTATCATATTCATTAGTATACGAGTTCCGTATTTCAATCCTAAATGACATCAAGAATAAGAAGCGAGTAAGAATACGCTCAACTGAATAGGAAATGTGTGTGTGCTTATCATATTCATTAGTATACGAGTTCCGTATTTCAATCCTAAAAGACATCAAGAATAAGAAGCGAGTAAGAATACGCTCAACTGAATAGGAAATGTGTGTTTGCTTATCATATTCATTAGTATACGAGTTCCGTATTTCAATCCTAAATGACATCAAGAATAAGAAGCGCGTAAGAATACGCTCAACTGAATAGGAAATGTCTGTTTGCTTATCATATTCATTAGTATACGAGTTCCGTATTTCAATCCTAAATGACATCAAATATAAGAAGCGAGTAAGAATACGCTCAACTGAATAGGAAATGTGTGTGTGCTTATCATATTCATTAGTATACGAGTTCCGTATTGCAATCCTAAATGACATCAAGAATAAGAAGCGAGTAAGAATACGCTCAACTGAATAGGAAATGTGTGTGTGATTATCATATTCATTAGTATACGACTTCCGTATTTCAATCCTAAATGACATCAAGAATAAGAAGCGAGTAAGAATACGCTCAACTGAATAGGAAATGTGTGTGTGATTATCATATTCATTAGTATACGACTTCCGTATTTCAATCCTAAATGACATCAAGAATAAGAAGCGAGTAAGAATACGCTCAACTGAATAGGAAATGTGTGTGTGCTTATCATATTCATTAGTATACGAGTTCCGTATTTCAATCCTAAATGACATCAAGAATAAGAAGCTAGTAAGAATATGCACAACTGAATAGGAAATGTGTGTGTGCTTATCATATTCATTAGTATACGAGTTCCGTATTTCAATCCTAAATGACATCAAATATAAGAAGCGAGTAAGAATACGCTCAACTGAATAGGAAATGTGTGTGTGCTTATCATATTCATTAGTATACGAGTTCCGTATTGCAATCCTAAATGACATCAAGAATAAGAAGCGAGTAAGAATACGCTCAACTGAATAGGAAATGTGTGTGTGATTATCATATTCATTAGTATACGACTTCCGTATTTCAATCCTAAATGACATCAAGAATAAGAAGCGAGTAAGAATACGCTCAACTGAATAGGAAATGTGTGTGTGCTTATCATATTCATTAGTATACGAGTTCCGTATTTCAATCCTAAATGACATCAAGAATAAGAAGCTAGTAAGAATATGCACAACTGAATAGGAAATGTGTGTGTGCTTATCATATTCATTAGTATACGAGTTCCGTATTTCAATCCTAAATGACATCAATAATAAGAAGCGAGTAAGAATACGCTCAACTGAATAGGAAATGTGTGTGTGCTTATCATATTCATTAGTATACGAGTTCCGTATTTCAATCCTAAATGACATCAAGAATAAGAAGCGAGTAAGAATACGCTCAACTGAATAGGAAATGTGTGTGTGCTTATCATATTCATTAGTATACGAGTTCCGTATTTCAATCCTAAATGACATCAAGAATAAGAAGCGAGTAAGAATACGCTCAACTGAATAGGAAATGTGTGTGTGCTTATCATATTCATTAGTATACGAGTTCCGTATTTCAATCCTAAATGACATCAAGAATAAGAAGCGAGTAAGAATACGCTCAACTGAATAGGAAATGTCTGTGTGCTTATCATATTCATTAGTATACGAGTTCCGTATTTCAATCCTAAATGACATCAAGAATAAGAAGCGAGTAAGAATACGCACAACTGAATAGGAAATGTGTGTGTGCTTATCATATTCATTAGTATACGAGTTCCGTATTTCAATCCTAAATGACATCAAGAATAAGAAGCGAGTAAGAATACGCTCAACTGAATAGGAAATGTCTGTGTGCTTATCATATTCATTAGTATACGAGGTCCGTATTTAAATCCTAAATGACATCAAGAATAAGAAGCGAGTAAGAATACGCACAACTGAATAGGAAATGTGTGTGTGCTTATCATATTCATTAGTATACGAGTTCCGTATTTCAATCCTAAATGACATCAAGAATAAGAAGCGAGTAAGAATACGCTCAACTGAATAGGAAATGTCTGTGTGCTTATCATATTCATTAGTATACGAGTTCCGTATTTCAATCCTAAATGACATCAAGAATAAGAAGCGAGTAAGAATACGCACAACTGAATAGGAAATGTGTGTGTGCTTATCATATTCATTAGTATACGAGTTCCGTATTTCTATCCTAAATGACATCAAGAATAAGAAGCGAGTAAGAATACGCTCAACTGAATAGGAAATGTCTGTGTGCTTATCATATTCATTAGTATACGAGTTCCGTATTTCAATCCTAAATGACATCAAGAATAAGAAGCGAGTAAGAATACGCACAACTGAATAGGAAATGTGTGTGTGCTTATCATATTCATTAGTATACGAGTTCCGTATTTCAATCCTAAATGACATCAAGAATAAGAAGCGAGTAAGAATACGCTCAACTGAATAGGAAATGTCTGTGTGATTATCATATTCATTAGTATACGAGTTCCGTATTTCAATCCTAAATGACATCAAGAATAAGAACCGAGTAAGAATACGCACAACTGAATAGGAAATGTGTGTGTGCTTATCATATTCATTAGTATACGAGTTCCGTATTTCAATCCTAAATGACATCAAGAATAAGAAGCGAGTAAGAATACGCTCAACTGAATAGGAAATGTCTGTGTGCTTATCATATTCATTAGTATACGAGTTCCGTATTTCAATCCTAAATGACATCAAGAATAAGAAGCGAGTAAGAATACGCACAACTGAAAAGGAAATGTGTGTGTGCTTATCATATTCATTAGTATACGAGTTCCGTATTTCAATCCTAAATGACATCAAGAATAAGAAGCGAGTAAGAATACGCTCAACTGAATAGGAAATGTCTGTGTGCTTATCATATTCATTAGTATACGAGTTCCGTATTTCAATCCTAAATGACATCAAGAATAAGAAGCGAGTAAGAATACGCACAACTGAATAGGAAATATGTGTGTGCTTATCATATTCATTAGTATACGAGTTCCGTATTTCAATCCTAAATGACATCAAGAATAAGAAGCGAGTAAGAATACGCTGAACTGAATAGGAAATGTCTGTGTGCTTATCATATTCATTAGTATACGAGTTCCGTATTTCAATCCTAAATGACATCAAGAATAAGAAGCGAGTAAGAATACGCTCAACTGAATAGGAAATGTCTGTGTGCTTATCATATTCATTAGTATACGAGTTCCGTATTTCAATCCTAAATGACATCAAAAATAAGAAGCTAGTAAGAATATGCACAACTGAATAGGAAATGTGTGTGTCCTTATCATATTCATTAGTATACGAGTTCCGTATTTCAATCCTAAAAGACATCAAGAATAAGAAGCGAGTAAGAATACGCTCAACTGAATAGGAAATGTGTGTCTGCTTATCATATTCATTAGTATACGAGTTCCGTATTTCAATCCTAAATGACATCAAGAATAAGAAGCGAGTAAGAATACGCTCAACTGAATAGGAAATGTCTGTGTGCTTATCATATTCATTAGTATACGAGTTCCGTATTTCAATCCTAAATGACATCAAATATAAGAAGCGAGTAAGAATACGCTCAACTGAATAGGAAATGTGTGTGTGCTTATCATATTCATTAGTATACGAGTTCCGTATTTCAATCCTAATTGACATCAAAAATAAGAAGCGAGTAAGAATACGCTCAACTGAATAGGAAATGTGTGTATGCTTATCATATTCATTAGTATACGAGTTCCGTATTTCAATCCTAAATGACATCAAATATAAGAAGCGAGTAAAAATACGCTCAACTGAATAGGAAATGTGTGTGTGCTTATCATATTCATTAGTATACGTGTTCCGTATTGCAATCCTAAATGATCTCAAGAATAAGAAGCGAGTAAGAATACGCTCAACTGAATAGGAAATGTGTGTGTGCTTATCATATTCATTAGTATACGAGTTCCGTATTTCAATCCTAAATGACATCAAGAATAAGAAGCGAGTAAGAATACGCTCAACTGAATAGGAAATGTCTGTGTGCTTATCATATTCATTAGTATACGAGTTCCGTATTTCAATCCTAAATGACATCAAAAATAAGAAGCTAGTAAGAATATGCACAACTGAATAGGAAATGTGTGTGTCCTTATCATATTCATTAGTATACGAGTTCCGTATTTCAATCCTAAATGACATCAATAATAAGAAGCGAGTAAGAATACGCTCAACTGAATAGGAAATGTGTGTGTGCTTATCATATTCATTAGTTTACGAGTTCCGTATTTCAATCCTAAATGACATCAAGAATAAGAAGTGAGTAAGAATACGCTCAACTGAATAGGAAATGTGTGTGTGCTTATCATATTCATTAGTATACGAGTTCCGTATTTCAATCCTAAATGACATCAAGAATAAGAAGCGAGTAAGAATACGCTCAACTGAATAGGAAATGTCTGTGTGCTTATCATATTCATTAGTATACGAGTTCCGTATTTCAATCCTAAATGACATCAAGAATAAGAAGCGAGTAAGAATACGCACAACTGAATAGGAAATGTGTGTGTGCTTATCATATTCATTAGTATACGAGTTCCGTATTTCAATCCTAAATGACATCAAGAATAATAAGCGAGTAAGAATACGCACAACTGAATAGGAAATGTGTGTGTGCTTATCATATTCATTAGTATACGAGTTCCGTATTTCAATCCTAAATGACATCAAGAATAAGAAGCGAGTAAGAATACGCTCAACTGAATAGGAAATGTCTGTGTGCTTATCATATTCATTAGTATACGAGTTCCGTATTTCAATCCTAAATGACATCAAGAATAAGAAGCAAGTAAGAATACTCACAACTGAATAGGAAATGTGTGTGTGCTTATCATATTCATTAGTATAAGAGTACCGTATTTCAATCCTAAATGACATCAAGAATAAGAAGCGAGTAAGAATACGCTCAACTGAATAGGAAATGTCTGTGTGCTTATCATATTCATTAGTATACGAGTTCCGTATTTCAATCCTAAATGACATCAAGAATAAGAAGCGAGTAAGAATACGCACAACTGAATAGGAAATGTGTGTGTGCTTATCATATTCATTAGTATACGAGTTCCGTATTTCAATCCTAAATGACATCAAGAATAAGAAGCGAGTAAGAATACGCTCAACTGAATAGGAAATGTCTGTGTGCTTATCATATTCATTAGTATACGAGTTCCGTATTTCAATCCTAAATGACATCAAGAATAAGAGGCGAGTAAGAATACGCACAACTGAATAGGAAATGTGTGTGTGCTTATCATATTCATTAGTATACGAGTTCCGTATTTCTATCCTAAATGACATCAAGAATAAGAAGCGAGTAAGAATACGCTCAACTGAATTGGAAATGTCTGTGTGCTTATCATATTCATTAGTATACGAGTTCCGTATTTCAATCCTAAATGACATCAAATATAAGAAGCGAGTAAGAATACGCTCGACTGAATAGGAAATGTGTGTGTGCTTATCATATTCATTAGTATACGAGTTCCGTATTGCAATCCTAAATGAAATCAAGAATAAGAAGCGAGTAAGAATACGCTCAACTGAATAGGAAATGTGTGTGTGCTTATCATATTCATTAGTATACGAGTTCCGTATTTCAATCCTAAATGACATCAAGAATAAGAAGCGAGTAAGAATACGCTCAACTGAATAGGAAATGTCTGTGTGCTTATCATATTCATTAGTATACGAGTTCCGTATTTCAATCCTAAATGACATCAAAAATAAGAAGTTAGTAAGAATATGCACAACTGAATAGGAAATGTGTGTGTCCTTATCATATTCATTAGTATACGAGTTCCGTATTTCAATCCTAAAAGACATCAAGAATAAGAAGCGAGTAAGAATACGCTCAACTGAATAGGAAATGTGTGTCTGCTTATCATATTCATTAGTATACGAGTTCCGTATTTCAATCCTAAATGACATCAAGAATAAGAAGCGAGTAAGAATACGCTCAACTAAATAGGAAATGTCTGTGTGCTTATCATATTCATTAGTATACGAGTTCCGTATTTCAATCCTAAATGTCATCAAATATAAGAAGCGAGTAAGAATACGCTCAACTGAATAGGAAATGTGTGTGTGCTTATCATATTCATTAGTATACGAGTTACGTATTTCAATCCTAATTGACATCAAAAATAAGAAGCGAGTAAGAATACGCTCAACTGAATAGGAAATGTGTGTATGCTTATCATATTCATTAGTATACGAGTTCCGTATTTCAATCCTAAATGACATCAAATATAAGAAGCGAGTAAGAATACGCTGAACTGAATAGGAAATGTGTGTGTGCTTATCATATTCATTAGTATACGAGTTCCGTATTTCAATCCTAAATGACATCAATAATAAGAAGCGAGTAAGAATACGCTCAACTGAATAGGAAATGTGTGTGTGCTTATCATATTCATTAGTATACGAGTTCCGTATTTCAATCCTAAATGACATCAAGAATAAGAAGCGAGTAAGAATACGCTCAACTGAATAGGAAATGTGTGTGTGCTTATCATATTCATTAGTATACGAGTTCCGTATTTCAATCCTAAATGACATCAAGAATAAGAAGCGAGTAAAAATACGCTCAACTGAATAGGAAATGTCTGTGTGCTTATCATATTCATTAGTATACGAGTTCCGTATTTCAATCCTAAATGACATCAAGAATAAGAAGCGAGTAAGAATACGCACAACTGAATAGGAAATGTGTGTGTGCTTATCATATTCATTAGTATACGAGTTCCGTATTTCAATCCTAAATGACATCAAGAATAAGAAGCGAGTAAGAATACGCTCAACTGAATAGGAAATGTCTCTGTGCTTATCATATTCATTAGTATACGAGTTCCGTATTTCAATCCTAAATGACATCAAGAATAAGAAGCGAGTAAGAATACGCACAACTGAATAGGAAATGTGTGTGTGCTTATCATATTCATTAGTATACGAGTTCCGTATTTCTATCCTAAATGACATCAAGAATAAGAAGCGAGTAAGAATACGCTCAACTGAATAGGAAATGTCTGTGTGCTTATCATATTCATTAGTATACGAGTTCCGTATTTCAATCCTAAATGACATCAAGAATAAGAAGCGAGTAAGAATACGCACAACTGAATAGGAAATGTGTGTGTGCTTATCATATTCATTAGTATACGAGTTCCGTATTTCAATCCTAAATGACATCAAGAATAAGAAGCGAGTAAGAATACGCTCAACTGAATAGGAAATGTCTGTGTGCTTATCATATTCATTAGTATACGAGTTCCGTATTTCAATCCTAAATGACATCAAGAATAAGAACCGAGTAAGAATACGCACAACTGAATAGGAAATGTGTGTGTGCTTATCATATTCATTAGTATACGAGTTCCGTATTTCAATCCTAAATGACATCAAGAATAAGAAGCGAGTAAGAATACGCTCAACTGAATAGGAAATGTCTGTGTGCTTATCATATTCATTAGTATACGAGTTCCGTATTTCAATCCTAAATGACATCAAGAATAAGAAGCGAGTAAGAATACGCACAACTGAATAGGAAATGTGTGTGTGCTTATCATATTCATTAGTATACGAGTTCCGTATTTCAATCCTAAATGACATCAAGAATAAGAAGCGAGTAAGAATACGCTCAACTGAATAGGAAATGTCTGTGTGCTTATCATATTCATTAGTATACGAGTTCCGTATTTCAATCCTAAATGACATCAAGAATAAGAAGCGAGTAAGAATACGCACAACTGAATAGGAAATGTGTGTGTGCTTATCATATTCATTAGTATACGAGTTCCGTATTTCAATCCTAAATGACATCAAGAATAAGAAGCGAGTAAGAATACGCTGAACTGAATAGGAAATGTCTGTGTGCTTATCATATTCATTAGTATACGAGTTCCGTATTTCAATCCTAAATGACATCAAAAATAAGAAGCGAGTAAGAATACGCACAACTGAATAGGAAATGTTTGTGTGCTTATATTCATTAGTATACGAGTTCCGTATTTCAATCCTAAATGACATCAAGAATAAGAAGCGAGTAAGAATACGCTCAACTGAATAGGAAATGTGTGTGTGCTTATCATATTCATTAGTATACGAGTTCCGTATTTCAATCCTAAAAGACATCAAGAATAAGAAGCGAGTAAGAATACGCTCAACTGAATAGGAAATGTGTGTCTGCTTATCATATTCATTAGTATACGAGTTCCGTATTTCAATCCTAAATGACATCAAGAATAAGAAGCGAGTAAGAATACGCTCAACTGAATAGGAAATGTCTGTGTGCTTATCATATTCATTAGTATACGAGTTCCGTATTTCAATCCTAAATGACATCAAGAATAAGAAGCGAGTAAGAATACGCTCAACTGAATAGGAAATGTCTGTGTGCTTATCATATTCATTAGTATACGAGTTCCGTATTTCAATACTAAATGACATCAAGAATAAGAAGCGAGTAAGGATACGCACAACTGAATAGGAAATGCGTGTGTGCTTATCATATTCATTAGTATATGAGTTTCGTATTTCAATCCTAATTGACATCAAGAATAATAAGCGAGTAAGAATACGCACAACTGAATAGGAAATGTGTGTGTGCTTATCATATTCATTAGTATACGAGTTCCGTATTTCAATCCTAAATGACATCAAGAATAAGAAGCGAGTAAGAATACGCTCAACTGAATAGGAAATGTCTGTGTGCTTATCATATTCATTAGTATACGAGTTCCGTATTTCAATCGTAAATGACATCAAGAATAAGAAGCGAGTAAGAATACGCACAACTGAATAGGAAATGTCTGTGTGCTTATCATATTCATTAGTATACGAGTTCCGTATTTCAATCGTAAATGACATCAAGAATAAGAAGCGAGTAAGAATACGCACAACTGAATAGGAAATGTGTGTGTGCTTATCATATTCATTAGTATACGAGTTCCGTATTTCAATCCTAAATGACATCAAGAATAAGAAGCGAGTAAGAATACGCTCAACTGAATAGGAAATGTCTGTGTGCTTATCATATTCATTAGTATACGAGTTCCGTATTTCAATCGTAAATGACATCAAGAATAAGAAGCGAGTAAGAATACGCACAACTGAATAGGAAATGTGTGTGTGCTTATCATATTCATTAGTATACGAGTTCCGTATTTCAATCCTAAATGACATCAAGAATAAGAAGCGAGTAAGAATACCCTCAACTGAATAGGAAATGTCTGTGTGCTTATCATATTCATTAGTATACGAGTTCCGTATTTCAATCCTAAATGACATCAAGAATAAGAAGCGAGTAAGAATACGCACAACTGAATAGGAAATGTGTGTGTGCTTATCATATTCATTAGTATACGAGTTCCGTATTTCAATCCTAAATGACATCAAGAATAAGAAGCGAGTAAGAATACGCTCAACTGAATAGGAAATGTCTGTGTGCTTATCATATTCATTAGTATACGAGTTCCGTATTTCAATCCTAAATGACATCAAGAATAAGAAGCGAGTAAGAATACGCACAACTGAATAGGAAATGTGTGTGTGCTTATCATATTCATTAGTATACGAGTTCCGTATTTCAATCCTAAATGACATCAAGAATAAGAAGCGAGTAAGAATACGCTCAACTGAATAGGAAATGTCTGTGTGCTTATCATATTCCTTAGTATACGAGTTCCGTATTTCAATCCTAAAGGACATCAAGAATAAGAAGCGAGTAAGAATACGCACAACTGAATAGGAAGTGTGTGTGTGCTTATCATATTCATTAGTATACGAGTTCCGTATTTCAATCCTAAATGACATCAAGAATAAGAAGCGAGTAAGAATACGCTCAACTGAATAGGAAATGTCTGTGTGCTTATCATATTCATTAGTATACGAGTTCCGTATTTCAATCCTAAATGACATCAAAAATAAGAAGCGAGTAAGAATACGCACAACTGAATAGGAAATGTGTGTGTGCTTAACATATTCATTAGTATACGAGTTCCGTATTTCAATCCTAAATGACATCAAGAATAAGAAGCGAGTAAGAATACGCTCAACTGAATAGGAAATGTGTGTGTGCTTATCATATTCATTAGTATACGAGTTCCGTATTTCAATCATAAAGACATCAAGAATAAGAAGCGAGTAAGAATACGCTCAACTGAATAGGAAATGTGTGTCTGCTTATCATATTCATTAGTATACGAGTTCCGTATTTCAATCCTAAATGACATCAAGAATAAGAAGCGAGTAAGAATACGCTCAACTGAATAGGAAATGTCTGTGTGCTTATCATATTCCTTAGTATACGAGTTCCGTATTTCAATCCTAAAGGACATCAAGAATAAGAAGCGAGTAAGAATACGCACAACTGAATAGGAAGTGTGTGTGTGCTTATCATATTCATTAGTATACGAGTTCCGTATTTCAATCCTAAATGACATCAAGAATAAGAAGCGAGTAAGAATACGCTCAACTGAATAGGAAATGTCTGTGTGCTTATCATATTCATTAGTATACGAGTTCCGTATTTCAATCCTAAATGACATCAAAAATAAGAAGCGAGTAAGAATACGCACAACTGAATAGGAAATGTGTGTGTGCTTAACATATTCATTAGTATACGAGTTCCGTATTTCAATCCTAAATGACATCAAGAATAAGAAGCGAGTAAGAATACGCTCAACTGAATAGGAAATGTGTGTGTGCTTATCATATTCATTAGTATACGAGTTCCGTATTTCAATCATAAAGACATCAAGAATAAGAAGCGAGTAAGAATACGCTCAACTGAATAGGAAATGTGTGTCTGCTTATCATATTCATTAGTATACGAGTTCCGTATTTCAATCCTAAATGACATCAAGAATAAGAAGCGAGTAAGAATACGCTCAACTGAAAAGAAATGTCTGTGTGCTTATCATATTCATTAGTATACGAGTTCTGTATTTCAATCCTAAATGACATCAAATATAAGAAGCGAGTAAGAATACGCTCAACTGAATAGGAAATGTGTGTGTGCTTATCATATTCATTAGTATACGAGTTCCGTATTTCAATCCTAATTGACATCAAAAATAAGAAGCGAGTAAGAATACGCTCAACTGAATAGGAAATGTGTGTATGCTTATCATATTCATTAGTATACGAGTTACGTATTTCAATCATAAATGACATCAAATATAAGAAGCGAGTAAGAATACGCTCAACTGAATAGGAAATGTGTGTGTGCTTAGCATATTCATTAGTATACGAGTTCCGTATTTCAATCGTAAATGACATCAAGAATAAGAAGCGAGTAAGAATACGCACAACTGAATAGGAAATGTGTGTGTGCTTATCATATTCATTAGTATACGAGTTCCGTATTTCAATCCTAAATGACATCAAGAATAAGAAGCGAGTAAGAATACGCTCAACTGAATAGGAAATGTCTGTGTGCTTATCATATTCATTAGTATACGAGTTCCGTATTTCAATCGTAAATGACATCAAGAATAAGAAGCGAGTAAGAATACGCACAACTGAATAGGAAATGTGTGTGTGCTTATCATATTCATTAGTATACGAGTTCCGTATTTCAATCCTAAATGACATCAAGAATAAGAAGCGAGTAAGAATACCCTCAACTGAATAGGAAATGTCTGTGTGCTTATCATATTCATTAGTATACGAGTTCCGTATTTCAATCCTAAATGACATCAAGAATAAGAAGCGAGTAAGAATACGCACAACTGAATAGGAAATGTGTGTGTGCTTATCATATTCATTAGTATACGAGTTCCGTATTTCAATCCTAAATGACATCAAGAATAAGAAGCGAGTAAGAATACGCTCAACTGAATAGGAAATGTCTGTGTGCTTATCATATTCATTAGTATACGAGTTCCGTATTTCAATCCTAAATGACATCAAGAATAAGAAGCGAGTAAGAATACGCACAACTGAATAGGAAATGTGTGTGTGCTTATCATATTCATTAGTATACGAGTTCCGTATTTCAATCCTAAATGACATCAAGAATAAGAAGCGAGTAAGAATACGCTCAACTGAATAGGAAATGTCTGTGTGCTTATCATATTCCTTAGTATACGAGTTCCGTATTTCAATCCTAAAGGACATCAAGAATAAGAAGCGAGTAAGAATACGCACAACTGAATAGGAAGTGTGTGTGTGCTTATCATATTCATTAGTATACGAGTTCCGTATTTCAATCCTAAATGACATCAAGAATAAGAAGCGAGTAAGAATACGCTCAACTGAATAGGAAATGTCTGTGTGCTTATCATATTCATTAGTATACGAGTTCCGTATTTCAATCCTAAATGACATCAAAAATAAGAAGCGAGTAAGAATACGCACAACTGAATAGGAAATGTGTGTGTGCTTAACATATTCATTAGTATACGAGTTCCGTATTTCAATCCTAAATGACATCAAGAATAAGAAGCGAGTAAGAATACGCTCAACTGAATAGGAAATGTGTGTGTGCTTATCATATTCATTAGTATACGAGTTCCGTATTTCAATCATAAAGACATCAAGAATAAGAAGCGAGTAAGAATACGCTCAACTGAATAGGAAATGTGTGTCTGCTTATCATATTCATTAGTATACGAGTTCCGTATTTCAATCCTAAATGACATCAAGAATAAGAAGCGAGTAAGAATACGCTCAACTGAAAAGAAATGTCTGTGTGCTTATCATATTCATTAGTATACGAGTTCTGTATTTCAATCCTAAATGACATCAAATATAAGAAGCGAGTAAGAATACGCTCAACTGAATAGGAAATGTGTGTGTGCTTATCATATTCATTAGTATACGAGTTCCGTATTTCAATCCTAATTGACATCAAAAATAAGAAGCGAGTAAGAATACGCTCAACTGAATAGGAAATGTGTGTATGCTTATCATATTCATTAGTATACGAGTTACGTATTTCAATCATAAATGACATCAAATATAAGAAGCGAGTAAGAATACGCTCAACTGAATAGGAAATGTGTGTGTGCTTATCATATTCATAAGTATACGAGTTCCGTATTTCAATCCTAAATGACATCAAGAATAAGAAGCGAGTAAGAATACGCTCAACTGAATAGGAAATGTGTGTGTGCTTATCATATTCATTAGTATACGAGTTCCGTATTTCAATCCTAAATGACATCAAGAATAAGAAGCGAGTAAGAATACGCTCAACTGAATAGGAAATGTGTGTGTGCTTATCATATTCATTAGTATACGCGTTCCGTATTTCAATCCTAAATGACATCAATATAAGAAGCGAGTAAGAATACGCTCAACTGAATAGGAAATGTGTGTGTGCTTATCATATTCATTAGTATACGAGTTCCGTATTTCAATCCTAAATGACATCAAGAATAAGAAGCGAGTAAGAATACGCACAACTGAATAGGAAATGTGTGTGTGCTTATCATATTCATTAGTATACGAGTTCCGTATTTCAATCCTAAATGACATCAAGAATGAGAAGCGAGTAAGAATACGCTCAACTGAATAGGAAATGTCTGTGTGCTTATCATATTCCTTAGTATACGAGTTCCGTATTTCAATCCTAAAGGACATCAAGAATAAGAAGCGAGTAAGAATACGCACAACTGAATAGGAAGTGTGTGTGTGCTTATCATATTCATTAGTATACGAGTTCCGTATTTCAATCCTAAATGACATCAAGAATAAGAAGCGAGTAAGAATACGCTCAACTGAATAGGAAATGTCTGTGTGCTTATCATATTCATTAGTATACGAGTTCCGTATTTCAATCCTAAATGACATCAAAAATAAGAAGCGAGTAAGAATACGCACAACTGAATAGGAAATGTGTGTGTGCTTATCATATTCATTAGTATACGAGTTCCGTATTTCAATCCTAAATGACATCAAGAATAAGAAGCGAGTAAGAATACGCTCAACTGAATAGGAAATGTGTGTGTGCTTATCATATTCATTAGTATACGAGTTCCGTATTTCAATCCTAAAAGACATCAAGAATAAGAAGCGAGTAAGAATACGCTCAACTGAATAGGAAATGTGTGTCTGCTTATCATATTCATTAGTATACGAGTTCTGTATTTCAATCCTAAATGACATCAAGAATAAGAAGCGAGTAAGAATACGCTCAACTGAAAAGAAATGTCTGTGTGCTTATCATATTCATTAGTATACGAGTTCTGTATTTCAATCCTAAATGACATCAAATATAAGAAGCGAGTAAGAATACGCTCAACTGAATAGGAAATGTGTGTGTGCTTATCATATTCATTAGTATACGAGTTCCGTATTTCAATCCTAATTGACATCAAAAATAAGAAGCGAGTAAGAATACGCTCAACTGAATAGGAAATGTGTGTATGCTTATCATATTCATTAGTATACGAGTTACGTATTTCAATCCTAAATGACATCAAATATAAGAAGCGAGTAAGAATACGCTCAACTGAATAGGAAATGTGTGTGTGCTTATCATATTCATAAGTATACGAGTTCCGTATTTCAATCCTAAATGACATCAAGAATAAGAAGCGAGTAAGAATACGCTCAACTGAATAGGAAATGTGTGTGTGCTTATCATATTCATTAGTATACGAGTTCCGTATTTCAATCCTAAATGACATCAAGAATAAGAAGCGAGTAAGAATACGCTCAACTGAATAGGAAATGTGTGTGTGCTTATCATATTCATTAGTATACGCGTTCCGTATTTCAATCCTAAATGACATCAATATAAGAAGCGAGTAAGAATACGCTCAACTGAATAGGAAATGTGTGTGTGCTTATCATATTCATTAGTATACGAGTTCCGTATTTCAATCCTAAATGACATCAAATATAAGAAGCGAGTAAGAATACGCTCAACTGAATAGGAAATGTGTGTGTGCTTATCATATTCATTAGTGTACGAGTTCCGTATTTCAATCCTAAATGACATCAAATATAAGAAGCGAGTAAGAATACGCTCAACTGAATAGGAAATGTGTGTGTGCTTAGCATATTCATTAGTATACGAGTTCCGTATTTCAATCCTAAATGACATCAATAATAAGAAGCGAGTAAGAATACGCTCAACTGAATAGGAAATGTGTGTGTGCTTATCATATTCATTAGTATACGAGTTCCGTATTTCAATCCTAAATGACATCAAATATAAGAAGCGAGTAAGAATACGCTCAACTGAATAGGAAATGTGTGTGTGCTTATCATATTCATTAGTATACGAGTACCGTATTTCAATCCTAAATGGCATCAATAATAAGAAGCGAGTAAGAATACGCTCAACTGAATAGGAAATGTGTGTGTGCTTAGCATATTCATTAGTATACGAGTTCCGTATTTCAATCCTAAATGACATCAATAATAAGAAGCGAGTAAGAATACGCTCAACTGAATAGGAAATGTGTGTGTGCTTATCATATTCATTAGTATACGAGTTCCGTATTTCAATCCTAAATGACATCAAATATAAAAAGCGAGTAAGAATACGCTCAACTGAATAGGAAATGTGTGTGTGCTTATCATATTCATTAGTATATGAGTTCCGTATTTCAATCCTAAATGACATCAATAATAAGAAGCGAGTAAGAATACGCTCAACTGAATAGGAAATGTGTGTGTGCTTATCATATTCATTAGTATACGAGTTCCGTATTTCAATCCTAAATGACATCAAAAATAAGAAGCGAGTAAGAATACGCTCAACTGAATAGGAAATGTGTGTGTGCTTATCATATTCATTAGTATACGAGTTCCGTATTTCAATCCTAAATGACATCAAATATAAGAAGCGAGTAAGAATACGCTCAACTGAATAGGAAATGTGTGTGTGCTTATCATATTCATTAGTATACGAGTTCCGTATTTCAATCCTAAATGACATCAATAATAAGAAGCGAGTAAGAATACGCTCAACTGTATAGGAAATGTGTGTGTGCTTATCATATTCATTAGTATACGAGTTCCGTATTTCAATCCTAAATGACATAAAAAAAAAGAAGCGAGTAAGAATACGCTCAACTGAATAGGAAATGTGTGTGGGCTTATCATATTCATTAGTATACGAGTTCCGTATTTCAATCCTAAATGACATAAAAAATAAGAAGCGAGTAAGAATACGCTCAACTGAATAGGAAATGTGTGTGGGCTTATCATATTCATTAGTATACGAGTTCCGTATTTCAATCCTAAATGACATCAAGAATAAGAAGCGAGTAAGAATACGCTCAACTGAATAGGAAATGTGTGTGTGCTTATCCTATTCATTAGTATACGAGTTCCGTATTTCAATCCTAAATGACATAAAAAATAAGAAGCGAGTAAGAATACGCTCAACTGAATAGGAAATGTGTGTGTGCTTATCATATTCATTAGTATACGAGTTCCGTATTTCAATCCTAAATGACATCAAGAATAAGAAGCGAGTAAGAATACGCTCAACTGAATAGGAAATGTCTGTGTGCTTATCATATTCATTAGTATACGAGTTCCGTATTTCAATCCTAAATGACATAAAAAATAAGAAGCGAGTAAGAATACGCTCAACTGAATAGGAAATGTGTGTGTGCTTATCATATTCATTAGTATACGAGTTCCGTATTTCAATCCTAAATGACATCAAGAATAAGAAGCGAGTAAGAATACGGTCAACTGAATAGGAAATGTGTGTGTGCTTAGCATATTCATTAGTATACGAGTTCCGTATTTCAATCCTAAATGACATCAATAATAAGAAGCGAGTAAGAATACGCTCAACTGAATAGGAAATGTGTGTGTGCTTAGCATATTCATTAGTATACGAGTTCCGTATTTCAATCCTAAATGACATCAATAATAAGAAGCGAGTAAGAATACGCTCAACTGAATAGGAAATGTGTGTGTGCTTATCATATTCATTAGTATACGAGTTCCGTATTTCAATCCTAAATGACATCAAATATAAAAAGCGAGTAAGAATACGCTCAACTGAATAGGAAATGTGTGTGTGCTTATCATATTCATTAGTATACGAGTTCCGTATTTCAATCCTAAATGACATCAATAATAAGAAGCGAGTAAGAATACGCTCAACTGAATAGGAAATGTGTGTGTGCTTATCATATTCATTAGTATACGAGTTCCGTATTTCAATCCTAAATGACATAAAAAATAAGAAGCGAGTAAGAATACGCTCAACTGAATAGGAAATGTGTGTGGGCTTATCATATTCATTAGTATACGAGTTCCGTATTTCAATCCTAAATGACATAAAAAATAAGAAGCGAGTAAGAATACGCTCAACTGAATAGGAAATGTGTGTGGGCTTATCATATTCATTAGTATACGAGTTCCGTATTTCAATCCTAAATGACATCAAGAATAAGAAGCGAGTAAGAATACGCTCAACTGAATAGGAAATGTCTGTGTGCTTATCCTATTCATTAGTATACGAGTTCCGTATTTCAATCCTAAATGACATAAAAAATAAGAAGCGAGTAAGAATACGCTCAACTGAATAGGAAATGTGTGTGTGCTTATCATATTCATTAGTATACGAGTTCCGTATTTCAATCCTCAATGACATCAAGAATAAGAAGCGAGTAAGAATACGCTCAACTGAATAGGAAATGTCTGTGTGCTTATCATATTCATTAGTATACGAGTTCCGTATTTCAATCCTAAATGACATAAAAAATAAGAAGCGAGTAAGAATACGCTCAACTGAATAGGAAATGTGTGTGTGCTTATCATATTCATTAGTATACGAGTTCCGTATTTCAATCCTAAATGACATCAAGAATAAGAAGCGAGTAAGAATACGCTCAACTGAATAGGAAATGTGTGTGTGCTTATCATATTCATTAGTATACGAGTACCGTATTTCAATCCTAAATGACATAAAAAATAAGGAGCGAGTAAGAATACGCTCAACTGAATAGGAAATGTGTGTGGGCTTATCATATTCATTAGTATACGAGTTCCGTATTTCAATCCTAAATGACATCAAGAATAAGAAGCCAGTAAGAATACGCTCAACTGAATAGGAAATGTGTGTGTGCTTATGATATTCATTAATATACGAGTTCCATATTTCAATCCTAAATGACATCAAAAATAAGAAGCCAGTAAGAATACGCTCAACTGAATAGGAAATGTGTGTGTGCTTATCATATTCATTAGTATACGAGGCCCGTATTTCAATCCTAAATGACATCAAAAATAAGAAGCGAGTAAGAATACGCTCAACTGAATAGGAAATGTGTGTGTGCTTATCATATTCATGAGTATACGAGTTCCGTATTTCAATCCTAAATGACATCAAGAATAAGAAGCAAGTAAGAATACGCTCAACTGAATAGGAAATGTGTGTGTACTTAGCATATTCATTAGTATACGAGTTCCGTATTTCAATCCTAAATGACATCAATAATAAGAAGCGAGTAAGAATACGCTCAACTGAATAGGAAATGTGTGCGTGCTTATCATATTCATTAGTATACGAGTTCCGTATTTCAATCCTAAATGACATCAAGAATAAGAAGCGAGTAAGAATACGCTCAACTGAATAGGAAATGTGTGTGTGCTTATCATATTCATTAGTATACGTGTTCCGTATTTCAATCCTAAATGACATAAAAAATAAGGAGCGAGTAAGAATACGCTCAACTGAATAGGAGATGTGTGTGTGATTATCATATTCATTAGTATACGAGTTCAGTATTTCAATCCTAAATGACATCAAAAATAAGAAGCGAGTAAGAATACGCTCAACTGAATAGGAAATGTGTGTGTGCTTATCATATTCATTAGTATACGAGTTCCGTATTTCAATCCTAAATGACATCAAGAATAAGAAGCGAGTAAGAATACGCTCAACTGAATAGGAAATGTGTGTGTGCTTATCATATTCATTAGTATACGAGTTCCGTATTTCAATCCTAAATGACATCAAAAATAAGAAGCGAGTAAGAATACGCTCAACTGAATAGGAAATGTGTGTGGGCTTATCATATTCATTAGTATACGAGTTCCGTATTTCAATCCTAAATGAGATCAATAATAAGAAGCGAGTAAGAATACGCTCAACTGAATAGGAAATGTGTGTGTGCTTATCATATTCATTAGTATACGAGTTCCGTATTTCAATCCTAAATGACATCAAATATAAGAAGCGAGTAAGAATACGCTCAACTGAATAGGAAATGTGTGTGTGCTTATCATATTCATAAGTATACGAGTTCCGTATTTCAATCCTAAATGACATAAAAAAAAAGAAGCGAGTAAGAATACGCTCAACTGAATAGGAAATGGGTGTGTGTTTAACATATTCATTAGTATACGAGTTCCGTATTTCAATCCTAAATGACATCAAATATAAGAAGCGTGTAAGAATACGCTCAACTGAATAGGAAATGTGTGTGTGCTTTTCATATTCATAAGTATACGAGTTCCGTATTTCAATCCTAAATGACATCAAAAATAAGAAGCGAGTAAGAATACGCTCAACTGAATAGGAAATGTGTGTGCGCTTATCATATTCATTAGTATACGAGTTCCGTATTTCAATCCTAAATGACATCAAATATGAGAAGCGAGTAAGAATACGCTCAACTGAATAGGAAATGTGTGTGTGCTTATCATATTCATAAGTATACGAGTTCCGTATTTCAATCCTAAATGACATCAAAAATAAGAAGCGAGTAAGAATACGCTCAACTGAATAGGAAATGGGTGTGTGTTTATCATATTCATTAGTATACGAGTTCCGTATTTCAATCCTAAATGTCATCAAAAATAAGAAGCGAGTAAGAATACGCTCAACTGAATAGGAAATGGGTGTGTGCTTATAATAGTCATAAGTCTACGAATTCCGTATTTCAATCCTAAATGACATCAATAATAAGAAGCGAGTAAGAATACGCTCAACTGAATAGGAAATGTTTGTGTGCTTATCATATTCATTAGTATACGAGTTCCGTATTTCAATCCTAAATGACATCAAAAATAAGAAGCGAGTAAGAATACGCTCAACTGAATAGGAAATGTGTGTCAACTTATCATATTCATTAGTATACGAGTTCCGTAATTCAATCCTAAATGACATCAAGAATAAGAAGCCAGTAAGAATACGCTCAACTGAATAGGAAATGTGTGTGTGCTTATCATATTCATTAATATACGAGTTCCGTATTTCAATCCTAAATGACATCAAAAATAAGAAGCCAGTAAGAATACGCTCAACTGAATAGGAAATGTGTGTGTGCTTATCATATTCATAAGTATACGAGTTCCGTATTTCAATCCTAAATGACATCAAGAATAAGAAGCAAGTAAGAATACGCTCAACTTAATAGGAAATGTGTGTGTGCTTATCATATTCATTAGTATACGAGTTCCGTATTTCAATCCTAAATGACATCAAAAATAAGAAGTGAGAAAGAATACGCTCAACTGAATAGGAAATGGGTGTGTGCTTATCATATTCATTAGTATACGAGGCCCGTATTTCAATCCTAAATGACATCAAAAATAAGAAGCGAATAAGAATACGCTCAACTGAATAGGAAATGTGGGTCTGCTTATCATATTCATAAGTATACGAGTTCCGTATTTCAATCCTAAATGACATCAAATATAAGAAGCGAGTAAGAATACGCTCAACTGAATAGGTAATGTGTGTGTGCTTAGCATATTCATTAGTATACGAGTTCCGTATTTCAATCCTAAATGACATCAAATATAAGAAACGAGTAAGAATACGCTCAACTGAATAGGAAATGTGTGTGTGCTTATCATATTCATTAGTGTACGAGTTCCGTATTTCAATCCTAAATGACATCAAATATAAGAAGCGAGTAAGAATACGCTCAACTGAATAGGAAATGTGTGTGTGCTTAGCATATTCATTAGTATACGTGTTCCGTATTTCAATCCTAAATGACATCAATAATAAGAAGCGAGTAAGAATACGCTCAACTGAATAGGAAATGTGTGTGTGCTTATCATATTCATTAGTATACGAGTTCCGTATTTCAATCCTAAATGACATCAAATATAAGAAGCGAGTAAGAATACGCTCAACTGAATAGGAAATGTGTGTGTGCTTATCATATTCATTAGTATAAGAGTTCCGTATTTCAATCCTAAATGACATCAATAATAAGAAGCGAGTAAGAATACGCTCAACTGAATAGGAAATGTGTGTGTGCTTATCATATTCATTAGTATACGAGTTCCGTATTTCAATCCTAAATGACATCAAAAATAAGAAGCGAGTAAGAATACGCTCAACTGAATAGGAAATGTGTGTGTGCTTATCATATTCATTAGTATACGAGTTCCGTATTTCAATCCTAAATGACATCAAATATAAGAAGCGAGTAAGAATACTCTCAACTGAATAGGAAATGTGTGTGTGCTTATCATATTCATAAGTATACGAGTTCCGTATTTCAATCCTAAATGACATAAAAAAAAAGAAGCGAGTAAGAATACGCTCAACTGAATAGGAAATGGGTGTGTGTTTAACATATTCATTAGTATACGAGTTCCGTATTTCAATCCTAAATGACATCAAATATAAGAAGCGTGTAAGAATACGCTCAACTGAATAGGAAATGTGTGTGTGCTTATCATATTCATAAGTATACGAGTTCCGTATTTCAATCCTAAATGACATCAAAAATAAGAAGCGAGTAAGAATACGCTCAACTGAATAGGAAATGTGTGTGCGCTTATCATATTCATTAGTATACGAGTTCCGTATTTCAATCCTAAATGACATCAAATATAAGAAGCGAGTAAGAATACGCTCAACTGAATAGGAAATGTGTGTGTGCTTATCATATTCAAAAGTATACGAGTTCCGTATTTCAATCCTAAATGACATCAAAAATAAGAAGCGAGTAAGAATACGCTCAACTGAATAGGAAATGGGTGTGTGTTTATCATATTCATTAGTATACGAGTTCCGTATTTCAATCCTAAATGTCATCAAAAATAAGAAGCGAGTAAGAATACGCTCAACTGAATAGGAAATGGGTGTGTGCTTATAATAGTCATAAGTCTACGAATTCCGTATTTCAATCCTAAATGACATCAATAATAAGAAGCGAGTAAGAATACGCTCAACTGAATAGGAAATGTTTGTGTGCTTATCATATTCATTAGTATACGAGTTCCGTATTTCAATCCTAAATGACATCAAAAATAAGAAGCGAGTAAGAATACGCTCAACTGAATAGGAAATGTGTGTCAACTTATCATATTCATTAGTAAACGAGTTCCGTATTTCAATCCTAAATGACATCAAGAATAAGAAGCCAGTAAGAATACGCTCAACTGAATAGGAAATGTGTGTGTGCTTATCATATTCATTAATATACGAGTTCCGTATTTCAATCCTAAATGACATCAAAAATAAGAAGCCAGTAAGAATACGCTCAACTGAATAGGAAATGTGTGTGTGCTTATCATATTCATAAGTATACGAGTTCCGTATTTCAATCCTAATTGACATCAAGAATAAGAAGCAAGTAAGAATACGCTCAACTTAATAGGAAATGTGTGTGTGCTTATCATATTCATTAGTATACGAGTTCCGTATTTCAATCCTAAATGACATGAAAAATAAGAAGCGAGAAAGAATACGCTCAACTGAATAGGAAATGTGTGTGTGCTTATGATATTCATTAGTATACGAGTTCCGTATTTCAATCCTAAATGACATCAAATATAAGAAGCGAGTAAGAATACGCTCAACTGAATAGGAAATGTGTGTGTGCTTATCATATTCATAAGTATACGAGTTCCGTATTTCAATCCTAAATGACATCAATAATAAGAAGCGAGTAAGAATACGCTCAACTGAATAGGAAATGTGTGTGTGCTTAGCATATTAATTAGTATACGAGTTCCGTATTTCAATCCTAAATGACATCAAATATAAGAAGCGTGTAAGAATACGCTCAACTGAATAGGAAATGTGTGTGTGCTTATCATATTCATTAGTATACGAGTTTCGTATTTCAATCCTAAATGAAATCAAAAATAGGAAGCGAGTAAGAATACGCTCAACTGAATAGGAAATGTGTGTGTGCTTATCATATTCATTAGTATACGCCTTCCGTATTTCAATCCTAAATGACATCAAAAATAAGAAGCGAGTAAGAATACGCTCAACTGAATAGGAAATGTGTGTGTGCTTATCATATTCATTAGTATACGAGTTCCGTATTTCAATCCTAAATGACATCAAATATAAGAAGCGAGTAAGAATACGCTCAACTGAATAGGAAATGTGTGTGTGCTTATCATATTCATTAGTATAAGAGTTCCGTATTTCAATCCTAAATGACATCAATAATAAGAAGCGAGTAAGAATACGCTCAACTGAATAGGAAATGTGTGTGTGCTTATCATATTCATTAGTATACGAGTTCCGTATTTCAATCCTAAATGTCATCAAAAATAAGAAGCGAGTAAGAATACGCTCAACTGAATAGGAAATGGGTGTGTGCTTATAATAGTCATAAGTCTACGAATTCCGTATTTCAATCCTAAATGACATCAATAATAAGAAGCGAGTAAGAATACGCTCAACTGAATAGGAAATGTTTGTGTGCTTATCATATTCATTAGTATACGAGTTCCGTATTTCAATCCTAAATGACATCAAAAATAAGAAGCGAGTAAGAATACGCTCAACTGAATAGGAAATGTGTGTCAACTTATCATATTCATTAGTATACGAGTTCCGTATTTCAATCCTAAATGACATCAAGAATAAGAAGCCAGTAAGAATACGCTCAACTGAATAGGAAATGTGTGTGTGCTTATCATATTCATTAATATACGAGTTCCGTATTTCAATCCTAAATGACATCAAAAATAAGAAGCCAGTAAGAATACGCTCAACTGAATAGGAAATGTGTGTGTGCTTATCATATTCATAAGTATACGAGTTCCGTATTTCAATCCTAATTGACATCAAGAATAAGAAGCAAGTAAGAATACGCTCAACTTAATAGGAAATGTGTGTGTGCTTATCATATTCATTAGTATACGAGTTCCGTATTTCAATCCTAAATGACATCAAAAATAAGAAGCGTGAAAGAATACGCTCAACTGAATAGGAAATGGGTGTGTGCTTATCATATTCATTAGCATACGAGGCCCGTATTTCAATCCTAAATGACATCAAAAATAAGAAGCGAATAAGAATACGCTCAACTGAATAGGAAATGTGGGTCTGCTTATCATATTCATAAGTATACGAGTTCCGTATTTCAATCCTAAATGACATCAAATATAAGAAGCGAGTAAGAATACGCTCAACTGAATAGGAAATGTGTGTGTGCTTAGCATATTAATTAGTATACGAGTTCCGTATTTCAATCCTAAATGACATCAATAATAAGAAGCGAGTAAGAATACGCTCAACTGAATAGGAAATGTGTGTGTGCTTATCATATTCATTAGTATACGAGTTCCGTATTTCAATCCTAAATGACATCAAGAATAAGAAGCGAGTAAGAATACGCTCAACTGAATAGGAAATGTGTGTGTGCTTATCATATTCATTAGTATACGCCTTCCGTATTTCAATCCTAAATGACATCAAAAATAAGAAGCGAGTAAGAATACGCTCAACTGAATAGGAAATGTGTGTGTGCTTATCATATTCATTAGTATACGAGATCCGTATTTCAATCCTAAATGACATCAAATATAAGAAGCGAGTAAGAATACGCTCAACTGAATAGGAAATGTGTGTCTGCTTATCATATTCATTAGTATAAGAGTTCCGTATTTCAATCCTAAATGACATCAATAATAAGAAGCGAGTAAGAATACGCTCAACTGAATAGGAAATGTGTGTGTGCTTATCATATTCATTAGTATACGAGTTCCGTATTTCAATCCTAAATGACATCAAAAATAAGAAGCGAGTAAGAATACGCTCAACTGAATAGGAAATGTGTGTGTGCTTATCATATTCATTAGTATACGAGTTCCGTATTTCAATCCTAAATGACATCAAATAAAAGAAGCGAGTAAGATTACGCTCAACTGAATAGGAAATGTGTGTGTGCTTATCATATTCATTAGTATACGAGTTCCGTATTTCAATCCTAAATGACTTCAATAATAAGAAGCGAGTAAGAATACGCTCAACTGTATAGGAAATGTGTGTGTGCTTATCATATTCATTAGTATACGAGTTCCGTATTTCAATCCTAAATGACATAAAAAATAAGAAGCGAGTAAAAATACGCTCAACTGAATAGGAAATGTCTGTGGGCTTATCATATTTATTAGTATACGAGTTCCGTATTTCAATCCTAAATGACATCAAATATAAGAAGCGAGTAAGAATACGCTCAACTGAATAGGAAATGTGTGTGTGCTTATCATATTCATTAGTATACGAGTTCCGTATTTCAATCCTAAATGACATCAAGAATAAAAGCGAGTAAGAATACGCTGAACTGAATAGGAAATGTGTGTGTGCTTATCATATTAATTAGTATACGAGTTCCGTATTTCAATCCTAAATGACATCAAGAATAAGAAGCGAGTAAGAATACGCTCAACTGAATAGGAAATGTGTGTGTGCTTATCATATTCATTAGTATACGAGTTCCGTATTTCAATCCTAAATGACATCAAAAATAAGAAGCGAGTAAGAATACGCTCAACTGAATAGGAAATGTGTGTGTGCTTATCATATTCATTAGTATACGAGTTCCGTATTTCAATCCTAAATGACATCAAATATAAGAAGCGAGTAAGAATACGCTCAACTGAATAGGAAATGTGTGTGTGCTTATCATATTCATTAGTATACGAGTTCCGTATTTCAATCCTAAATGACATCAATAATAAGAAGCGAGTAAGAATACGCTCAACTGTATAGGAAATGTGTGTGTGCTTATCATATTCATTAGTATACGAGTTCCGTATTTCAATCCTAAATGACATAAAAAATAAGAAGCGAGTAAGAATACGCTCAACTGAATAGGAAATGTGTGTGGGCTTATCATATTCATTAGTATACGAGTTCCGTATTTCAATCCTAAATGACATCAAATATAAGAAGCGAGTAAGAATACGCTCAACTGAATAGGAAATTTGTGTGTGCTTATCATATTCATTAGTATACGAGTTCCGTATTTCAAACCTAAATGACATCAAGAATAAGAAGCGAGTAAGAATACGCTCAACTGAATAGGAAATGTGTGTGTGCTTATCATATTAATTAGTATACGAGTTCCGTATTTCAATCCTAAATGACATCAAGAATAAGAAGCGAGTAAGAATACGCTCAACTGAATAGGAAATGTGTGTGTGCTTATCATATTCATTAGTATACGAGTTCCGTATTTCAATCCTTAATGACATCAAGAATACGAAGCGAGTAAGAATACGCTCAACTGAATAGGAAATGTGTGTCTGCTTATCATATTCATTAGTATACGAGTTCCGTATTTCAATCCTAAATGACATCAAAAATAAGAAGCGAGTAAGAATACGCTCAACTGAATAGGAAATGTGTGTGGGCTTATCATATTCATTAGTATACGAGTTCCGTATTTCAATCCTAAATGACATCAAGAATAAGAAGCGAGTAAGAATACGCTCAACTGAATAGGAAATGTGTGTGTGCTTATCATATTCATTAGTATACGAGTTCCGTATTTCAATCCTAAATGACATAAAAAATAAGAAGCGTGTAAGAATACGCTCAACTGAATAGGAAATGTGTGTGGGCTTATCATATTCATTAGTATACGAGTTCCGTATTTCAATCCTAAATGACATCAAGAATAAGAAGCGAGTAAGAATACGCTCAACTGAATAGGAAATATGTGTGTGCTTATCATATTCATTAGTATACGAGTTCCGTATTTCAATCCTAAATGACATCAAGAATAAGAAGCGTGTAAGAATACGCTCAACTGAATAGGAAATATGTGTGTGCTTATCATATTCATTAGTATACGAGTTCCGTATTTCAATCCTAAATGACATAAAAAATAAGGAGCGAGTAAGAATACGCTCAACTGAATAGGAAATGTGTGTGGGCTTATCATATTCATTAGTATACGAGTTCCGTATTTCAATCCTAAATGACATCAAGAATAAGAAGCGAGTAAGAATACGCTCAACTGAATAGGAAATGTGTGTCTGCTTATCATATTCATTAGTATACGAGTTCCGTATTTCAATCCTAAATGACATCAAAAATAAGAAGCGAGTAAGAATACGCTCAACTGAATAGGAAATGTGTGTGGGCTTATCATATTCATTAGTATACGAGTTCCGTATTTCAATCCTAAATGACATCAAGAATAAGACGAGAGAAAGAATACGCTGAACGGAATAGGAAATGTGTGTGTGTGCTTATCATATTCATAAGTATACGAGTTCCGTATTTCAATCCTAAATGACATCAAAAATAAGAAGAGAGAAAGAATACGCTCAACGGAATAGGAAATGTGTCTGTGTGCTTATCATATTCATATGTATGCGAGTTCCGTATTTCAATCCTAAATGACATCAAAAATAAGAAGAGTGAAAGAATACCCTCAACGGCATAGGAAATGTGTGTGTGCTTATCATATTCATTACTATACGAGTTCCGTATTTCAATCCTAAATGACCTGAAAAATAAGAAGAGTGAAAGAATACGCTCAACGGAATAGGAAATGTGTGTGTGATTATCATATTCATAAGTATAGGAGTTCCGTATTTCAATCCTAAATGACATCAAAAATAAGAAGAGAGAAAGAATACGCTCATCTGAATAGGAAATGTGTGTGTGCTTATCATATTCATAAGTATACGAGTTCCGTATTTCAATCCGAAATGACATCAAAAATAAGAAGAGAGAAAGAATACGCTCAACGGAATAGGAAATGTGTGTGTGTGCTTATCATATTCATAAGTATACGAATTCCGTATTTCAATCCGAAATGACATCAAAAATAAGACGAGAGAAAGAATACGCTTAACGGAATAGGAAATGTGTGTGTGTGCTTATCATATTCATAAGTATACGAGTTCCGTATTTCAATCCTAAATGACATCAAAAATAAGAAGAGAGAAAGAATACGCTCAACGGAATAGGAAATGTGTCTGTGTGCTTATCATATTCATAAGTATGCGAGTTCCGTATTTCAATCCTAAATGACATCAAAAATAAGAAGAGTGAAAGAATACCCTCAACGGAATAGGAAATGTGTGTGTGCTTATCATATTCATTACTATACGAGTTCCGTATTTCAATCCTAAATGACCTGAAAAATAAGAAGAGTGAAAGAATACGCTCAACGGAATAGGAAATGTGTGTGTGATTATCATATTCATAAGTATAGGAGTTCCGTATTTCAATCCTAAATGACATCAAAAATAAGAAGAGAGAAAGAATACGCTCATCTGAATAGGAAATGTGTGTGTGCTTATCATATTCATAAGTATACGAGTTCCGTATTTCTATCCGAAATGACATCAAAAATAAGAAGAGAGAAAGAATACGCTCATCTGAATAGGAAATGTGTGTGTGCTTATCATATTCATAAGTATACGAGTTCCGTATTTCAATCCGAAATGACATCAAAAATAAGAAGAGAGAAAGAATACGCTCAACGGAATATGAAATGTGTGTGTGTGTTTATCATATTCATAAGTATACGAGTTCCGTATTTCAATCCTAAATGACATCAAAAATAAGAAGAGAGAAAGGATACGCTCAACGGAATAGGAAATGTGTGTGTGTGCTTATCATATTCATAAGTATACGAGTTCCGTATTTCAATCCTAAATGACATCAAAAATAAGAAGCGAGGAAGAATACGCTCATCTGAATAGGAAATGTGTGTGTGCTTATCATATTCATAAGTATACGAGTTCCGTATTTCAATCCTAAATGACATCAAAAATAAGAAAAGAGAAAGAATACGCTCAACAGAATAGGAAATGTGTGTGTGCTTATCATATTCATAAGTATACGAGTTCCGTATTTCAATCCTAAATGACATCAAAAATAAGAAGAGAGAAAGTATACGCTCAACGGAATAGGAAATGTGTGTGTGTGCTTATCATATTCATAAGTATACGAGTTCCGTATTTCAATCCTAAATGACATCAAATATAAGAAGCGTGGAAGAATTCGCTCATCTGAATAGGAAATGTGTGTGTGCTTATCATATTCATAAGTATACGAGTTCCGTATTTCAATCCGAAATGACATCAAAAATATGAAGAGAGAAAGAATACGCTCAACGGAATAGGAAATGTGTGTGTGTGCTTATCATATTCATAAGTATACGAGTTCCGTATTTCAATCCTAAATGACATAAAAAATAAGAAGCGAGGAAGAATACGCTCATCTGAATAGGAAATGTGTGTGTGATTATCATATTCATAAGTATACGAGTTCCGTATTTCAATCCGAAATGACATCAAAAATAAGGAGAGAGAAAGAATACGCTCAACGGAATAGGAAATGTGTGTGTGTGCTTATCATATTCATAAGTATACGAGTTCCGTATTTCAATCCTAAATGACATCAAAAATAATAAGCGAGAAAAAATACGCTCAACGGAATAGGAAATGTGGGTGTGCTTATCATATTCATAAGTATACGAGTTCCGTAGTTCAATCCGAAATGACGTCAAAAATAAGAAGCGAGAAAGAATACGCTCAACGGATTAGGAAATGTGTGTGTGTGCTTATCATATTCATAAGTATACGAGATCCGTATTTCAATCCTAAATGACATAAAAAATAAGAAGCGAGGAAGTATACGCTCATCTGAATAGGAAATGTGTGTGTGCTTATCATATTCAAAAGTATACGAGTTCCGTATTTCAATCCGAAATGACATCAAAAATAAGAAGCGAGAAAGAATACGCTCAACGGATTAGGAAATGTGTTTGTGTGCTTATCATATTCATAAGTATACGAGTTCCGTATTTCAATCCTAAATGACATAAAAAATAAGAAGCGAGGAAGAATACGCTCATCTGAATAGGAAATGTGTGTGTGCTTATCATATTCATAAGTATACGAGTTCCGTATTTCAATCCGAAAGGACATCAAAAATAAGAAGAGAGAAAGAATACGCTCAACGGATTAGGAAATGTGTGTGTGTGCTTATCATATTCATAAGTATACGAGTTCCGTATTTCAATCCTAAATGACATCAAAAATAAGAAGAGAGACAGAATACGCTCAACGGAATAGGAAATGTGTGTGTCCTTATCATATTCATAAGTATACGAGTTCCGTATTTCAATCCTAAATGACATCAAAAATAAGAAGAGAGAAAGATTACGCTCAACGGAATAGGAAATGTGTGAGTCCTTATCATATTCAAAAGTATACGAGTTCCGTATTTCAATCCTAAATGACATCAAAAATAAGAAGAGAGAAAGAATACGCTCAACTGAATAGGAAATGTGTGTGTCCTTATCATATTCAAAAGTATACGAGTTCCGTATTTCAATCCTAAATGACATAAAAAATAAGAAGCGAGGAAGAATACGCTCAACGGAATAGGAAATGTGTGTGTGTGCTTATCATATTCATAAGTATACGAGTTCCGTATTTCAATCCGAAATGACATCAAAAATAAGAAGAGAGAAAAAATACACTCATCTGAATAGGAAATGTGTGTCTGCTTATCATATTCATAAGTATACGAGTTCCGTATTTCAATTCTAAATGACATCAAAAATAAGAAGAGAGAAAGAATACGCTCAACGGAATAGGAAATGTGTGTGTGTGCTTATCATATTCATAAGTATACGAGTTCCGTATTTCAATCCGAAATGACATCAAAAATAAGACGAGAGAAAGAATACGTTGAACGGAATAGGAAATGTGTGTGTGTGCTTATCATATTCATAAGTATACGAGTTCCGTATTTCAATCCGAAATGACATCAAAAATAAGAAGAGAGAAAGAATACGCTCAACGGAATAGGAAATGTGTGTGTGTGCTTATCATATTCATAATAATACGAGTTCCGTATTTCAATCCGAAATGACATCAAAAATAAGACGAGAGAAAGAATACGCTGAACGGAATAGGAAATGTGTGTGTGTGCTTATCATATTCATAAGTATACGAATTCCGTATTTCAATCCTAAATGACATCAAAAATAAGAAGAGAGAAAGAATACGCTCAACGGAATAGGAAATGTGTGTGTGTGCTTATCATATTCATAAGTATACGAGTTCCGTAGTTCAATCCGAAATGACGTCAAAAATAAGAAGCGAGAAAGAATACGCTCAAAGGATTAGGAAATGTGTGTGTGTGCTTATCATATTCATAAGTATACGAGATCCGTATTTCAATCCTAAATGACATAAAAAATAAGAAGCGAGGAAGTATACGCTCATCTGAATAGGAAATGTGTGTGTGCTTATCATATTCAAAAGTATACGAGTTCCGTATTTCAATCCGAAATGACATCAAAAATAAGAAGCGAGAAAGAATACGCTCAACGGATTAGGAAATGTGTTTGTGTGCTTATCATATTCATAAGTATACGAGTTCCGTATTTCAATCCTAAATGACATAAAAAATAAGAAGCGAGGAAGAATACGCTCATCTGAATAGGAAATGTGTGTGTGCTTATCATATTCATAAGTATACGAGTTCCGTATTTCAATCCGAAAGGACATCAAAAATAAGAAGAGAGAAAGAATACGCTCAACGGATTAGGAAATGTGTGTGTGTGCTTATCATATTCATAAGTATACGAGTTCCGTATTTCAATCCTAAATGACATCAAAAATAAGAAGAGAGACAGAATACGCTCAACGGAATAGGAAATGTGTGTGTCCTTATCATATTCATAAGTATACGAGTTCCGTATTTCAATCCTAAATGACATCAAAAATAAGAAGAGAGAAAGATTACGCTCAACGGAATAGGAAATGTGTGAGTCCTTATCATATTCAAAAGTATACGAGTTCCGTATTTCAATCCTAAATGACATCAAAAATAAGAAGAGAGAAAGAATACGCTCAACTGAATAGGAAATGTGTGTGTCCTTATCATATTCAAAAGTATACGAGTTCCGTATTTCAATCCTAAATGACATAAAAAATAAGAAGCGAGGAAGAATACGCTCAACGGAATAGGAAATGTGTGTGTGTGCTTATCATATTCATAAGTATACGAGTTCCGTATTTCAATCCGAAATGACATCAAAAATAAGAAGAGAGAAAAAATACACTCATCTGAATAGGAAATGTGTGTCTGCTTATCATATTCATAAGTATACGAGTTCCGTATTTCAATTCTAAATGACATCAAAAATAAGAAGAGAGAAAGAATACGCTCAACGGAATAGGAAATGTGTGTGTGTGCTTATCATATTCATAAGTATACGAGTTCCGTTTTTCAATCCGAAATGACATCAAAAATAAGACGAGAGAAAGAATACGTTGAACGGAATAGGAAATGTGTGTGTGTGCTTATCATATTCATAAGTATACGAGTTCCGTATTTCAATCCGAAATGACATCAAAAATAAGAAGAGAGAAAGAATACGCTCAACGGAATAGGAAATGTGTGTGTGTGCTTATCATATTCATAATAATACGAGTTCCGTATTTCAATCCGAAATGACATCAAAAATAAGACGAGAGAAAGAATACGCTGAACGGAATAGGAAATGTGTGTGTGTGCTTATCATATTCATAAGTATACGAATTCCGTATTTCAATCCTAAATGACATCAAAAATAAGAAGAGAGAAAGAATACGCTCAACGGAATAGGAAATGTGGGTGTGTGCTTATCATATTCATAAGTATACGAGTTCCGTATTTCAATCCGAAATGACATCAAAAATAAGAAGAGAGAAAGAATACGCTCAACGGAATAGGAAATGTGGGTCTGTGCTTGTCATATTCATAAGTATACGAGTTCCGTATTTCAATCCTAAATGACATCAAAAATAAGAAGAGTGAAAGAATACGCTCAACGGAATAGGAAATGTGTGTGTGTGCTTATCATATTCATAAGTATACGAGTTCCGTATTTCAATCCTAAATGACATCAAAAATAAGAAGAGAGAAAGAATACGCTCAACTGAATAGGAAATGTGTGTGTCCTTATCATATTCAAAAGTATACGAGTTCCGTATTTCAATCCTAAATGACATCAAAAATAAGAAGCGAGGAAGAATACGCTCAACGGAATAGGAAATGTGTGTGTGTGCTTATCATATTCATAAGTATACGAGTTCCGTATTTCAATCCGAAATGACATCAAAAATAAGAAGAGAGAAAAAATACACTCATCTGAATAGGAAATGTGTGTCTGCTTATCATATTCATAAGTATACGAGTTCCGTATTTCAATTCTAAATGACATCAAAAATAAGAAGAGAGAAAGAATACGCTCAACGGAATAGGAAATGTGTGTGTGTGCTTATCATATTCATAAGTATACGAGTTCCGTATTTCAATCCGAAATGACATCAAAAATAAGACACGAGACAGAATACGTTGAACGGAATAGGAAATGTGTGTGTGTGCTTATCATATTCATAAGTATACGAGTTCCGTATTTCAATCCGAAATGACATCAAAAATAAGAAGAGAGAAAGAATACGCTCAACGGAATAGGAAATGTGTGTGTGTGCTTATCATATTCATAAATATACGAGTTCCGTATTTCAATCCGAAATGACATCAAAAATAAGAAGAGAGAAAGAATACGCTCAACGGAATAGGAAATGTGTGTGTGTGCTTATCATATTCATAATAATACGAGTTCCGTATTTCAATCCGAAATGACATCAAAAATAAGACGAGAGAAAGAATACGCTGAACGGAATAGGAAATGTGTGTGTGTGCTTATCATATTCATAAGTATACGAATTCCGTATTTCAATCCTAAATGACATCAAAAATAAGAAGAGAGAAAGAATACGCTCAACGGAATAGGAAATGTGGGTGTGTGCTTATCATATTCATAAGTATACGAGTTCCGTATTTCAATCCGAAATGACATCAAAAATAAGAAGAGAGAAAGAATACGCTCAACGGAATAGGAAATGTGGGTGTGTGCTTGTCATATTCATAAGTATACGAGTTCCGTATTTCAATCCTAAATGACATCAAAAATAAGAAGAGTGAAAGAATACGCTCAACGGAATAGGAAATGTGTGTGTGTGCTTATCATATTCATAAGTATACGAGTTCCGTATTTCAATCCGAAATGACATCAAAAATAAGACGAGAGAAAGAATACGCTCAACGGAATAAAAAATGTGTGTGTGTGCTCATCATATTCATAAGTATACGAGTTCCGTATTTCAATCCGAAATGACATCAAAAATAAGACGAGAGAAATAATACGCTGAACGGAATAGGAAATGTGTGTGTGCTTATCATATTCATAAGTATACGAGTTCCGTATTTCAATCCGAAATGACATCAAAAATAAGAAGAGAGAAAGAATACGCTCAACGGATTAGGAAATGTGTGTGTGTGCTTATCATATTCATAAGTATACGAGTTCTGTATTTCATTCCGAAATGACATCAAAAATAAGACGAGAGAAAGAATATGCTGAACGGAATAGGAAATGTGTGTGTGTGTGTTTATCATATTCATAAGTATACGAGTTCCGTATTTCAATCCGAAATGACATCAAAAATAAGAAGAGAGAAAGAATACGCTCAAAGGAATAGGAAATGTGTGTGTGTGCTTATCATATTCATAAGTATACGAGTTCCGTATTTCAATCCGAAATGACATCAAAAATAAGAAGAGAGAAAGAATACGCTCAACGGAATAGGAAATGTGTGTGTGTGCTTATCATATTCATAAGTATACGAGTTCCGTATTTCAATCCGAAATGACATCAAAAATAAGAAGAGAGAAAGAATACGCTCAACGGAATAGGAAATGTGGGTGTGTGGTTATCATATTCATAAGTATACGAGTTCCGTATTTCAATCCGAAATGACATCAAAAATAAGAAGAGAGAAAGAATACGCTCAACGGAATAGGAAATGTGTGTGTGTGCTTATAATATTCATAAGTATACGAATTCCGTATTTCAATCCTAAATGACATCAAAAATAAGAAGCGAGAAAGAATACGCTCAACGGAATAGGAAATGTGTGTGTGTGCTTATCATATTCATACGTATACGAGTTCCGTAATTCAATCCGAAATGACATCAAAAATAAGAAGAGAGAATGAATACGCTCAACGGAATAGGAAATGTGGGTGTGTGCTTATCATATTCATAAGTATACGAGTTCCGTATTTCAATCCGAAATGACATCAAAAATAAGAAGAGAGAAAGAATACGCTCAACGGAATAGGAAATGTGTGTGTGTGCTTATCATATTCATAAGTATACGAGTTCCGTATTTCAATCCTAAATGACATCAAGAATAAGAAGAGAGAAAGAATACGCTCAACGGAATAGGAAATGTTTGTGTGTGCTTATCATATTCATAAGTATACGAGTTCCGTATTTCAATCCTAAATGACATCAAAAATATGAAGCGAGAAAGAATACGCTCAACGGAATAGGAAATGTGTGTGTGTGCTTATCATATTCATAAGTATACGAGTTCCGTATTTCAATCCGAAATGACATCAAAAATAAGAAGAGAGAAAGAATACGCTCAACGGAATAGGAAATGTGGGTGTGTGCTTATCATATTCATAAGTATACGAGTTCCGTATTTCAATCCGAAATGACATCAAAAATAAGAAGAGAGAAAGAATACGCTGAACGGAATAGGAAATGTGTGTGTGTGCTTATCATATTCATAAGTATAAGAGTTCCGTATTTCAATCCGAAATGACATCAAAAATAAGAAGAGAGAAAAAATACGCTCAACGGAATAGGAAATGTGGGTGTGTGCTTATCATATTCATAAGTATACGAGTTCCGTATTTCAATCCGAAATGACATCAAAAATGAGAAGAGAGAAAGAATACACTGAACGGAATAGGAAATGTGTGTGTGTGCTTATCATATTCATAAGTATACGAGTTCCGTATTTCAATCCTAAATGACATCAAAAATAAGAAGAGAGAAAGAATACGCTCAACGGAATAGGAAATGTGGGTGTGTGCTTATCATATTCATAAGTATACGAGTTCCGTATTTCAATCCTAAATGACATCAAAAATAAGAAGAGAGAAAAAATACGCTGAACGGAATAGGAAATGTGTGTGTGCTTGTCATATTCATAAGTATACGAGTTCCGTATTTCAATCCGAAATGACATCAAAAATAAGACGAGAGAAAGAATACGCTGAACGGAATAGGAAATGTGTGTGTGCTTATCTTATTCATAAGTATACGAGTTCCGTATTTCAATCCGAAATGACATCAAAAATAAGAAGAGAGAAAGAATACGCTCAACGGAATAGGAAATGTTGGTGTGTGCTTATCATATTCATAAGTATACGAGTTCCGTATTTCAATCCTAAATGACATCAAAAATAAGAAGAGAGAAAGAATACGCTGAACGGAATAGGAAATGTGTGTGTGTGCTTATCATATTCATAAGTATACGAGTTCCGTACTTCAATCCTAAATGACATCAAATATAAGAAGAGAGAAAGAATACGCTCAACGGAATAGGAAATGTGTGTCTGTGCTTTCATATTCATAAGTATACGAGTTCCGTATTTCAATCCTAAATGACATCCAGAATAAGAAGAGAGAAAGAATACGCTCAACGGAATAGGAAATGTGTGTGTGTGCTTATCATATTCATAAGTATACGAGTTCCGTATTTCAATCCGAAATGACATCAAAAATAAGACGAGAGAAAGAATACGCTGAACGGAATAGGAAATGTGTGTGTGTGCTTATAATATTCATAAGTATACGAGTTCCGTATTTCAATCCGAAATGACATCAAAAATAAGACGAGAGAAAGAATACGCTCAACGGAATAGGAAATGTGTGTGTGTGTGCTTATCATATTCATGAGTATACGAGTTTCGTATTTCAATCCTAAATGACATCAAAAATAAGAAGAGAGAAAGAATACGCTCAACGGAATAGGAAATGTGTGTGTGTGCTTATCATATTCATAAGTATACGAGTTCCGAATTTCAATCCGAAATGACATCAAAAATAAGAAGAGAGAAAGAATACGCTCAACGGAATAGGAAATGTGTGTGTGTGCTTATCATATTCATAAGTATACGAGTTCCGTATTTCAATCCTAAATGACATCAAAAATAAGAAGAGAGAAAGAATACGCTGAACGGAATAGGAAATGTGTGTGTGTGCTTATCATTTTCATAAGTATACGAGTTCCGTATTTCAATCCTAAATGACATCAAAAATAAGAAGCGAGAAAAAATACGCTCAACGGAATAGGAAATGTGTGTGTGTGCTTATCATATTCATAAGTATACGAGTTCCGTATTTCAATCCTAAATGACATCAAAAATAAGAAGCGAGAAAGAATACGCTCAACGGAATAGGAAATGTCGGTGTTCTTATCATATTCATAAGTATACGAGTTCCGTATTTCAATCCTAAATGACATCAAAATTAAGAAGCGAGAAAGAATACGCTCAACGGAATAGGAAATGTGTGTGTGTGCTTATCATATTCATAAGTATACGAGTTCCGTATTTCAATCCGAAATGACATCAAAAATAAGAAGAGAGAAAGAATACGCTCAACGGAATAGGAAATGTGGGTGTGTGCTTATCATATTCATAAGTATACGAGTTCCGTATTTCAATCCGAAATGACATCAAAAATGAGAAGAGAGAAAGAATACGCTGAACGGAATAGGAAATGTGTGTGTGTGCTTATCATATTCATAAGTATACGAGTTCCGTATTTCAATCCTAAATGACATCAAAAATAAGAAGAGAGAAAGAATACGCTGAACGGAATAGGAAATGTGTGTGTGTGCTTACCATTTTCATAAGTATACGAGTTCCGTATTTCAATCCTAAATGACATCAAAAATAAGAAGCGAGAAAAAATACGCTCAACGGAATAGGAAATGTGTGTGTGTGCTTATCATATTCATAAGTATACGAGTTCCGTATTTCAATCCTAAATGACATCAAAAATAAGAAGCGAGAAAGAATACGCTCAACGGAATAGGAAATGTCGGTGTTCTTATCATATTCATAAGTATACGAGTTCCGTATTTCAATCCTAAATGACATCAAAATTAAGAAGGGAGAAAGAATACGCTCAACGGAATAGGAAATGTGTGTGTGTGCTTATCATATTCATAAGTATACGAGTTCCGTATTTCAATCCGAAATGACATCAAAAATAAGAAGAGAGAAAGAATACGCTCAACGGAATAGGAAATGTGGGTGTGTGCTTATCATATTCATAAGTATACGAGTTCCGTATTTCAATCCGAAATGACATCAAAAATGAGAAGAGAGAAAGAATACGCTGAACGGAATAGGAAATGTGTGTGTGTGCTTATCATATTCATAAGTATACGAGTTCCGTATTTCAATCCGAAATGACATCAAAAATAAGAAGCGAGAAAGAATACGCTCAACGGAATAGGAAATGTGTGTGTGTGCTTATCATATTCATAAGTATACGAGTTCCGTATTTCAATCCTAAATGACATCAAAAATAAGAAGAGAGAAAGAATACGCTCAACGGAATAGGAAATGTGGGTGTGTGCTTATCATATTCATAAGTATACGAGTTCCGTATTTCAATCCGAAATGACATCAAAAATGAGAAGAGAGAAAGAATACGCTGAACGGAATAGGAAATGTGTGTGTGTGCTTATCATATTCATAAGTATACGAGTTCCGTATTTCAATCCGAAATGAAATCAAAAATGAGAAGAGAGAAAGAATACGCTGAACGGAATAGGAAATGTGTGTGTGCTTATCATATTCATAAGTATACGAGTTCCGTATTTCAATCCTAAATGACATCAAAATAAGAAGAGAGAAAGAATACGCTGAACGGAATAGGAAATGTGTCTGTGCTTATCATATTCATAAGTATACGAGTTCCGTATTTCAATCCTAAATGACATCAAAAATAAGAAGAGAGAAAGAATACGTTGAACGGAATAGGAAATGTGTGTGTGTGCTTATAATATTCATAAGTATACGAGTTCCGTATTTCAATCCGAAATGACATCAAAAATAAGACGAGAGAAAGAATACGCTCAACGGAATAGGAAATGTGTGTGTGTGTGCTTATCATATTCTTAAGTATACGAGTTCCGTATTTCAATCGGAAATGACATCAAAAATAAGAAGAGAGAAAGAATACGCTCAACGGAATAGGAAATGTGGGTGTGTGCTTATCATATTCATAAGTATACGAGTTCCGTATTTCAATCCTAAATGACATCAAAAATAAGAAGAGAGAAAGAATACGCTGAACGGAATAGGAAATGTGTGTGTGTGCTTATCATTTTCATAAGTATACGAGTTCCGTATTTCAATCCTAAATGACATCAAAAAAAAGAAGCGAGAAAAAATACGCTCAACGGAATAGGAAATGTGTGTGAGTGCTTATCATATTCATAAGTATACGAGTTCCGTATTTCAATCCTAAATGACATCAAAAATAAGAAGCGAGAAAGAATACGCTCAACGGAATAAGAAATGTCGGTGTTGTTATCATATTCATAAGTATACGAGTTCCGTATTTCAATCCTAAATGACATCAAAAATAAGAAGCGAGAAAGAATACGCTCAACGGAATAGGAAATGTGTGTGTGTGCTTATCATATTCATAAGTATACGAGTTCCGTATTTCAATCCTAAATGACATCAAAAATAAGAAGCGAGAAAAAATACGCTCAACGGAATAGGAAATGTGTGTGTGTGCTTATCATATTCATAAGTATACGAGTTCCGTATTTCAATCCTAAATGACATCAAAAATAAGAAGCGAGAAAGAATACGCTCAACGGAATAGGAAATGTCGGTGTTCTTATCATATTCATAAGTATACGAGTTCCGTATTTCAATCCTAAATGACATCAAAATTAAGAAGCGAGAAAGAATACGCTCAACGGAATAGGAGATGTGTGTGTGTGCTTATCATATTTATAAGTATACGAGTTCCGTATTTCAATCCGAAATGACATCAAAAATAAGAAGAGAGAAAGAATACGCTCAACGGAATAGGAAATGTGGGTGTGTGCTTATCATATTCATAAGTATACGAGTTCCGTATTTCAATCCGAAATGACATCAAAAATTAGAAGAGAGAAAGAATACGCTGAACGGAATAGGAAATGTGTGTGTGTGCTTATCATATTCATAAGTATACGAGTTCCGTATTTCAATCCGAAATGACATCAAAAATAAGAAGCGAGAAAGAATACGCTCAACGGAATAGGAAATGTGTGTTTGTGCTTATCATATTCATAAGTATACGAGTTCCGTATTTCAATCCTAAATGACATCAAAAATAAGAAGAGAGAAAGAATACGCTCAACGGAATAGGAAATGTGGGTGTGTGCTTATCATATTCATAAGTATACGAGTTCCGTATTTCAATCCGAAATGACATCAAAAATGAGAAGAGAGAAAGAATACGCTGAACGGAATAGGAAATGTGTGTGTGTGCTTATCATATTCATAAGTATACGAGTTCCGTATTTCAATCCGAAATGACATCAAAAATAAGAAGCGAGAAAGAATACGCTCAACGGAATAGGAAATGTGTGTGTGTGCTTATCATATTCCTAAGTATACGAGTTCCGTATTTCAATCCGAAATGACATCAAAAATAAGAAGAGAGAAATAATACGCTCAACGGAATAGGAAATGTGGGTGTGTGCTTATCATATTCATAAGTATACGAGTTCCTTATTTCAATCCGAAATGACATCAAAAATGAGAAGAGAGAAAGAATACGCTGAACGGAATAGGAAATGTGTGTGTGTGCTTATCATATTCATAAGTATACGAGTTCCGTATTTCAATCCGAAATGACATCAAAAATGAGAAGAGAGAAAGAATACGCTGAACGGAATAGGAAATGTGTGTGTGCTTATCATATTCATAAGTATACGAGTTCCGTATTTCAATCCTAAATGACATCAAAATAAGAAGAGAGAAAGAATACGCTGAACGGAATAGGAAATGTGTGTGTGTGCTTATCATTTTCATAAGTATACGAGTTCCGTATTTCAATCCTAAATGACATCAAAAAAAAGAAGCGCGAAAAAATACGCTCAACGGAATAGGAAATGTGTGTGTGTGCTTATCATATTCATAAGTATACGAGTTCCGTATTTCAATCCGAAATGACATCAAAAATAAGACGAGAGAAAGAATACGCTCAACGGAATAGGAAATGTGTTTGTGTGTGCTTATCATATTCTTAAGTATACGAGTTCCGTATTTCAATCGGAAATGACATCAAAAATAAGAAGAGAGAAAGAATACGCTCAACGGAATAGGAAATGTGGGTGTGTGCTTATCATATTCATAAGTATACGAGTTCCGTATTTCAATCCTAAATGACATCAAAAATAAGAAGAGAGAAAGAATACGCTGAACGGAATAGGAAATGTGTGTGTGTGCTTATCATTTTCATAAGTATACGAGTTCCGTATTTCAATCCTAAATGACATCAAAAAAAAGAAGCGAGACAAAATACGCTCAACGGAATAGGAAATGTGTGTGTGTGCTTATCATATTCATAAGTATACGAGTTCCGTATTTCAATCCTAAATGACATCAAAAATAAGAAGAGAGAAAGAATACGCTGAACGGAATAGGAAATGTGTGTGTGTGCTTATCATATTCATAAGTATACGAGTTCCGTATTTCAATCCGAAATGACATCAAAAATAAGAAGCGAGAAAGAATACGCTCAACGGAATAGGAAATGTGTGTGTGTGCTTATCATATTCCTAAGTATACGAGTTCTGTATTTCAATCCGAAATGACATCAAAAATAAGAAGAGAGAAATAATACGCTCAACGGAATAGGAAATGTGGGTGTGTGCTTATCATATTCATAAGTATACGAGTTCCTTATTTCAATCCGAAATGACATCAAAAATGAGAAGAGAGAAAGAATACGCTGAACGGAATAGGAAATGTGTGTGTGTGCTTATCATATTCATAAGTATACGAGTTCCGTATTTCAATCCGAAATGACATCAAAAATGAGAAGAGAGAAAGAATACGCTGAACGGAATAGGAAATGTGTGTGTGCTTATCATATTCATAAGTATACGAGTTCCGTATTTCAATCCTAAATGACATCAAAATAAGAAGAGAGAAAGAATACGCTGAACGGAATAGGAAATGTGTCTGTGCTTATCATATTCATAAGTATACGAGTTCCGTATTTCAATCCTAAATGACATCAAAAATAAGAAGAGAGAAAGAATACGCTGAACGGAATAGGAAATGTGTGTGTGTGCTTATCATTTTCATAAGTATACGAGTTCCGTATTTCAATCCTAAATGACATCAAAAAAAAGAAGCGAGAAAAAATACGCTCAACGGAATAGGAAATGTGTGTGTGTGCTTATCATATTCATAAGTATACGAGTTCCGTTTTTCAATCCTAAATGACATCAAAAATAAGAAGCGAGAAAGAATACGCTCAACGGAATAAGAAATGTCGGTGTTGTTATCATATTCATAAGTATACGAGTTCCGTATTTCAATCCTAAATGACATCAAAAATAAGAAGCGAGAAAGAATACGCTCAACGGAATAGGAAATGTGTGTGTGTGCTTATCATATTCATAAGTATACGAGTTCCGTATTTCAATCCGAAATGACATCAAAAATAAGAAGAGAGAAAGAATACGCTCAACGGAATAGGAAATGTGTGTGTGTGCTTATCATATTCATAAGTATACGAGTTCCGTATTTCAATCGGAAATGACATCAAAAATAAGAAGAGAGAAAGAATACGCTGAACGGAATAGGAAATGTGGGTGTGTGCTTATCATATTCATAAGTATACGAGTTCCGTATTTCAATCCTAAATGACATCAAAAATAAGAAGAGAGAAAGAATACGCTGAACGGATTAGGAAATGTGTGTGTGTGCTTATCATTTTCATAAGTATACGAGTTCCGTATTTCAATCCTAAATGACATCAAAAAAAAGAAGCGAGAAAAAATACGCTCAACGGAATAGGAAATGTGTGTGTGTGCTTATCATATTCATAAGTATACGAGTTCCGTATTTCAATCCTAAATGACATCAAAAATAAGAAGAGAGAAAGAATACGCTCAAAGGAATAGGAAATGTGGGTGTGTGCTTATCATATTCATAAGTATACGAGTTCCGTATTTCAATCCGAAATGACATCAAAAATGAGAAGAGAGAAAGAATACGCTGAACGGAATAGGAAATGTGTGTGTGTGCTTATCATATTCATAAGTATACGAGTTCCGTATTTCAATCCGAAATGACATCAAAAATAAGAAGCGAGAAAGAATACGCTCAACGGAATAGGAAATGTGTGTGTGTGCTTATCATATTCCTAAGTATACGAGTTCTGTATTTCAATCCGAAATGACATCAAAAATAAGAAGAGAGAAATAATACGCTCAACGGAATAGGAAATGTGGGTGTGTGCTTATCATATTCATAAGTATACGAGTTCCTTATTTCAATCCGAAATGACATCAAAAATGAGAAGAGAGAAAGAATACGCTGAACGGAATAGGAAATGTGTGTGTGTGCTTATCATATTCATAAGTATACGAGTTCCGTATTTCAATCCGAAATGACATCAAAAATGAGAAGAGAGAAAGAATACGCTGAACGGAATAGGAAATGTGTGTGTGCTTATCATATTCATAAGTATACGAGTTCCGTATTTCAATCCTAAATGACATCAAAATAAGAAGAGAGAAAGAATACGCTGAACGGAATAGGAAATGTGTCTGTGCTTATCATATTCATAAGTATACGAGTTCCGTATTTCAATCCTAAATGACATCAAAAATAAGAAGAGAGAAAGAATACGCTGAACGGAATAGGAAATGTGTGTGTGTGCTTATAATATTCATAAGTATACGAGTTCCGTATTTCAATCCGAAATGACATCAAAAATAAGACGAGAGAAAGAATACGCTCAACGGAATAGGAAATGTGTGTGTGTGTGTTTATCATATTCTTAAGTATACGAGTTCCGTATTTCAATCGGAAATGACATCAAAAATAAGAAGAGAGAAAGAATACGCTCAACGGAATAGGAAATGTGGGTGTGTGCTTATCATATTCATAAGTATACGAGTTCCGTATTTCAATCCTAAATGACATCAAAAATAAGAAGAGAGAAAGAATACGCTGAACGGAATAGGAAATGTGTCTGTGTGCTTATCATTTTCATAAGTATACGAGTTCCGTATTTCAATCCTAAATGACATCAAAAAAAAAGAAGCGAGAAAAAATACGCTCAACGGAATAGGAAATGTGTGTGTGTGCTTATCATATTCATAAGTATACGAGTTCCGTATTTAAATCCTAAATGACATCAAAAATAAGAAGCGAGAAAGAATACGCTCAACGGAATAAGAAATGTCGGTGTTGTTATCATATTCATAAGTATACGAGTTCCGTATTTCAATCCTAAATGACATCAAAAATAAGAAGCGAGAAAGAATACGCTCAACGGAATAGGAAATGTGTGTGTGTGCTTATCATATTCATAAGTATACGAGTTCCGTATTTCAATCCGAAATGACATCAAAAATAAGAAGAGAGAAAGAATACGCTCAACGGAATAGGAAATGAGGGTGTGTGCTTATCATATTCATAAGTATACGACTTCCGTATTTCAATCCGAAATGACATCAAAAATGAGAAGAGAGAAAGAATACGCTGAAAGGAATAGGAAGTGTGTGTGTGCTTATCATATTCATAAGTATACGAGTTCCGTATTTCAATCCGAAATGACATCAAAAATAAGAAGCGAGAAAGAATACGCTCAACGGAATAGGAAATGTGTGTGTGTGCTTATCATATTCATAAGTATACGAGTTCCGTATTTCAATCCTAAATGACATCAAAAATAAGAAGAGAGAAAGAATACGCTCAACGGAATAGGAAATGTGGGTGTGTGCTTATCATATTCATAAGTATACGAGTTCCGTATTTCAATCCGAAATGACATCAAAAATGAGAAGAGAGAAAGAATACGCTGAACGGAATAGGAAATGTGTGTGTGCTTATCATATTCATAAGTATACGAGTTCCGTATTTCAATCCTAAATGACATCAAAAATAAGAAGAGAGAAAGAATACGCTGAACGGAATAGGAAATGTGTGTGTGTGCTTATCATATTCATAAGTATACGAGTTCCGTATTTCAATCCTAAATCACATCAAAAATAAGAAGAGAGAAAGAATACGCTGAACGGAATAGGAAATGTGTGTGTGTGCTTATCATATTCATAAGTATACGAGTTCCGTATTTCAATCCTAAATGACATCAAAAATAAGAAGAGAGAAAGAATACGCTCAACGGAATAGGAAATGTGGGTGTGTGCTTATCATATTCATAAGTATACGAGTTCCGTATTTCAATCCGAAATGACATCAAAAATGAGAAGAGAGAAAGAATACGCTGAACGGAATAGGAAATGTGTGTGTGCTTATCATATTCATAAGTATACGAGTTCCGTATTTCAATCCTAAATGACATCAAAAATAAGAAGAGAGAAAGAATACGCTGAACGGAATAGGAAATGTGTGTGTGTGCTCATCATATTCATAAGTATACGAGTTCCGTATTTCAATCCTAAATGACATCAAAAATAAGAAGAGAGAAAGAATACGCTGAACGGAATAGGAAATGTGTGTGTGTGCTTATCATATTCATAAGTATACGAGTTCCGTATTTCAATCCTAAATGACATCAAAAATAAGAAGAGAGAAAGAATACGCTCAACGGAATAGGAAATGTGTGTGTGTGCTTATCATATTCATAAGTATACGAGTTCCGTATTTCAATCCTAAATGACATCAAAAATAAGAAGAGAGAAAGAACACGCTCAACGGAATAGGAAATGTGGGTGTGTGCTTATCATATTCATAAGTATACGAGTTCCGTATTTCAATCCTAAATGACATCAAAAATAAGAAGAGAGAAAGAATACGCTGAACGGAATAGGAAATGTGTGTGTGTGCTTATCATATTCATAAGTATACCAGTTCCGTATTTCAATCCTAAATGACATCCAAAATAAGAAGAGAGAAAGAATACGCTGAACGGAATAGGAAATGTGTGTGTGTGCTTATCATATTCATAAGTATACGAGTTCCGCATTTCAATCCTAAATGACATCAAAAATAAGAAGAGAGAAAGAATACGCTCAACGGAATAGGAAATGTGTGTGTGTGCTTATCATATTCATAAGTATACGAGTTCCGTATTTCAATCCTAAATGACATCAAAAATAAGAAGAGAGAAAGAATACGCTCAACGGAATAGGAAATGTGGGTGTGTGCTTAACATATTCATAAGTATACGAGTTCGGTATTTCAATCCTAAATGACATCAAAAATAAGAAGAGAGAAAGAATACGCTGAACGGAATAGGAAATGTGTGTGTTTGCTTATCATATTCATAAGTATACGAGTTCCGTATTTCAATCCTAAATGACATCAAAAATAAGAAGAGAGAAAGAATACGCTCAACGGAATAGGAAATGTGTGTGTGTGCTTATCATATTCATAAGTATACGAGTTCCGTATTTCAATCCTAAATGACATCAAAAATAAGAAGAGAGAAAGAATACGCTCAACGGAATAGGAAATGTGGGTGTGTGCTTATCATATTCATAAGTATACGAGTTCCGTATTTCAATCCTAAATGACATCAAAAATAAGTAGAGAGAAAGAATACGCTGAACGGAATAGGAAATGTGGGTGTGTGCTTATCATATTCATAAGTATACGAGTTCCGTATTTCAATCCGAAATGACATCAAAAATGAGAAGAGAGAAAGAATACGCTGAACGGAATAGGAAATGTGTGTGTGTGCTTATCATATTCATAAGTATACGAGTTCCGTATTTCAATCCTAAATGACATCAAAAATATGAAGAGAGAAAGAATACGCTCAACGGAATAGGAAATGTGGGTGTGTGCTTATCATATTCATAAGTATACGAGTTCCGTATTTCAATCCTAAATGACATCAAAAATAAGAAGAGAGAAAGAATACGCTGAACGGAATAGGAAATGTGTGTGTGTGCTTATCATATTCATAAGTATACGAGTTCCGTATTTCAATCCTAAATGACATCAAAAATAAGAAGAGAGAAAGAATACGCTCAACGGAATAGGAAATGTGGGTGTGTGCTTATCATATTCATAAGTATACGTGTTCCTTATTTCAATCCTAAATGACATCAAAAATAATAAGCGAGAAAGAATACGCTCAACGGAATAGGAAATGTGTGTGTGTGCTTATCATATTCATAAGTATACGAGTTCCGTATTTCAATCCGAAATGACATCAAAAATAAGAAGCGAGAAAGAATACGCTCAACGTTATAGGAAATGTGTGTGTGTGCTTATCATATTCATAAGTATACGAGTTCCGTATTTCAATCCTAAATGACATCAAAAATAAGAAGAGAGAAAGAATACGCTCAACGGAATAGGAAATGTGGGTGTGTGCTTATCATATTCATAAGTATACGAGTTCCGTATTTCAATCCTAAATGACATCAAAAATAAGAAGAGAGAAAGAATACGCTGAACGGAATAGGAAATGTGTGTGTGAGCTTATCATATTCATAAGTATACGAGTTCCGTATTTCAATCCTAAATGACATCAAAAATAAGAAGCGAGAAAGAATACGCTCAACGGAATAGGAAATGTGTGTGTGTGCTTATCATTTTCATAAGTATACGAGTTCCTTATTTCAATCCGAAATGACATCAAAAATAACAAGAGAGAAAAAATACGCTCAACGGAATAGGAAATGTGGGTGTGTGCTTATCATATTCATAAGTATACGAGTTCCGTATTTCAATCCTAAATGACATCAAAAATAAGAAGAGAGAAAGAATACGCTGAACGGAATAGGAAATGTGTGTGTGTGATTATCATATTCATAAGTATACGAGTTCCGTATTTCAATCCTAAATGACATCAAAAATAAGAAGCGAGAAAGAATACGCTCAACGGAATAGGAAATGTCGGTGTTCTTATCATATTCATAAGTATACGAGTTCCGTATTTCAATCCTAAATGACATCAAAAATAAGAAGCGAGAAAGAATACGCTCAACGGAATAGGAAATGTCGGTGTTCTTATCATATTCATAAGTATACGAGTTCCGTATTTCAATCCTAAATGACATCAAAAATAAGAAGACAGAAAGAATACGCTCAACGGAATAGGAAATGTGGGTGTGTGCTTATCATATTCATAAGTATACGAGTTCCGTATTTCAATCCGAAATGACATCAAAAATGAGAAGAGAGAAAGAATACGCTGAACGGAATAGGAAATGTGTGTGTGTGCTTATCATACTCATAAGTATACGAGTTCCGTATTTCAATCCTAAATGACATCAAAAATAAGAAGCGAGAAAGAATACGCTCAACGGAATAGGAAATGTGTGTGTGTGCTTATCATATTCATAAGTATACGAGTTCCGTATTTCAATCCTAAATGACATCAAAAATAAAAGAGAGAAAGAATACGCTCAACGGAATAGGAAATGTGTGTGTGCTTATCATATTCATAAGTATACGAGTTCCGTATTTCAATCCGAAATGACATAAAAAATAAGACGAGAGAAAGAATACGCTCAACGGAATAGGAAATGTGTGTGTGTGCTTATCATATTCATAAGTATACGAGTTCCGTATTTAAATCCTAAATGACATCAACAATAAGAAGCGAGAAAGAATAAGCTCATCTGAATAGGAAATGTGTGTGTGTGCTTATCATATTCATAAGTATACGAGTTCCGTATTTCAATCCTAAATGACATCAAAAATAAGAAGCGAGAAAGAATACGCTCAACGGAATAGGAAATGTGTGTGTGTGCTTATCATATTCATAAGTATACGAGTTCCGTATTTCAATCCTAAATGACATCAAAAATAAGAAGAGAGAAAGAATACGCTCATCTGAATAGGAAATGTGTGTGTGTGCTTATCATATTCATAAGTATACGAGTTCCGTATTTCAATCCGAAATGACATCAAAAATAAGACGAGAGAAAGAATACGCTGAACGGAATAGGAAATGTGTGTGTGTGCTTATCATATTCATAAGTATACGAGTTCTGTATTTAAATCCTAAACGACATCAACAATAAGAAGCGAGAAAGAATACGCTCATCTGAATAGGAAATGTGTGTGTGTGCTTATCATATTCATAAGTATACGAGTTCCGTATTTCAATCCTAAATGACATCAAAAATAAGAAGCGAGAAAGAATAAGCTCAACGGAATAGGAAATGTGTGTGTGTGCTTATCGTATTCATAAGTATACGAGTTCCGTATGTCAATCCTAAATGATATCAAAAATAAGACGCGACAAAGAATACTCTCGACGGAATTGGAAATGTGTGTGTGATTATCATATTCATAAGTATACGAGTTCCGTATTTCAATCCGAAATGACATCAAATATAAGAAGCGAGAAAGAATACGCTCAACGGAATAGGAAATGTGTGTGTGTGCTTATCATATTAATAAGTATACGAGTTCCGTATGTCAATCCTAAATGATATCAAAAATAAGACGCGACAAAGAATACTCTCGACGGAATTGGAAATGTGTGTGTGATTATCATATTCATAAGTATACGAGTTCCGTATTTCAATCCGAAATGACATCAAATATAAGAAGCGAGAAAGAATACGCTCAATGGAATAGGAAATGTGTGTGTGTGCTTATCATATTCATAAGTATACGAGTTCCGTATTTCAATCCGAAATGACATCAAAAATAAGAAGAGAGAAAGAATACGCTCAACGGAATAGGAAATGTGTGTGTGTGCTTATCATATTCATAAGTATACGAGTTCCGTATTTCAATCCGAAATGACATAAAAAATAAGAAGAGAGAAAGAATACGCTGAACGGAATAGGAAATATGTGTGTGCTTATCATATTCATATGTATACGATGTCCGTATTTCAATCCTAAATGACATCAAAAATAAGAAGCGAGAAAGAAGACGCTCAACGGAATAGGAAATGTGTGTGTGTGCTTATCATATTCATAAGTATACGAGTTCGGTATTTCAATCCGAAATGACATCAAAAATAAGAAGAGAGAAAGAATACGCTCAACGGAATAGGAAATGTGTGTGTGTGCTTATCATATTCATAAGTATACGAGTTCCGCATTTCAATCCGAAATGACATCAAAAATAAGAAGCGAGAAAGAATACGCTCAACGGAATAGGAAATGTATGTGTGTGCTTATCATATTCATAAGTATACGAGTTCCGTATTTCAATCCTAAATGACATCAAAAATAAGAAGAGAGAAAGAATACGCTCAACGGAATAGGAAATGTGTGTGGGTGCTTATCATATTCATAAGTATACGAGTTCCGTATTTCAATCCTAATTGACATCAAAAATAAGAAGCGAGAAAGAATACGCTCGACGGAATTGGAAATGTGTGTGTGCTTATTCATAAGTATACGAGTTCCGTATTTCAATCCTAAATGACATCAAAAATAAGAAGAGAGAAAGAATACGCTCAACGGAATAGGAAATGTGTGTGTGTGCTTATCATATTCATAAGTATACGAGTTCCGCATTTCCATCCGAAATGACATCAAAAATAAGAAGCGAGAAAAAATACGCTCAACGGAATAGGAAATGTATGTGTGTGCTTATCATATTCATAAGTATACGAGTTCCGTATTTCAATCCTAAATGACATCAAAAATAAGAAGAGAGAAAGAATACGCTCAACGGAATAGGAAATGTGTGTGTGTGCTTATCATATTCATAAGTATACGAGTTCCGTATTTCAATCCTAATTGACATCAAAAATAAGAAGAGAGAAAGAATACGCTCAACGGAATAGGAAATGTGTGGGTCTGCTTATCATATTCATAAGTATACGAGTTCCGTTTTTCAATCCTAAATGACATTAAAAATAAGAAGCGAGAAAGAATACGCTCAACGGAATAGGAAATGTGTGTGTGTGCTTATCATATTCATAAGTATACGAGTTCCGTATTTCAATCCTAAATGACATCAAAAATAAGAAGCGAGAAAGAATACGCTCAACGGAATAGGAAATGTGTGTGTGTGCTTATCATATTCATAAGTATACGAGTTCCGTATTTCAATCCTAAATGACATCAAAAATAAGAAGAGAGAAAGAATACGCTCATCTGAATAGGAAATGTGTGTGTGTGCTTATCATATTCATAAGTATACGAGTTCCGTATTTCAATCCGAAATGACATCAAAAATAAGACGAGAGAAAGAATACGCTGAACGGAATAGGAAATGTGTGTGTGTGCTTATCATATTCATAAGTATACGAGTTCTGTATTTAAATCCTAAACGACATCAACAATAAGAAGCGAGAAAGAATACGCTCATCTGAATAGGAAATGTGTGTGTGTGCTTATCATATTCATAAGTATACGAGTTCCGTATTTCAATCCTAAATGACATCAAAAATAAGAAGCGAGAAAGAATACGCTCAACGGAATAGGAAATGTGTGTGTGTGCTTATCGTATTCATAAGTATACGAGTTCCGTATTTCAATCCTAAATGACATCAAAAATAAGAAGCGAGAAAGAATACGCTCAACGGAATAGGAAATGTGTGTGTGTGCTTATCATATTAATAAGTATACGAGTTCCGTATGTCAATCCTAAATGATATCAAAAATAAGACGCGACAAAGAATACTCTCGACGGAATTGGAAATGTGTGTGTGATTATCATATTCATAAGTATACGAGTTCCGTATTTCAATCCGAAATGACATCAAATATAAGAAGCGAGAAAGAATACGCTCAATGGAATAGGAAATGTGTGTGTGTGCTTATCATATTCATAAGTATACGAGTTCCGTATTTCAATCCGAAATGACATCAAAAATAAGAAGAGAGAAAGAATACGCTCAACGGAATAGGAAATGTGTGTGTGTGCTTATCATATTCATAAGTATACGAGTTCCGTATTTCAATCCGAAATGACATAAAAAATAAGAAGAGAGAAAGAATACGCTGAACGGAATAGGAAATATGTGTGTGCTTATCATATTCATATGTATACGATGTCCGTATTTCAATCCTAAATGACATCAAAAATAAGAAGCGAGAAAGAAGACGCTCAACGGAATAGGAAATGTGTGTGTGTGCTTATCATATTCATAAGTATACGAGTTCGGTATTTCAATCCGAAATGACATCAAAAATAAGAAGAGAGAAAGAATACGCTCAACGGAATAGGAAATGTATGTGTGTGCTTATCATATTCATAAGTATACGAGTTCCGTATTTCAATCCTAAATGACATCAAAAATAAGAAGAGAGAAAGAATACGCTCAACGGAATAGGAAATGTGTGTGTGTGCTTATCATATTCATAAGTATACGAGTTCCGTATTTCAATCCTAATTGACATCAAAAATAAGAAGCGAGAAAGAATACGCTCGACGGAATTGGAAATGTGTGTGTGCTTATTCATAAGTATACGAGTTCCGTATTTCAATCCTAAATGACATCAAAAATAAGAAGAGAGAAAGAATACGCTCAACGGAATAGGAAATGTGTGTGTGTGCTTATCATATTCATAAGTATACGAGTTCCGCATTTCCATCCGAAATGACATCAAAAATAAGAAGCGAGAAAGAATACGCTCAACGGAATAGGAAATGTATGTGTGTGCTTATCATATTCATAAGTATACGAGTTCCGTATTTCAATCCTAAATGACATCAAAAATAAGAAGAGAGAAAGAATACGCTCAACGGAATAGGAAATGTGTGTGTGTGCTTATCATATTCATAAGTATACGAGTTCCGTATTTCAATCCTAATTGACATCAAAAATAAGAAGAGAGAAAGAATACGCTCAACGGAATAGGAAATGTGTGGGTCTGCTTATCATATTCATAAGTATACGAGTTCCGTTTTTCAATCCTAAATGACATTAAAAATAAGAAGAGAGAAAGAATACGCTCAACGGAATAGGAAATGTGTGTGTGTGCTTATCATATTCATAAGTATACGAGTTCCGTATTTCAATCCTAAATGACATTAAAAATAAGAAGAGAGAAAGAATACGCTCAACGGAATAGGAAATGTGTGTGTGTGCTTATCATATTCATAAGTATACGAGTTCCGTATTTCAATCCTAAATGACATTAAAAATAAGAAGAGAGAAAGAATACGCTCAACGGAATAGGAAATGTGTGTGTGTGCTTATCATATTCATAAGTATACGAGTTCCGTATTTCAATCCTAAATGACATCAAAAATAAGAAGAGAGAAAGAATACGCTCAACGGAATAGGAAATGTGTGTGTGTGCTTATCATATTCATAAGTATACGAGTTCCGTATTTCAATCCTAAATGACATCAAAAATAAGAAGAGAGAAAGAATACGCTCAACGGAATAGGAAATGTGTGTGTGTGCTTATCATATTCATAAGTATACGAGTTCCGTATTTCAATCCTAAATGACATTAAAAATAAGTAGAGAGAAAGAATACGCTCAACGGAATAGGAAATGTGTGTGCGTGCTTATCATATTCATAAGTATACGAGTTCCGTATTTCAATCCTAAATGACATCAAAAATAAGTAGAGAGAAAGAATACACTCAACGGAATAGGAAATGTGTGTGTGTGCTTATCATATTCATAAGTATACGAGTTCCGTATTTCAATCCTAAATGACATTAAAAATAAGAAGAGAGAAAGAATACGCTCAACGGAACAGGAAATGTGTGTGTGCTTATCATATTCATAAGTATACGAGGTCCGTATTTCAATCCTAAATGACATCAAAAATAAGAAGCGAGAAAGAAGACGCTCAACGGAATAGGAAATGTGTGTGTGTGCTTATCATATTCATAAGTATACGAGTTCCGTATTTCAATCCTAAATGACATCAAAAATAAGTAGAGAGAAAGAATACGCTCAACGGAATAGGAAATGTGTGTGTGTGCTTATCATATTCATAAGTATACGAGTTCCGTATTTCAATCCTAAATGACATTAAAAATAAGAAGAGAGAAAGAATACGCTCAACGGAATAGGAAATGTGTGTGTGTGCTTATCATATTCATAAGTATACGAGTTCCGTATTTCAATCCTAAATGACATCAAAAATAAGTAGAGAGAAAGAATACGCTCAACGGAATAGGAAATGTGTGTGTGTGCTTATCATATTCATAAGTATACGAGTTCCGTATTTCAATCCTAAATGACATTAAAAATAAGAAGAGAGAAAGAATACGCTCAACGGAATAGGAAATGTGTGTGTGTGCTTATCATATTCATAAGTATACGAGTTCCGTATTTCAATCCTAAATGACATAAAAAATAAGTAGAGAGAAAGAATACGCTCAACGGAATAGGAAATGTGTGTGTGTGCTTATCATATTCATAAGTATACGAGTTCCGTATTTCAATCCTAAATGACATCAAAAATAAGAAGAGAGAAAGAATACGCTCAACGGAATAGGAAATGTGTGTGTGTGCTTATCATATTCATAAGTATACGAGTTCCGTATTTCAATCCGAAATGACATCAAAAATAAGAAGAGAGAAAGAATACGCTCAACGGAATAGGAAATGTGTGTGTGTGCTTATCATATTCATAAGTATACGAGTTCCGTATTTCAATCCTAAATGACATAAAAAATAAGTAGAGAGAAAGAATACGCTCAACGGAATAGGAAATGTGTGTGTGTGCTTATCATATTCATAAGTATACGAGTTCCGTATTTCAATCCTAAATGACATCAAAAATAAGAAGAGAGAAAGAATACGCTCAACGGAATAGGAAATGTGTGTGTGTGCTTATCATATTCATAAGTATACGAGTTCCGTATTTCAATCCGAAATGACATCAAAAATAAGAAGAGAGAAAGAATACGCTCAACGGAATAGGAAATGTGTGTGTGTGCTTATCATATTCATAAGTATACGAGTTCCGTATTTCAATCCGAAATGACATCAAAAATAAGAAGAGAGAAAGAATACGCTCAACGGAATAGGAAATGTGTGTCTGTGCTTATCATATTAATAAGTATACGAGTTCCGCATTTCAATCCTAAATGATATCAAAAATAAGACGCGACAAAGAATACGCTCGACGGAATTGAAAATGTGTGTGTGCTTATTCATAAGTATACGAGTTCCGTATTTCAATCCTAAATGACATCAAAAATAAGAAGAGAGAAAGAATACGCTCAACGGAACAGGAAATGTGTGTGTGCTTATCATATTCATAAGTATACGAGGTCCGTATTTCAATCCTAAATGACATCAAAAATAAGAAGCGAGAAAGAAGACGCTCAACGGAATAGGAAATGTGTGTGTGTGCTTATCATATTCATAAGTATACGAGTTCCGTATTTCAATCCTAAATGACATCAAAAATAAGAAGAGAGAAAGAATACGCTCAACGGAATAGGAAATGTGTGTGTGTGCTTATCATATTCATAAGTATACGAGTTCCGTATTTCAATCCTAAATGACATTAAAAATAAGAAGAGAGAAAGAATACGCTCGACGGAATTGGAAATGTGTGTGTGCTTATTCATAAGTATACGAGTTCCGTATTTCAATCCTAAATGACATCAAAAATAAGAAGAGAGAAAGAATACGCTCAACGGAATAGGAAATGTGTGTGTGTGCTCATCATATTCATAAGTATACGAGTTCCGTATTTCAATCCTAAATGACATCAAAAATAAGTAGAGAGAAAGAATACGCTCAACGGAATAGGAAATGTGTGTGTGTGCTTATCATATTCATAAGTATACGAGTTCCGTATTTCAATCCTAAATGACATTAAAAATAAGAAGAGAGAAAGAATACGCTCGACGGAATTGGAAATGTGTGTGTGCTTATTCATAAGTATACGAGTTCCGTATTTCAATCCTAAATGACATCAAAAATAAGAAGAGAGAAAGAATACGCTCAACGGAATAGGAAATGTGTGTGTGCTTATCATATTCATAAGTATACGAGGTCCGTATTTCAATCCTAAATGACATCAAAAATAAGAAGCGAGAAAGAAGACGCTCAACGGAATAGGAAATGTGTGTGTGTGCTTATCATATTCATAAGTATACGAGTTCCGTATTTCAATCCTAAATGACATCAAAAATAAGTAGAGAGAAAGAATACGCTCAACGGAATAGGAAATGTGTGTGTGTGCTTATCATATTCATAAGTATACGAGTTCCGTATTTCAATCCTAAATGACATTAAAAATAAGAAGAGAGAAAGAATACGCTCAACGGAATAGGAAATGTGTGTGTGTGCTTATCATATTCATAAGTATACGAGTTCCGTATTTCAATCCTAAATGACATCAAAAATAAGTAGAGAGAAAGAATACGCTCAACGGAATAGGAAATGTGTGTGTGTGCTTATCCTATTCATAAGTATACGAGTTCCGTATTTCAATCCTAAATGACATTAAAAATAAGAAGAGTGAAAGAATACGCTCAACGGAATAGGAAATGTGTGTGTGTGCTTATCATATTCATAAGTATACGAGTTCCGTATTTCAATCCGAAATGACATCAAAAATAAGAAGAGAGAAAGAATACGCTCAACGGAATAGGAAATGTGTGTGTGTGCTTATCATATTCATAAGTATACAAGTTCCGTATTTCAATCCGAAATGACATCAAAAATAAGAAGAGAGAAAGAATACGCTCAACGGAATAGGAAATGTGTGTGTGTGCTTATCATATTCATAAGTATACGAGTTCCGCATTTCAATCCTAAATGATATCAAAAATAAGACGCGACAAAGAATACGCTCGACGGAATTGGAAATGTGTGTGTGCTTATTCATAAGTATACGAGTTCCGTATTTCAATCCTAAATGACATCAAAAATAAGAAGAGAGAAAGAATACGCTCAACGGAATAGGAAATGTGTGTGTGCTTATCATATTCATAAGTATACGAGGTCCGTTTTTCAATCCTAAATGACATCAAAAATAAGAAGCGAGAAAGAAGACGCTCAACGGAATAGGAAATGTGTGTGTGTGCTTATCATATTCATAAGTATACGAGTTCCGTATTTCAATCCTAAATGACATCAAAAATAAGTAGAGAGAAAGAATACGCTCAACGGAATAGGAAATGTGTGTGTGTGCTTATCATATTCATAAGTATACGAGTTCCGTATTTCAATCCTAAATGACATCAAAAATAAGAAGAGAGAAAGAATACGCTCAACGGAATAGGAAATGTGTGTGTGTGCTTATCATATTCATAAGTATACGAGTTCCGTATTTCAATCCGAAATGACATCAAAAATAAGAAGAGAGAAAGAATACGCTCAACGGAATAGGAAATGTGTGTGTGTGCTTATCATATTCATAAGTATACGAGTTCCGTATTTCAATCCGAAATGACATCAAAAATAAGAAGAGAGAAAGAATACGCTCAACGGAATAGGAAATCTGTGTGTGTGCTTATCATATTAATAAGTATACGAGTTCCGTATTTCAATCCTAAATGATATCAAAAATAAGACGCGACAAAGAATACGCTCGACGGAATTGGAAATGTGTGTGTGCTTATTCATAAGTATACGAGTTCCGTATTTCAATCCTAAATGACATCAAAAATAAGAAGAGAGAAAGAATACGCTCAACGGAATAGGAAATGTGTGTGTGCTTATCATATTCATAAGTATACGAGGTCCGTATTTCAATCCTAAATGACATCAAAAATAAGAAGCGAGAAAGAAGACGCTCAACGGAATAGGAAATGTGTGTGTGTGCTTATCATATTCATAAGTATACGAGTTCCGTATTTCAATCCTAAATGACATCAAAAATAAGTAGAGAGAAAGAATACGCTCAACGGAATAGGAAATGTGTGTGTGTGCTTATCATATTCATAAGTATACGAGTTCCGTATTTCAATCCTAAATGACATTAAAAATAAGAAGAGAGAAAGAATACGCTCAACGGAATAGGAAATGTGTGTGTGTGCTTATCATATTCATAAGTATACGAGTTCCGTATTTCAATCCTAAATGACATCAAAAATAAGTAGAGAGAAAGAATACGCTCAACGGAATAGGAAATGTGTGTGTGTGCTTATCATATTAATAAGTATCCGAGTTCCGTATTTCAATCCTAAATGATATCAAAAATAAGACGCGACAAAGAATACGCTCGACGGAAATGGAAATGTGTGTGTGCTTATTCATAAGTATACGAGTTCCGTATTTCAATCCTAAATGACATCAAAAATAAGAAGAGAGAAAGAATACGCTCAACGGAATAGGAAATGTGTGTGTGTGCTTATCATATTCATAAGTATACGAGTTCCATATTTTAATCCGAAATGACATCAAAAATAAGAAGAGAGAACGAATACGCTCAACGGAATAGGAGATGTGTGTGTGTGCTTATCATATTCATAAGTATACTTGTTCCGTATTTCAATCTGAAATGACATCAAAAATAAGAAGAGAGAAAGAATACGCTCAACGGAATAGGAAATGTGTGTGTGCTTATCATATTCATAAGTATACGAGTTCCGTATTTCAATCCGAAATGACATCAAAAATAAGAAGAGAGAAAGAATACGCTCAACGGAATAGGAAATGTGTGTGTGTGCTTATCATATTCATAAGTATACGAGTTCCGTATTTCAATCCGAAATGACATAAAAAATAAGAAGAGAGAAAGAATACGCTCAACGGAATAGGCAATGTGTGTGTGTGCTTATCATATTCATAAGTATAAGAGTTCCGTATTTCAATCCTAAATGACATCAAAAAAAAGAAGCGAGTAAGAATACGCTCAACGGAATAGTAAATGTGTGTCTGTGCTTATCATATTCATAAGTATACGAGTTCCGTATTTCAATCCGAAATGACATCAAAAATAAGTAGAGAGAAAGAATACGCTCAACGAAATAGGAAATGTGTGTGTGTGCTCATCATATTCATAAGTATAGGAGTTCCGTATTTCAATCCGAAATGACATCAAAAATAAGAAGGGCGAACGAATACGCTAAACGGAATAGGAAATGTGTGTGTGTGCTTATCATATTCATAAGTATACGAGTTCTGTATTTCAATCCGAAATGACATAAAAAATAAGAAGAGAGAAAGAATAGGCTCAACGGAATAGGAAATGTGTGTGTGTGCTTATCATATTCATAAGTATACGAGTTCCGTATTTCAATCCTAAATGACATCAAAAATAAGAAGCGAGTAAGAATACGCTCAACGGAATAGGAAATGTGTGTGTGCTTATCATATTCATAAGTATACGAGTTCCGTATTTCAATCCGAAATGACATCAAAAATAAGAAGAGAGAAAGAATACGCTCAACGGAATAGGAAATGTGTGTGTGTGCTTATCATATTCCTAAGTATACGAGTTCCGTATTTCAATCCGAAATGACATCAAAAATAAGAAGAGAGAAAGAATACGCTCAACGGAATAGGAAATGTGTGTGTGTGCTTATCATATTCATAAGTATACGAGTTCCGTATTTCAATCCGAAATGACATCAAAAATAAGAAGATAGAAAGAATACGCTCAACGGAATAGGAAATGTGTGACTGTGCTTATCATATTCATAATTATACGAGTTCCGTATTTCAATCCGAAATGACATAAAAAATAAGAAGAGAGAAAGAATACGCTCTACGGAATAGGAAATGTGTGTGTGTGCTTATCATATTCATAAGTATAAGAGTTCCGTATTTCAATCCTAAATGACATCAAAAAAAAGAAGCGAGTAAGAATACGCTCAACGGAATAGGAAATGTGTGTCTGTGCTTATCATATTCATAATTATACGAGTTCCGTATTTCAATCCTAAATGACATCAAAAATAAGAAGCGACAAAGTATACGCTTGACGGAATTGGAAATGTGTGTGTGCTTATCATATTCATAAGTATACGAGTTCCGTATTTCAATCCTATAAGACATCAAAAATAAGAAGTGAGAAAGAATACGCTCAACGGAATAGGAAATGTGTGTGTGTGCTTATCATATTAATAAGTATACGAGTCCCGTATTTCAATCCGACATGACATCAAAAATAAGAAGAGAGAAAGAATACGGTTGACGGAATTGGAAATGTGTGTGTGCTTATCATATTCATAAGTATACGAGTTCCGTATTTCAATCCGAAATGACATCAAAAATAAGAAGAGAGAAAGAATACGCTCAACGGAATAGGAAATGTGTGTGTGCTTATCATATTCATAAGTATACGAGTTCCGTATTTCAATCCTATAAGACATCAAAAATAAGAAGCGAGAAAGAATACGCTCAACGGAATAGGAAATGTGTGTGTGCTTATCATATTCATAAGTATACGAGTTCCGTATTTCAATCCGAAATGACATCAAAAATAAGAAGAGAGAAACAATACGCTCAACGGAATAGGAAATGTGTGTGTGCTTATCATATTCATAAGTATACGAGCTCCGTATTTCAATCCGAAATGACATCAAAAATAAGAAGAGAGAAAGAATACGCTCAACGGAATAGGAAATGTGTGTGTGTGCTTATCATATTAATAAGTATACGAGTTCCGTATGTCAATCCTAAATGATATCAAAAATAAGACGCGACAAAGAATACGCTCGACGGAATTGGAAATGTGTGTGTGCTTATTCATAAGTATACGAGTTCCGTATTTCAATCCTAATGACATCAAAAATAAGAAGAGAGAAAGAATACGCTCAACGGAATAGGAAATGTGTCTGTGCTTATCATATTCATAAGTATACGAGGTCCGTATTTCAATCCTAAATGACATCAAAAATAAGAAGCGAGAAAGAAGACGCTCAACGGAATAGGAAATGTGTGTGTGTGCTTATCATATTCATAAGTATACGAGTTCCGTATTTCAATCCGAAATGACATAAAAAATAAGAAGAGGGAAAGAATACGCTCAACGGAATAGGAAATGTGTGTGTGTGCTTATCATATTCATAAGTATACGAGTTCCGCATTTCAATCCGAAATGACATCAAAAATAAGAAGCGAGAAAGAATACGCTCAACGGAATAGGAAATGTGTGTGTGTGCTTATCATATTCATAAGTATACGAGTTCCGTATTTCAATCCTAAATGACATCAAAAATAAGTAGAGGGAAAGAATACGTTCAACGGAATAGGAAATGTGTGTGTGTGCTTATCATATTCATAAGTATACGAGTTCCGTATTTCAATCCGAAATGACATCAAAAATAAGAAGCGAGAAAGAATACGCTCAACGGAATAGGAAATGTGCGTGTGTGCTTATCATATTAATAATTATACGAGTTCCGTATTTCAATCCTAAATGATATAAAAAATAAGACGCGACAAAGCATACGCTCGACGGAATTGGAAATGTGTGTGTGCTTATTATATTCATAAGTATACGAGTTCCGTATTTTAATCCTAAATGACATCAAAAATAAGAAGAGAGAAAGAATACGCTCAACGGAATTGGAAATGTGTCTGTGTGCTTATCATATTCATAAGTATACGAGTTCCATATTTTAATCCTAAATGACATTAAAAATAAGAAGAGAGAAAGAATACGCTCAACGGAATAGGAAATGTGTGTGTGTGCTTATCATATTCATAAGTATACGAGTTCCGTATTTTAATCCGAAATGACATCAAAAATAAGAAGAGAGAACGAATACGCTCAACGGAATAGGAAATGTGTGTGTGTGCTTATCATATTCATAAGTATACTTGTTCCGTATTTCAATCTGAAATGACATCAAAAATAAGAAGAGAGAAAGAATACGCTCAACGGAATAGGAAATGTGTGTGTGCTTATCATATTCATAAGTATACGAGTTCCGTATTTCAATCCTAAATGACATCAAAAATAAGAAGCGACAAAGTATACGCTTGACGGAATTGGAAATGTGTGTGTGCTTATCATATTCATAAGTATACGAGTTCCGTATTTCAATCCTATAAGACATCAAAAATAAGAAGTGAGAAAGAATACGCTCAACGGAATAGGAAATGTGTGTGTGTGCTTATCATATTAATAAGTATACGAGTCCCGTATTTCAATCCGACATGACATCAAAAATAAGAAGAGAGAAAGAATACGCTCAACGGAATAGGAAATGTGTGTGTGTGCTCATCATATTCATAAGTATACCAGTTCCGTATTTCAATCCGAAATGACATCAAAAATAAGAAGGTCGAACGAATACGCTAAACGGAATAGGAAATGTGTGTGTGTGCTTATCATATTCATAAGTATACGAGTTCTGTATTTCAATCCGAAATGACATAAAAAATAAGAAGGGCGAACGAATACGCTAAACGGAATAGGAAATGTGTGTGTGTGCTTATCATATTCATAAGTATACGAGTTCTGTATTTCAATCCGAAATGACATAAAAAATAAGAAGAGAGAAAGAATACGCTTGACGGAATTGGAAATGTGTGTGTGCTTATCATATTCATAAGTATACGAGTTCCGTATTTCAATCATATAAGACATCAAAAATAAGAAGCGAGAAAGAATACGCTCAACGGAATAGGAAATGTGTGTGTGTGCTTATCATATTCATAAGTATACGACTTCCGTAATTCAATCCTATAAGACATCAAAAATAAGAAGAGAGAAAGAATACGCTTGTTCGGAATTGGAAATGTGTGTGTGCTTATCATATTCATAAGTATACGAGTCCCGTATTTCAATCCGACATGACATCAAAAATAAGAAGAGTGAAAGAATACGCTCAACGGAATAGGAAATGTGTGTGTGTGCTCATCATATTCATAAGTATACGAGTTCCGTATTTCAATCCAAAATGACATCAAAAATAAGAAGAGAGAAAGAATACGCTCAACGGAATAGGAAATGTGTGTGTGTGCTTATAATATTCATAAGTATACGAGTTCCGTAATTCAATCCGAAATGACATCAAAAATAAGAAGAGAGAAAGAATACGGTTGACGGAATTGGAAATGTGTGTGTGCTTATCATATTCATAAGTATACGAGTTCCGTATTTCAATCCGAAATGACATCAAAAATAAGAAGAGAGAAAGAATACGCTCAACGGAATAGGAAATGTGTGTGCTTATCATATTCATAAGTATACGAGTTCCGTATTTCAATCCTATAAGACATCAAAAATAAGAAGCGAGAAAGAATACGCTCAACGGAATAGGAAATGTGTGTGTGTGCTTATCATATTCATAAGTATACGAGTTCCGTATTTCAATCCGAAATGACATCAAAAATAAGAAGAGAGAAACAATACGCTCAACGGAATAGGAAATGTGTGTGTGCTTATCATATTCATAAGTATACGAGTTCCGTATTTCAATCCTAAATGACATCAAAAATAAGAAGCGACAAAGTATACGCTTGACGGAATTGGAAATGTGTGTGTGCTTATCATATTCATAAGTATACGAGTTCCGTATTTCAATCCTATAAGACATCAAAAATAAGAAGCGAGAAAGAATACGCTCAACGGAATAGGAAATGTGTGTGTGTGCTTATCATATTAATAAGTATACGAGTTCCGTATTTCAATCCGAAATGACATCAAAAATAAGAAGAGAGAAAGAATACGCTCAACGGAATAGGAAATGTGCGTGTGCTTATCATATTCATAAGTATACGAGTTCCGTATTTCAATCCTAAATGACATCAAAAATAAGAATCGACAAAGTATACGCTTGACGGAATTGGAAATGTGTGTGTGCTTATCATATTCATAAGTATACGAGTTCCGTATTTCAATCCGAAATGACATCAAAAATAAGAAGAGAGAAAGAATACGCTCAACGGAATAGGAAATGTGTGTGTGTGCTTATCATATTCATAAGTATACGAGTTCCGTATTTCAATCCGAAATGACATCAAAAATAAGAAGAGAGAAAGAATACGCTCAACGGAATAACAAATGTGTGTGTGTGCTTATCATATTAATAAGTATACGAGTTCCGTATTTCAATCCGAAATGACATCAAAAATAAGAAGAGAGAAAGAATACGCTCAACGGAATAGGAAATGTGTATGTGTGCTTATCATATTCATAAGTATACGAGTTCCGTATTTCAATCCGAAATGACATCAAAAATAAGAAGAGAGAAAGAATACGCTGAACGGAATAGGAAATGTGTGTGTGTGCTTATCATATTCATAAGTATACGAGTTCCGTAATTCAATCCTATAAGACATCAAAAATAAGAAGAGAGAAAGAATACGCTTGACGGAATTGGAAATGTGTGTGTGTGCTTATCATATTCATAAGTATACGAGTTCCGTATTTCAATCCGAAATGACATCAAAAATAAGAAGAGAGAAAGAATACGCTCAACGGAATAGGAAATGTGCGTGTGCTTATCATATTCATAAGTATACGAGTTCCGTATTTCAATCCTAAATGACATCAAAAATAAGAATCGACAAAGTATACGCTTGACGGAATTGGAAATGTGTGTGTGCTTATCATATTCATAAGTATACGAGTTCCGTATTTCAATCCGAAATGACATCAAAAATAAGAAGAGAGAAAGAATACGCTCAACGGAATAGGAAATGTGTGTGTGTGCTTATCATATTCATAAGTATACGAGTTCCGTATTTCAATCCGAAATGACATCAAAAATAAGAAGAGAGAAAGAATACGCTCAACGGAATAACAAATGTGTGTGTGTGCTTATCATATTAATAAGTATACGAGTTCCGTATTTCAATCCGAAATGACATCAAAAATAAGAAGAGAGAAAGAATACGCTCAACGGAATAGGAAATGTGTATGTGTGCTTATCATATTCATAAGTATACGAGTTCCGTATTTCAATCCGAAATGACATCAAAAATAAGAAGAGAGAAAGAATACGCTGAACGGAATAGGAAATGTGTGTGTGTGCTTATCATATTCATAAGTATACGAGTTCCGTAATTCAATCCTATAAGACATCAAAAATAAGAAGAGAGAAAGAATACGCTTGACGGAATTGGAAATGTGTGTGTGTGCTTATCATATTCATAAGTATACGAGTTCCGTATTTCAATCCGAAATGACATCAAAAATAAGAAGAGAGAAAGAATACGCTCAACGGAATAGGAAATGTGTGTGTGTGCATATCATATTCATAAGTATACGAGTTCCGTATTTCAATCCTATAAGACATCAAAAATAAGAAGCGAGAAAGAATACGCTCAACGGAATAGGAAATGTGTGTGTGTGCTTATCATATTAATAAGTATACGAGTTCCGTATTTCAATCCGAAATGACATCAAAAATAAGAAGAGAGAAAGAATACGCTCAACGGAATAGGAAATGTGTGTCTGTGCTTATCATATTCATAAGTATACGAGTTCCGTATTTCAATCCGAAATGATATCAAAAATAAGACGCGACAAAGAATACGCTCGACGGAATTGGAAATGTGTGTGTGCTTATCATATTCATAAGTATACGAGTTACGTATTTCAATCCTAAATGACATCAAAAATAAGAAGCGACAAAGTATACGCTTGACGGAATTGGAAATGTGTGTGTGCTTATCATATTCATAAGTATACGAGTTCCGTATTTCAATCCTATAAGACATCAAAAATAAGAAGCGAGAAAGAATACGCTCAACGGAATAGGAAATGTGTGTGTGTGCTTATCATATTAATAAGTATACGAGTTCCGTATTTCAATCCGAAATGACATCAAAAATAAGAAGAGAGAAAGAATACGCTCAACGGAATAGGAAATGTGTGTGTGTGTGCTTATCATATTCATAAGTATACGAGTTCCGTATTTCAATCCTAAATGACATCAAAAATAAGAAGAGAGAAAGAATACGCTCAACGGAATAGGAAATGTGTGTGTGTGCTTATCATATTCATAAGGTTACGAGTTCCGTATTTCAATCCTAAATGACATCAAAAATAAGAAGATAGAAAGAATACGCTCAACGGAATAGGAAATGTGTGTGTGTGCTTATCATATTCATAAGTATACGAGTTCCGTATTTCAATCCGAAATGACATCAAAAATAAGAAGAGAGAAAGAATACGCTCAACGTCATAGGAAATGTGTGTGTGTGCTCATCATATTCATAAGTATACGAGTTCCGTATTTCAATCCGAAATGACATCAAAAATAAGAAAAGAGAAAGAATACGCTCAACGGAATAGGAAATGTGTGTGTGTGCTTATCATATTCATAAGTATACGAGTTCCGTAATTCAATCCGAAATGACATCAAAAATAAGAAGAGAGAAAGAATACGCTCAACGGAATAGGAAATGTGTGTGTGTGCTTATCATATTCATAAGTATACGAGTTCCGTATTTCAATCCGAAATGACATCAAAAATAAGAAGAGAGAAAGAATACGCTCAACGGCATAGGAAATGTGTGTGTGTGCTCATCATATTCATAAGTATACGAGTTCCGTATTTCAATCCGAAATGACATCAAAAATAAGAAGAGAGAAAGAATACGCTCAACGGAATAGGAAATGTGTGTGTGTGCTTATCATATTCATAAGTATAGGAGTTCCGTATTTCAATCCGAAATGACATAAAAAATAAGAAGCGACAAAGTATACGCTTGACGGAATTGGAAATGTGTGTGTGCTTATCATATTCATAAGTATACGAGTTCCGTATTTCAATCCTATAAGACATCAAAAATAAGAAGCGAGAAAGAATACGCTCAACGGAATAGGAAATGTGTGTGTGTGCTTGTCATATTAATAAGTATACGAGTTCCGTATTTCAATCCGAAATGACATCAAAAATAAGAAGAGAGAAAGAATACGCTCAACGGAATAGGAAATGTGTGTGTGTGTGCTTATCATATTCATAAGTATACGAGTTCCGTATTTCAATCCTAAATGACATCAAAAATAAGAAGAGAGAAAGAATACGCTCAACGGAATAGGAAATGTGTGTCTGTGCTTATCATATTCATAAGTATACGAGTTCCGTATTTCAATCCGAAATGATATCAAAAATAAGACGCGACAAAGAATACGCTCGACGGAATTGGAAATGTGTGTGTGCTTATCATATTCATAAGTATACGAGTTACGTATTTCAATCCTAAATGACATCAAAAATAAGAAGCGACAAAGTATACGCTTGACGGAATTGGAAATGTGTGTGTGCTTATCATATTCATAAGTATACGAGTTCCGTATTTCAATCCTATAAGACATCAAAAATAAGAAGCGAGAAAGAATACGCTCAACGGAATAGGAAATGTGTGTGTGTGCTTATCATATTAATAAGTATACGAGTTCCGTATTTCAATCCGAAATGACATCAAAAATAAGAAGAGAGAAAGAATACGCTCAACGGAATAGGAAATGTGTGTGTGTGTGCTTATCATATTCATAAGTATACGAGTTCCGTATTTCAATCCTAAATGACATCAAAAATAAGAAGAGAGAAAGAATACGCTCAACGGAATAGGAAATGTGTGTGTGTGCTTATCATATTCATAAGGTTACGAGTTCCGTATTTCAATCCTAAATGACATCAAAAATAAGAAGATAGAAAGAATACGCTCAACGGAATAGGAAATGTGTGTGTGTGCTTATCATATTCATAAGTATACGAGTTCCGTATTTCAATCCGAAATGACATCAAAAATAAGAAGAGAGAAAGAATACGCTCAACGTCATAGGAAATGTGTGTGTGTGCTCATCATATTCATAAGTATACGAGTTCCGTATTTCAATCCGAAATGACATCAAAAATAAGAAAAGAGAAAGAATACGCTCAACGGAATAGGAAATGTGTGTGTGCTTATCATATTCATAAGTATACGAGTTCCGTAATTCAATCCGAAATGACATCAAAAATAAGAAGAGAGAAAGAATACGCTCAACGGAATAGGAAATGTGTGTGTGTGCTTATCATATTCATAAGTATACGAGTTCCGTATTTCAATCCGAAATGACATCAAAAATAAGAAGAGAGAAAGAATACGCTCAACGGCATAGGAAATGTGTGTGTGTGCTCATCATATTCATAAGTATACGAGTTCCGTATTTCAATCCGAAATGACATCAAAAATAAGAAGAGAGAAAGAATACGCTCAACGGAATAGGAAATGTGTGTGTGTGCTTATCATATTCATAAGTATAGGAGTTCCGTATTTCAATCCGAAATGACATCAAAAATAAGAAGCGACAAAGTATACGCTTGACGGAATTGGAAATGTGTGTGTGCTTATCATATTCATAAGTATACGAGTTCCGTATTTCAATCCTATAAGACATCAAAAATAAGAAGCGAGAAAGAATACGCTCAACGGAATAGGAAATGTGTGTGTGTGCTTATCATATTAATAAGTATACGAGTTCCGTATTTCAATCCGAAATGACATCAAAAATAAGAAGAGAGAAAGAATACGCTCAACGGAATAGGAAATGTGTGTGTGTGTGCTTATCATATTCATAAGTATACGAGTTCCGTATTTCAATCCTAAATGACATCAAAAATAAGAAGAGAGAAAGAATACGCTCAACGGAATAGGAAATGTGTCTGTGCTTATCATATTCATAAGTATACGAGGTCCGTATTTCAATCCTAAATGACATCAAAAATAAGAAGCGAGAAAGAAGACGCTCAACGGAATAGGAAATGTGTGTGTGTGCTTATCATATTCATAAGTATACGAGTTCCGTATTTCAATCCGAAATGACATCAAAAATAAGAAGAGGGAAAGAATACGCTCAACGGAATAGGAAATGTGTGTGTGTGCTTATCATATTCATAAGTATACGAGTTCCGCATTTCAATCCGAAATGACATCAAAAATAAGAAGCGAGAAAGAATACGCTCAACGGAATAGGAAATGTGTGTGTGTGCTTATCATATTCATAAGTATACGAGTTCCGTATTTCAATCCTAAATGACATCAAAAATAAGTAGAGAGAAAGAATACGTTCAACGGAATAGGAAATGTGTGTGTGTGCTTATCATATTCATAAGTATACGAGTTCCGTATTTCAATCCGAAATGACATCAAAAATAAGAAGCGAGAAAGAATACGCTCAACGGAATAGGAAATGTGCGTGTGTGCTTATCATATTAATAATTATACGAGTTCCGTATTTCAATCCTAAATGATATAAAAAATAAGACGCGACAAAGCATACGCTCGACGGAATTGGAAATGTGTGTGTGCTTATTATATTCATAAGTATACGAGTTCCGTATTTTAATCCTAAATGACATCAAAAATAAGAAGAGAGAAAGAATACGCTCAACGGAATAGGAAATGTGTCTGTGTGCTTATCATATTCATAAGTATACGAGTTCCGTATTTCAATCCTAAATGACATCAAAAATAAGAAGCGAGTAAGAATACGCTCAACGGAATAGGAAATGTGTGTGTGCTTATCATATTCATAAGTATACGAGTTCCGTATTTCAATCCGAAATGACATCAAAAATAAGAAGAGAGAAAGAATACGCTCAACGGAATAGGAAATGTGTGTGTGTGCTTATCATATTCCTAAGTATACGAGTTCCGTATTTCAATCCGAAATGACATCAAAAATAAGAAGAGAGAAAGAATACGCTCAACGGAATAGGAAATGTGTGTGTGTGCTTATCATATTCATAAGTATACGAGTTCTTTATTTCAATCCGAAATGACATCAAAAATAAGAAGATAGAAAGAATACGCTCAACGGAATAGGAAATGTGTGTCTGTGCTTATCATATTCATAATTATACGAGTTCCGTATTTCAATCCGAAATGACATAAAAAATAAGAAGAGAGAAAGAATACGCTCAACGGAATAGGAAATGTGTATGTGTGCTTATCATATTCGTAAGTATACGAGTTCCGTATTTCAATCCGAAATGACATCAAAAATAAGAAGAGAGAAAGAATACGCTCTACGGAATAGGAAATGTGTGTATGTGCTTAACATATTCATAAGTATACGAGTTCCGTAATTCAATCCTATAACACATCAAAAATAAGAAGAGAGAAAGAATACGCTTGACGGAATAGGAAATGTGTGTGTGCTTATCATATTCATAAGTATACGAGTTCCGTATTTCAATCATATAAGACATCAAAAATAAGAAGCGAGAAAGAATACGCTCAACGGAATAGGAAATGTGTGTGTGTGCTTATCATATTCATAAGTATACGACTTCCGTAATTCAATCCTATAAGACATCAAAAATAAGAAGAGAGAAAGAATACGCTTGACGGAATTGGAAATGTGTGTGTGCTTATCATATTCATAAGTATACGAGTTCCGTATTTCAATCCTAAATGACATCAAAAATAAGAAGCGACAAAGTATACGCTTGACGGAATTGGAAATGTGTGTGTGCTTATCATATTCATAAGTATACGAGTTCCGTATTTCAATCCTATAAGACATCAAAAATAAGAAGTGAGAAAGAATACGCTCAACGGAATAGGAAATGTGTGTGTGTGCTTATCATATTAATAAGTATACGAGTCCCGTATTTCAATCCGACATGACATCAAAAATAAGAAGAGAGAAAGAATACGGTTGACGGAATTGGAAATGTGTGTGTGCTTATCATATTCATAAGTATACGAGTTCCGTATTTCAATCCGAAATGACATCAAAAATAAGAAGAGAGAAAGAATACGCTCAACGGAATAGGAAATGTGTGTGTGCTTATCATATTCATAAGTATACGAGTTCCGTATTTCAATCCTATAAGACATCAAAAATAAGAAGCGAGAAAGAATACGCTCAACGGAATAGGAAATGTGTGTGTGTGCTTATCATATTCATAAGTATACGAGTTCCGTATTTCAATCCGAAATGACATCAAAAATAAGAAGAGAGAAACAATACGCTCAACGGAATAGGAAATGTGTGTGTGCTTATCATATTCATAAGTATACGAGTTCCGTATTTCAATCCGAAATGACATCAAAAATAAGAAGAGAGAAAGAATACGCTCAACGGAATAGGAAATGTGTGTGTGTGCTTATCATATTCATAAGTATACGAGTTCCGTATTTCAATCCGAAATGACATCAAAAATAAGAAGAGAGAAAGAATACGCTCAACGGAATAGGAAATGTGTGTGTGTGCTTATCATATTAATAAGTATACGAGTTCCGTATGTCAATCCTAAATGATATCAAAAATAAGACGCGACAAAGAATACGCTCGACGGAATTGGAAATGTGTGTGTGCTTATTCATAAGTATACGAGTTCCGTATTTCAATCCTAAATGACATCAAAAATAAGAAGAGAGAAAGAATACGCTCAACGGAATAGGAAATGTGTCTGTGCTTATCATATTCATAAGTATACGAGGTCCGTATTTCAATCCTAAATGACATCAAAAATAAGAAGCGAGAAAGAAGACGCTCAACGGAATAGGAAATGTGTGTGTGTGCTTATCATATTCATAAGTATACGAGTTCCGTATTTCAATCCGAAATGACATCAAAAATAAGAAGAGGGAAAGAATACGCTCAACGGAATAGGAAATGTGTGTGTGTGCTTATCATGTTCATAAGTATACGAGTTCCGCATTTCAATCCGAAATGACATCAAAAATAAGAAGCGAGAAAGAATACGCTCAACGGAATAGGAAATGTGTGTGTGTGCTTATCATATTCATAAGTATACGAGTTCCGTATTTCAATCCTAAATGACATCAAAAATAAGTAGAGAGAAAGAATACGTTCAACGGAATAGGAAATGTGTGTGTGTGCTTATCATATTCATAAGTATACGAGTTCCGTATTTCAATCCGAAATGACATCAAAAATAAGAAGCGAGAAAGAATACGCTCAACGGAATAGGAAATGTGCGTGTGTGCTTATCATATTAATAATTATACGAGTTCCGTATTTCAATCCTAAATGATATAAAAAATAAGACGCGACAAAGCATACGCTCGACGGAATTGGAAATGTGTGTGTGCTTATTATATTCATAAGTATACGAGTTCCGTATTTTAATCCTAAATGACATCAAAAATAAGAAGAGAGAAAGAATACGCTCAACGGAATAGGAAATGTGTCTGTGTGCTTATCATATTCATAAGTATACGAGTTCCATATTTTAATCCTAAATGACATTAAAAATAAGAAGAGAGAAAGAATACGCTCAACGGAATAGGAAATGTGTGTGTGTGCTTATCATATTCATAAGTATACGAGTTCCGTATTTTAATCCGAAATGACATCAAAAATAAGAAGAGAGAACGAATACGCTCAACGGAATAGGAAATGTGTGTGTGTGCTTATCATATTCATAAGTATACTTGTTCCGTATTTCAATCTGAAATGACATCAAAAATAAGAAGAGAGAAAGAATACGCTCAACGGAATAGGAAATGTGTGTGTGCTTATCATATTCATAAGTATACGAGTTCCGTATTTCAATCCGAAATGACATCAAAAATAAGAAGAGAGAAAGAATACGCTCAACGGAATAGGAAATGTGTGTGTGTGCTTATCATATTCATAAGTATACGAGTTCCGTATTTCAATCCGAAATGACATAAAAAATAAGAAGAGAGAAAGAATACGCTCAACGGAATAGGCAATGTGTGTGTGTGCTTATCATATTCATAAGTATAAGAGTTCCGTATTTCAATTCTAAATGACATCAAAAAAAAGAAGCGAGTAAGAATACGCTCAACGGAATAGGAAATGTGTGTCTGTGCCTATCATATTCATAAGTATACGAGTTCCGTATTTTAATCCGAAATGACATCAAAAATAAGAAGAGAGAAAGAATACGCTCAACGGAATAGGAAATGTGTGTGTGTGCTCATCATATTCATAAGTATACCAGTTCCGTATTTCAATCCGAAATGACATCAAAAATAAGAAGGTCGAACGAATACGCTAAACGAAATAGGAAATGTGTGTGTGTGCTTATCATATTCATAAGTATACGAGTTCTGTATTTCAATCCGAAATGACATAAAAAATAAGAAGGGCGAACGAATACGCTAAACGGAATAGGAAATGTGTGTGTGTGCTTATCATATTCATAAGTATACGAGTTCTGTATTTCAATCCGAAATGACATAAAAAATAAGAAGAGAGAAAGAATACGCTTGACGGAATTGGAAATGTGTGTGTGCTTATCATATTCATAAGTACACGAGTTCCGTATTTCAATCATATAAGACATCAAAAATAAGAAGCGAGAAAGAATACGCTCAACGGAATAGGAAATGTGTGTGTGTGCTCATCATATTCATAAGTATACGAGTTCCGTATTTCAATCCGAAATGACATCAAAAATAAGAAGAGAGAAAGAATACGCTCAACGGAATAGGAAATGTGTGTGTGTGCTTATCATATTCATAAGTATACGAGTTCCGTATTTCAATCCAAAATGACATCAAAAATAAGAAGAGAGAAAGAATACGCTCAACGGAATAGGAAATGTGTGTGTGTGCTTATAATATTCATAAGTATACGAGTTCCGTAATTCAATCCGAAATGACATCAAAAATAAGAAGAGAGAAAGAATACGGTTGACGGAATTGGAAATGTGTGTGTGCTTATCATATTCATAAGTATACGAGTTCCGTATTTCAATCCGAAATGACATCAAAAATAAGAAGAGAGAAAGAATACGCTCAACGGAATAGGAAATGTGTGTGCTTATCATACTCATAAGTATACGAGTTCCGTATTTCAATCCTATAAGACATCAAAAATAAGAAGCGAGAAAGAATACGCTCAACGGAATAGGAAATATGTGTGTGTGCTTATCATATTCATAAGTATACGAGTTCCGTATTTCAATCCGAAATGACATCAAAAATAAGAAGAGAGAAACAATACGCTCAACGGAATAGGAAATGTGTGTGTGCTTATCATATTCATAAGTATACGAGTTCCGTATTTCAATCCTAAATGACATCAAAAATAAGAAGCGACAAAGTATACGCTTGACGGAATTGGAAATGTGTGTGTGCTTATCATATTCATAAGTATACGAGTTCCGTATTTCGATCCTATAAGACATCAAAAATAAGAAGCGAGAAAGAATACGCTCAACGGAATAGGAAATGTGTGTGTGTGCTTATCATATTAATAAGTATACGAGTTCCGTATTTCAATCCGAAATGACATCAAAAATAAGAAGAGAGAAAGAATACGCTCAACGGAATAGGAAATGTGTGTGTGCTTATCATATTCATAAGTATACGAGTTCCGTATTTCAATCCTAAATGACATCAAAAATAAGAAGCGACAAAGTATACGCTTGACGGAATTGGAAATGTGTGTGTGCTTATCATATTCATAAGTATACGAGTTCCGTATTTCAATCCGAAATGACATCAAAAATAAGAAGAGAGAAAGAATACGCTCAACGGAATAGGAAATGTGTGTGTGTGCTTATCATATTCATAAGTATACGAGTTCCGTATTTCAATCCGAAATGACATCAAAAATAAGAAGAGAGAAAGAATACGCTCAACGGAATAACAAATGTGTGTGTGTGCTTATCATATTAATAAGTATACGAGTTCCGTATTTCAATCCGAAATGACATCAAAAATAAGAAGAGAGAAAGAATACGCTCAACGGAATAGGAAATGTGTATGTGTGCTTATCATATTCATAAGTATACGAGTTCCGTATTTCAATCCGAAATGACATCAAAAATAAGAAGAGAGAAAGAATACGCTGAACGGAATAGGAAATGTGTGTGTGTGCTTATCATATTCATAAGTATACGAGTTCCGTAATTCAATCCTATAAGACATCAAAAATAAGAAGAGAGAAAGAATACGCTTGACGGAATTGGAAATGTGTGTGTGTGCTTATCATATTCATAAGTATACGAGTTCCGTATTTCAATCCGAAATGACATAAAAAATAAGAAGAGAGAAAGAATACGCTTGACGGAATTGGAAATGTGTGTGTGCTTATCATATTCATAAGTACACGAGTTCCGTATTTCAATCATATAAGACATCAAAAATAAGAAGCGAGAAAGAATACGCTCAACGGAATAGGAAATGTGTGTGTGTGCTCATCATATTCATAAGTATACGAGTTCCGTATTTCAATCCGAAATGACATCAAAAATAAGAAGAGAGAAAGAATACGCTCAACGGAATAGGAAATGTGTGTGTGTGCTTATCATATTCATAAGTATACGAGTTCCGTATTTCAATCCAAAATGACATCAAAAATAAGAAGAGAGAAAGAATACGCTCAACGGAATAGGAAATGTGTGTGTGTGCTTATAATATTCATAAGTATACGAGTTCCGTAATTCAATCCGAAATGACATCAAAAATAAGAAGAGAGAAAGAATACGGTTGACGGAATTGGAAATGTGTGTGTGCTTATCATATTCATAAGTATACGAGTTCCGTATTTCAATCCGAAATGACATCAAAAATAAGAAGAGAGAAAGAATACGCTCAACGGAATAGGAAATGTGTGTGCTTATCATACTCATAAGTATACGAGTTCCGTATTTCAATCCTATCAGACATCAAAAATAAGAAGCGAGAAAGAATACGCTCAACGGAATAGGAAATATGTGTGTGTGCTTATCATATTCATAAGTATACGAGTTCCGTATTTCAATCCGAAATGACATCAAAAATAAGAAGAGAGAAACAATACGCTCAACGGAATAGGAAATGTGTGTGTGCTTATCATATTCATAAGTATACGAGTTCCGTATTTCAATCCTAAATGACATCAAAAATAAGAAGCGACAAAGTATACGCTTGACGGAATTGGAAATGTGTGTGTGCTTATCATATTCATAAGTATACGAGTTCCGTATTTCGATCCTATAAGACATCAAAAATAAGAAGCGAGAAAGAATACGCTCAACGGAATAGGAAATGTGTGTGTGTGCTTATCATATTAATAAGTATACGAGTTCCGTATTTCAATCCGAAATGACATCAAAAATAAGAAGAGAGAAAGAATACGCTCAACGGAATAGGAAATGTGTGTGTGCTTATCATATTCATAAGTATACGAGTTCCGTATTTCAATCCTAAATGACATCAAAAATAAGAAGCGACAAAGTATACGCTTGACGGAATTGGAAATGTGTGTGTGCTTATCATATTCATAAGTATACGAGTTCCGTATTTCAATCCGAAATGACATCAAAAATAAGAAGAGAGAAAGAATACGCTCAACGGAATAGGAAATGTGTGTGTGTGCTTATCATATTCATAAGTATACGAGTTCCGTATTTCAATCCGAAATGACATCAAAAATAAGAAGAGAGAAAGAATACGCTCAACGGAATAACAAATGTGTGTGTGTGCTTATCATATTAATAAGTATACGAGTTCCGTATTTCAATCCGAAATGACATCAAAAATAAGAAGAGAGAAAGAATACGCTCAACGGAATAGGAAATGTGTATGTGTGCTTATCATATTCATAAGTATACGAGTTCCGTATTTCAATCCGAAATGACATCAAAAATAAGAAGAGAGAAAGAATACGCTGAACGGAATAGGAAATGTGTGTGTGTGCTTATCATATTCATAAGTATACGAGTTCCGTAATTCAATCCTATAAGACATCAAAAATAAGAAGAGAGAAAGAATACGCTTGACGGAATTGGAAATGTGTGTGTGTGCTTATCATATTCATAAGTATACGAGTTCCGTATTTCAATCCGAAATGACATCAAAAATAAGAAGAGAGAAAGAATACGCTCAACGGAATAGGAAATGTGTGTGTGTGCATATCATATTCATAAGTATACGAGTTCCGTATTTCAATCCTATAAGACATCAAAAATAAGAAGCGAGAAAGAATACGCTCAACGGAATAGGAAATGTGTGTGTGTGCTTATCATATTAATAAGTATACGAGTTCCATATTTCAAACCGAAATGACATCAAAAATAAGAAGAGTGAAAGAATACGCTAAACGGAATAGGAAATGTGTCTGTGCTTATCATATTCATAAGTATAAGAGTTCCGTATTTCAATCCTAAATGACATCAAAAATAAGAAGCGACAAAGTATACGCTTGACGTAATTGGAAATATGTGTCTGCTTATCATATTCATAAGTATACGAGTTCCGTATTTCAATCCTATAAGACATCAAAAATAAGAAGCGAGAAAGAATACGCTCAACGGAATAGGAAATGTGTGTGTGTGCTTATCATATTCATAAGTATACGAGTTCCGTATTTCAATCCGAAATGACATCAAAAATAAGAAGAGAGAAAGAATACGCTCAACGGAATAGGAAATGTGTGTCTGTGCTTATCATATTCATAAGTATACGAGTTCCGTATTTCAATCCGAAATGATATCAAAAATAAGACGCGACAAAGAATACGCTCGACGGAATTGGAAATGTGTGTGTGCTTATCATATTCATAAGTATACGAGTTACGTATTTCAATCCTAAATGACATCAAAAATAAGAAGCGACAAAGTATACGCTTGACGGAATTGGAAATGTGTGTGTGCTTATCATATTCATAAGTATACGAGTTCCGTATTTCAATCCTATAAGACATCAAAAATAAGAAGCGAGAAAGAATACGCTCAACGGAATAGGAAATGTGTGTGTGTGCTTATCATATTAATAAGTATACGAGTTCCGTATTTCAATCCGAAATGACATCAAAAATAAGAAGAGAGAAAGAATACGCTCAACGGAATAGGAAATGTGTGTGTGTGTGCTTATCATATTCATAAGTATACGAGTTCCGTATTTCAATCCTAAATGACATCAAAAATAAGAAGAGAGAAAGAATACGCTCAACGGAATAGGAAATGTGTGTGTGTGCTTATCATATTCATAAGGTTACGAGTTCCGTATTTCAATCCTAAATGACATCAAAAATAAGAAGATAGAAAGAATACGCTCAACGGAATAGGAAATGTGTGTGTGTGCTTATCATATTCATAAGTATACGAGTTCCGTATTTCAATCCGAAATGACATCAAAAATAAGAAGAGAGAAAGAATACGCTCAACGTCATAGGAAATGTGTGTGTGTGCTCATCATATTCATAAGTATACGAGTTCCGTATTTCAATCCGAAATGACATCAAAAATAAGAAAAGAGAAAGAATACGCTCAACGGAATAGGAAATGTGTGTGTGTGCTTATCATATTCATAAGTATACGAGTTCCGTAATTCAATCCGAAATGACATCAAAAATAAGAAGAGAGAAAGAATACGCTCAACGGAATAGGAAATGTGTGTGTGTGCTTATCATATTCATAAGTATACGAGTTCCGTATTTCAATCCGAAATGACATCAAAAATAAGAAGAGAGAAAGAATACGCTCAACGGCATAGGAAATGTGTGTGTGTGCTCATCATATTCATAAGTATACGAGTTCCGTATTTCAATCCGAAATGACATCAAAAATAAGAAGAGAGAAAGAATACGCTCAACGGAATAGGAAATGTGTGTGTGTGCTTATCATATTCATAAGTATAGGAGTTCCGTATTTCAATCCGAAATGACATCAAAAATAAGAAGCGACAAAGTATACGCTTGACGGAATTGGAAATGTGTGTGTGCTTATCATATTCATAAGTATACGAGTTCCGTATTTCAATCCTATAAGACATCAAAAATAAGAAGCGAGAAAGAATACGCTCAACGGAATAGGAAATGTGTGTGTGTGCTTATCATATTAATAAGTATACGAGTTCCGTATTTCAATCCGAAATGACATCAAAAATAAGAAGAGAGAAAGAATACGCTCAACGGAATAGGAAATGTGTGTGTGTGTGCTTATCATATTCATAAGTATACGAGTTCCGTATTTCAATCCTAAATGACATCAAAAATAAGAAGAGAGAAAGAATACGCTCAACGGAATAGGAAATGTGTGTGTGTGCTTATCATATTCATAAGGTTACGAGTTCCGTATTTCAATCCTAAATGACATCAAAAATAAGAAGATAGAAAGAATACGCTCAACGGAATAGGAAATGTGTGTGTGTGCTTATCATATTCATAAGTATACGAGTTCCGTATTTCAATCCGAAATGACATCAAAAATAAGAAGAGAGAAAGAATACGCTCAACGTCATAGGAAATGTGTGTGTGTGCTCATCATATTCATAAGTATACGAGTTCCGTATTTCAATCCGAAATGACATCAAAAATAAGAAAAGAGAAAGAATACGCTCAACGGAATAGGAAATGTGTGTGTGTGCTTATCATATTCATAAGTATACGAGTTCCGTAATTCAATCCGAAATGACATCAAAAATAAGAAGAGAGAAAGAATACGCTCAACGGAATAGGAAATGTGTGTGTGTGCTTATCATATTCATAAGTATACGAGTTCCGTATTTCAATCCGAAATGACATCAAAAATAAGAAGAGAGAAAGAATACGCTCAACGGCATAGGAAATGTGTGTGTGTGCTCATCATATTCATAAGTATACGAGTTCCGTATTTCAATCCGAAATGACATCAAAAATAAGAAGAGAGAAAGAATACGCTCAACGGAATAGGAAATGTGTGTGTGTGCTTATCATATTCATAAGTATAGGAGTTCCGTATTTCAATCCGAAATGACATCAAAAATAAGAAGCGACAAAGTATACGCTTGACGGAATTGGAAATGTGTGTGTGCTTATCATATTCATAAGTATACGAGTTCCGTATTTCAATCCTATAAGACATCAAAAATAAGAAGCGAGAAAGAATACGCTCAACGGAATAGGAAATGTGTGTGTGTGCTTATCATATTAATAAGTATACGAGTTCCGTATTTCAATCCGAAATGACATCAAAAATAAGAAGAGAGAAAGAATACGCTCAACGGAATAGGAAATGTGTGTGTGTGTGCTTATCATATTCATAAGTATACGAGTTCCGTATTTCAATCCTAAATGACATCAAAAATAAGAAGAGAGAAAGAATACGCTCAACGGAATAGGAAATGTGTGTGTGTGCTTATCATATTCATAAGGTTACGAGTTCCGTATTTCAATCCTAAATGACATCAAAAATAAGAAGATAGAAAGAATACGCTCAACGGAATAGGAAATGTGTGTGTGTGCTTATCATATTCATAAGTATACGAGTTCCGTATTTCAATCCGAAATGACATCAAAAATAAGAAGAGAGAAAGAATACGCTTAACGTCATAGGAAATGTATGTGTGTGCTCATCATATTCATAAGTATACGAGTTCCGTATTTCAATCCGAAATGACATCAAAAATAAGAAGAGAGAAAGAATACGCTCAACGGAATAGGAAATGTGTGTGTGTGCTTATCATATTCATAAGTATACGAGTTCCGTAATTCAATCCGAAATGACATCAAAAATAAGAAGAGAGAAAGAATACGCTCAACGGAATAGGAAATGTGTGTGTGTGCTTATCATATTCATAAGTATACGAGTTCCGTATTTCAATGGGAAATGACATCAAAAATAAGAAGAGAGAAAGAATACGCTCAACGGCATAGGAAATGTGTGTGTGTGCTCATCATATTCATAAGTATACGAGTTCCGTATTTCAATCCGAAATGACATCAAAAATAAGAAGAGAGAAAGAATACGCTCAACGGAATAGGAAATGTGTGTATGTGCTTATCATATTCATAAGTATAGGAGTTCCGTATTTCAATCCGAAATGACATCAAAAATAAGAAGAGAGAAAGAATACGCTCAACGGAATAGGAAATGTGTGTGTGTGCTTATCATATTCATAAGTATATGAGTTCCGTATTTCAATCCTAAATGACATCAAAAATAAGAAGAGAGAAAGAATACGCTCAACGGAATAGGAAATGTGTGTGTGTGCTTATCATATTCATAAGTATAGGAGTTCCGTATTTCAAGCCGAAATGATATCAAAAATAAGACGCGACAAAGAATACGCTCGACGGAATTGGAAATGTGTGTGTGCTTATCATATTCATAAGTATACGAATTACGTATTTCAATCCTAAATGACATCAAAAATAAGAAGCGACAGAGTATACGCTTGACGGAATTGGAAATGTGTGTGTGCTTATCATATTCATAAGTATACGAGTTCCGTATTTCAATCCTATAAGACATCAAAAATAAGAAGCGAAAAAAATACGCTCAACGGAATAGGAAATGTGTGTGTGTGCTTATCATATTCATAAGTATACGACTTCCGTATTTCAATCCGAAATGACATCAAAAATAAGAAGAGAGAAAGCATACGCTCATCGGAATATGAAATGTGGGTGTCCTTATAATATTCATAAGTATACTAGTTCCATATTTCAATCCTACATGACATCAAAAATAAAAAGGAAGTAAGAATACTCTCAACTAACTAGGAAATGTGGGTGTGCTTATAATCTTCTTGAGTATACGCATTCCTTATTTCAATCCTAAATGACATCAAAAATAAGAAGCGAGAAAGAATACGCTCAACGGAATAGGAAATGTGGGTGTGCTTATCATATTCATAAGTATACGAGTTCCGTATTTCTATCCTAAATGACATCAAAAATAAGAAGCGAGAAAGAATACGCTCAACGGAATAGGAAATGTGGGTGTGCTTATCATATTCATAAGAATACGAGTTCCGTATTTCAATCCGAAATGACATCAAAAATAAGAAGAGAGAAAGAATACGCTCAACGGAATAGGAAATGTGTGTGTGTGCTCATCATATTCATAAGTATACGAGTTCCTTATTTCAATCCGAAATGACATCAAAAATAAGAAGAGAGAAAGAATACGCTCAACGGAATAGGAAATGTGTGTGTGTGCTTATCATATTCATAAATATACGAGTTCCGTATTTCAATCCGAAATGACATCAAAAATAAGAAGAGAGAAAGAATACGCTCAACGGAATAGGAAATGTGTGTGTGTGCTTATCATATTCATAAGTATACGAGTTCCGTATTTCAATCCTAAATGACATCAAAAATAAGAAGAGAGAAAGAATACGCTCAACGGAATAGGAAATGTGTGTCTGTGCTTATCATATTCATAAGTATACGAGTTCCGTATTTCAATCCGAAATGACATCAAAAATAAGAAGAGAGAAAGAATACGCTCAACGGAATAGGAAATGTGTCTGTGTGCTCATCATATTCATAAGTATACGAGTTCCGTATTTCAATCCGAAATGACATCAAAAATAAGAAGAGAGAAAGAATACGCTCAACTGAATAGGAAATGTGTGTGGGCTTATCATATTCATAAGTATACGAGTTCCGTAATTCAATCCTATAAGACATCAAAAATAAGAAGAGAGAAAGAATACGCTCAACGGAATAGGAAATGTGTGTGTGCTTATCATATTCATAAGTATACGAGTTCCGTATTTCAATCATATAAGATATCAAAAATATGAAGCGAGAAAGAATACGCTCAACGGAATAGGAAATGTGTGTGTGTGCTTATCATATTCATAAGTATACGAGTTCCGTATTTCAATCTTAAATGACATCAAAAATAAGAAGCGACAAACTATACGCTTGACGGAATTGGAAATATGTGTGTGCTTATCATATTCAGAAGTATACGAGTTCCGTATTTCAATCCGAAATGACATCAAAAATAAGAAGAGAGAAAGAATACGCTCAACGGAATAGGAAATGTGTGTGTGTGCTTATCATATTGAAAAGTATACGAGTTCCGTATTTCAATCATAAATGACATCAAAAATATGAAGCGAAAAAGAATACGCTCAACGGAATAGGAAATGTGGGTGTGCTTATATTCATAAGTATACGAGTTCCGTATTTCAATCCTAAATGACATCAAAAATAACAAGCGAGAAAGCATACGCTCAACGGAATATGAAATGTGGGTGTCCTTATAATATTCATAAGTATACTAGTTCCGTATTTCAATCCTACATGACATCAAAAATAAAAAGGAAGTAAGAATACTCTCAACTAACTAGGAAATGTGGGTGTGCTTATAATCTTCTTGAGTATACGCATTCCTTATTTCAATCCTAAATGACATCAAAAATAAGAAGCGAGAAAGAATACGCTCAACGGAATAGGAAATGTGGGTGTGCTTATCATATTCATAAGTATACGAGTTCCGTATTTCTATCCTAAATGACATCAAAAATAAGAAGCGAGAAAGAATACGCTCAACGGAATAGGAAATGTCGGTGTGCTTATCATATTCATAAGTATACGAGTTCCGTATTTCAATCCGAAATGACATCAAAAATAAGAAGAGAGAAAGAATACGCTCAACGGAATAGGAAATGTGGGTGTGCTTATCATATTCATAAGTATACGAGTTCCGTATTTCAATCCGAAATGACATCAAAACTAAGAAGCGAGAAAGAATACGCTCAACGGAATAGGAAATGTGGGTGTGCTTATCATATTCATAAGTATACGAGTTCCGTATTTCAATCCGAAATGACATCAAAAATAAGAAGGGAGTAAGAATACGCTCAACGGAATTGGAAATGTGGGTGTGCTTATCATCTTCTTGAGTAAACGCATTCCGTATTTCAATCCTAAATGACATCAAAAATAAGAAGCGAAAAGCATACTCTCAACGGAATATGAAATGTGGGTGTGCTTATAATATTCATAAGTATACGAGTTCCGTATTTCTATCATAAATGACATGAAAAAATAAGAAGCGAAAAAGAATACGCTCAACGGAATAGGAAACGTGGGTGTGCTTATCATATTCATAAGTATATGAGTTCCGTATTTCATTCATAAATGACATCAAAAATATGAAGAAAAAAAGAATACGCTCAACGGAATAGGAAATGTGTGTGTGTGATTATCATATTCATAAATATACGAGTTCCGTATTTCAACCCTAAATGACAGCAAAAATAAAAAGCTAGTAAGAATACGCTCAACTGAATGGGAAATGTGGGTGTGCTTATCATATTCATTAGTATACGAGTTCCGTATTTCTATCCTAAATGACATCAAAAATAAGAAGCGAAAAAGAATACGCTCAACGGAATAGGAAATGCGTGTGTGCTTATCATATTCATAAGTATACGAGTTCCGTATTTCTATCCTAAATGACATCAAATATAAGAAGCGAGAAAGAATACGCTCAACGGAATAGGAAATGTGTGTGTGCTTATCATATTCATAAGTATACGAATTCCGTATTTCAATCCTAAATGACATGAAATATAAGAAGCGAGAAAGAATACGCTCAACGGAATGGGAAATGTGGGTGTGCTTATCATATTCATTAGTATACGAGTTCCGTATTTCTATCCTAAATGACATCAAAAATAAGAAGCGAGAAAGAATACGCTCAACGGAATAGGAAATGTGGGTGTGCTTATCATATTCATAAGTATACGAGTTCCGTATTTCAATCCTAAATGACATGAAATATAAGAAGCGAGAAAGAATACGCTCAACGGAATAGGAAATGTGTGTGTGCTTATCATATTCATAAGTATACGAGTTCCGTATTTCAATCCTAAATGACATGAAATATAAGAAGCGAGAAAGAATACGCTCAACGGAATCGGAAATGAGGGTGTGCTTATCATATTCATAAGTATACGAGTTCCCTATTTCAATCCTAAATGACATGAAATATAAGAAGCGAGAAAGAATACGCTCAACGGAATAGGAAATGTGGGTGTGCTTATCATATTCATAAGTATACGAGTTCCGTATTTCAATCCTAAATGACATCAAAAATAAGAAGCGAGAAAGAATACGCTCAACGGAATAGGAAATGTGGGTGTGCTTATCATATTCATAAGTATAAGGGTTCCGTATTTCTATCCTAAATGACATCAAAAATAAGAAGCGAGAAAGAATACGCTCTACGGAATAGGAAATGTGGGTGTGCTTATCATATTCATAAGTATATGAGTTCCGTATTTCAATCCTAAATGACATCAAATATAAGAAGCGAGAAAGAATACGCTCAACGGAATAGGAAATGTGGGTATGCTTATCATATTCATAAGTATACGAGTTCCGTATTTCTATCATAAATGACATCAAAAATAAGAAGCGAGAAAGAATACGCTCAACGGAATAGGAAATGTGGGTTTGCTTATCATATTCATAAGTATACGAGTTCCGTATTTCAATCCGAAATGACATCAAAATTAAGAAGGGAGTAAGAATACGCTCAACGGAATTGGAAATGTGTCTGTGCTTATCATCTTCTTGAGTATACGCATTCCGTATTTCAATCCTAAATGACATCAAATATAAGAAGCGAGAAAGCATACGCTCAACGGAATAGGAAATGTGGGTGTGCTTATCATATTCATAAGTATACGGGTTCCGTATTTCTATCCTAAATGACATCAAAAATAAGAAGCGAGAAAGAATACGCTCAACGGAATAGGAAATGTGGGTGTGCTTATCATATTCATAAGTATACGAGTTCCGTATTTCAATCCTAAATGACATCAAATATAAGAAGCGAGAAAGAGTACGCTCAACGGAATAGGAAATGTGGGTGTGCTTATAATATTCATAAGTATACGAGTTCCGTATTTCTATCATAAATGACATGAAAAAATAAGAAGCGAAAAAGAATACGCTCAACGGAATAGGAAAAGTGGGTGTGCTTATCATATTCATAAGTATACGAGTTCCGTATTTCAATCCTAAATGACATCAAAAATATGAAGCGAGAAAGAATACGCTCAACGGAATAGGAAATGTGGGTGTGCTTATCATATTCATAAGTATACGAGTTCCGTATTTCAATCCTAAATGACATCAAAAATAAGAAGCGAGAAAGAATACGCTCAACGGAATAGGAAATGTGGGTGTGCTTATCATATTCATAAGTATACGGGTTCCGTATTTCTATCCTAAATGACATCAAAAATAAGAAGCGAGAAAGAATACGCTCAACGGAATAGGAAATGTGGGTGTGCTTATCATATTCATAAGTATACGACTTCCGTATTTCAATCCTAAATGACATCAAATATAAGAAGCGAGAAAGAATACGCTCAACGGAATAGGAAATGTGTGTGTGCTTATAATATTCATAAGTATACGAGTTCCGTATTTCTATCATAAATGACATGAAAAAATAAGAAGCGAAAAAGAATACGCTCAACGGAATAGGAAAAGTGGGTGCGCTTATCATATTCATAAGTATACGAGTTCCGTATTTCAATCCTAAATGACCTCAAAAATAAGAAGCGAGAAAGAATACGCTCAACGGAATAGGAAATGTGGGTGTGCTTATCATATTCATAAGTATACGAGTTCCGTATTTCAATCCTAAATGACATGAAATATAAGAAGCGAGAAAGAATACGCTCAACGGAATAGGAAATGTGGGTGTGCTTATCATATTCATAAGTATACGAGTTCCGTATTACAATCCTAAATGACATCAAAAATAAGAAGCGAGAAAAAATACGCTCAACGGAATAGGAAATGTGGGTGTGCTTATCATATTCATAAGTAAACGGGTTCCGTATTTCTATCCTAAATGACATCAAAAATAAGAAGCGAGAAAGAATACGCTCAACGGAATAGGAAATGTGGGTGTGCTTATCATATTCATAAGTATACGAGTTCCGTATTTCAATCCTAAATGACATCAAATATAAGAAGCGAGAAAGAATACGCTCAACGGAATAGGAAATGTGGGTGTGCTTATAATATTCATAAGTATACGAGTTCCGTATTTCTATCATAAATGACATGAAAAAAAAAGAAGCGAAAAAGAATACGCTCAACGGAATAGGAAAAGTGGGTGTGCTTATCATATTCATAAGTATACGAGTTCCGTATTTCAATCCTAAATGACATCAAAAATAAGAAGTGAGAAAGAATACGCTCATCGGAATAGGAAATGTGGGTGTGCTTATCATATTCATAACTATACGAGTTCCTTATTTCAATCCTAAATGACATCAAAAATAAGAAGCGAGAAAGAATACGCTCAACGGAATAGGAAATGTGGGTATGCTTATCATATTCATAAAGTATACGAGTTCCGTATTTCAATCCTAAATGACATCAAAAATAAGAAGCGAGAAAGAATACGGTCAACGTAATAGGAAACGTGGGTGTGCTTATCATATTCATAAGTATATGAGTTCCGTATTTCATTCATAAATGACATCAAAAATATGAAGAAAAAAAGAATACGCTCAACGGAATAGGAAATGTGTGTGTGCTTATCACATTCATAAGTATACGAGTTCCGTATTTCAATCCTAAATGACATCAAAAATAAAAAGCTAGTAAGAATACGCTCAACTGAATAGGAAATGCGTGTGTGCTTATCATATTCATAAGTATACGAGTTCCGTATTTCAATCCTAAATGACATGAAATATAAGAAGCGAGAAAGAATACGCTCAACGGAATAGGAAATGTGTGTGTGCTTATCATATTCATAAGTATACGAGTTCCGTATTTCAATCCTAAATGACATGAAATATAAGAAGCGAGAAAGAATACGCTCAACGGAATGGGAAATGAGGGTGTGCTTATCATATTCATAAGTATACGAGTTCCGTATTTCTATCCTAAATGACATCAAAAATAAGAAGCGAGAAAGAATACGCTCAACGGAATAGGAAATGTGGGTGTGCTTATCATATTCATAAGTATACGAGTTCCGTATTTCAATCCTAAATGACATCAAAAATAAGAAGCGTGAAAGAATACGCTCAACGGAATAGGAAATGTGTGTGTGCTTATCACATTCATAAGTATACGAGTTCCGTATTTCAATCCTAAATGACATCAAAAATAAAAAGCTAGTAAGAATACGCTCAACTGAATAGGAAATGCGTGTGTGCTTATCATATTCATATGTATACGAGTTCCGTATTTCAATCCTAAATGACATCAAATATAAGAAGCGAGAAAGAATACGCTCAACGGAATAGGAAATGTGGGTGTGCTTATCATATTCATAAGTATACGAGTTCCGTATTTCAATCCTAAATGACATGAAATATAAGAAGCGAGAAAGAATACGCTCAACGGAATGGGAAATGTGGGTGTGCTTATCATATTCATTAGTATACGAGTTCCGTATTTCTATCCTAAATGACATCAAAAATAAGAAGCGAGAAAGAATACGCTCAACGGAATAGGAAATGTGTGTGTGCTTATCATATTCAGTAGTATACGAGTTCCGTATTTCTATCCTAAATGACCTCAAAAATAAGAAGCGAGAAAGAATACGCTCAACGGAATAGGAAATGTGGGTGTGCTTATCATATTCATAAGTATACGAGTTCCGTATTTCAATCCTAAATGACATGAAATATAAGAAGCGAGAAAGAATACGCTCAACGGAATAGGAAATGTGTGTGTGCTTATCATATTCATAAGTATACGAGTTCCGTATTTCAATCCTAAATGACATGAAATATGAGAAGCGAGAAAGAATACGCTCAACGGAATGGGATATGAGGGTGTGCTTATCATATTCATAAGTATACGAGTTCCGTATTTCTATCCTAAATGACATCAAAAATAAAAAGCGAGAAAGAATACGCTCAACGGAATAGGAAATGTGGGTGTGCTTATCATATTCATAAGTATACGAGTTCCGTATTTCTATCCTAAATGACATGAAATATAAGAAGCGAGAAAGAATACGCTCAACGGAATAGGAAATGTGGGTGTGCTTATCATATTCATAAGTATACGAGTTCCGTATTTCTATCCTAAATGACATCAAAAATAAGAAGCGAGAAAGAATACGCTCAACGGAATAGGAAATGTGGGTGTGCTTAGCATATTCATAAGTATACGAGTTCCGTATTTCAATCCTAAATGACATATAAAATAAGAAGCGAGAAAGAATACGCTCAACGGAATAGGAAATGTGGGTGTGCTTATCATATTCATAAGTATACGGGTTCCGTATTTCTATCCTAAATGACATCAAAAATAAGAAGCGAGAAAGAATACGCTCAACGGAATAGGAAATGTGGGTGTGCTTATCATATTCATAAGTATACGAGTTCCGTATTTCAATCCTAAATGACATGAAATATAAGAAGCGAGAAAGAATACGCTCAACGGAATAGGAAATGTGTGTGTGCTTATCATATTCATAAGTATACGAGTACCGTATTTCAATCCTAAATGACATCAAAAACAAGATGCGAGAAAGAATACGGTCAACGGAATAGAAAATGTGGGTGTGCTTATCATATTCATAAGTATGCGAGTTCCGTATTTCAATCCTAAATGACATCAAAAATAACAAACGAGAAAGCATACGCTCAACGGAATATGAAATGTGGGTGTGCTTATAATATTCATAAGTATACTAGTTCCGTATTTCAATCCTAAATGACATCAAAAATAAGAAGGGAGTAAGAATACGCTCAACTAAATAGGAAATGTGGGTGTGCTTATCATCTTGAGTATACGCATTCCGTATTTCAATCCTAAATGACATCAAAAATAAGAAGCGAGAAAGAATACGCTCAACGAATATGAAATGTGGGTGTGCTTATAATATTCATAAGTATACGAGTTCAGTATTTCAATCCTAAATGACATAAAAATAAGAAGCGAGAAAGAATACGCTCAACGGAATATGAAATGTGGGTGTGCTTATCATATTCATAAGTATACAAGTTCTGTATTTCAATCCTAAATGACATAAAAATAAGAAGCGAGAAAGAATACGCTCAACGGAATAGGAAATGTGTGTGTTCTTATCATATTCATAAGTATACGAGTTCCGTATTTCAATCCAAAATGACATCAAAATTAAGAAGCGAGAAAGAATACGCTCAACGGAATAGGAAATGTGTGTGTGCTTATCATATTCATAAGCATACGAGTTCCGTATTTCAATCCTAAATGACATCAAAAATAAGAAGCCTGAAAGAATACGCTCAACGGAATAGGAAATGTGGGTGTGCTTATCATATTCATAAGTATACGAGTTCCGGATTTCAATCCTAAATGACATAAAAAATAAGAAGCGAAAAAGAATACGCTCAACGGAATAGGAAATGTGTGTGTGCTTATCATATTCATAAGTATACGAGTTCCGTATTTCAATCCTACATGACATCAAAAATAAGAAGGGAGTAAGAATACGCTCAACTAACTAGGAAATGGGGGTGTGCATATAATCTTCTTGAGTATACGCATTCCGTATTTCAATCCTAAATGACATCAAAAATAAGAAGCGCGAAAGAATACGCTCAACGGAATATGAAATGTGGGTGTGCTTATAATATTCATAAGTATACGAGTTCAGTATTTCAATCCTAAATGACATAAAAATAAGAAGCGAGAAAGAATACGCTCAACGGAATATGAAATGTGGGTGTGCTTATCATATTCATAAGTATACAAGTTCTGTATTTCAATCCTAAATGACATAAAAATAAGAAGCGAGAAAGAATACGCTCAACGGAATAGGAAATGTGTGTGTTCTTATCATATTCATAAGTATACGAGTTCCGTATTTCAATCCAAAATGACATCAAAATTAAGAAGCGAGAAAGAATACGCTCAACGGAATAGGAAATGTGTGTGTGCTTATCATATTCATAAGTATACGAGTTCCGTATTTCAATCCTAAATGACATCAAAAATAAGAAGCGTGAAAGAATACGCTCAACGGTATAGGAAATGTGGGTGTGCTTATCATATTCATAAGTATACGAGTTCCGGATTTCAATCCTAAATGACATAAAAAATAAGAAGCGAAAAAGAATACGCTCAACGGAATAGGAAATGTGTGTGTGCTTATCATATTCATAAGTATACGAGTTCCGTATTTCAATCCTACATGACATCAAAAATAAGAAGGGAATAAGAATACGCTCAACTAACTAGGAAATGGGGGTGTGCATATAATCTTCTTGAGTATACGCATTCCGTATTTCAATCCTAAATGACATCAAAAATAAGAAGCGAGAAAGCATACGCTCAACGGAATATGAAATGTGGGTGTGCTTATAATATTCATAAGTATACGAGTTCCGTATTTCAATCCTAAATGACATCAAAAATAAGAAGCGAGAAAGAATACGCTCAACGGAATAGGAAATGTGGGTGTGCTTATCATATTCATAAGTATACGAGTTCCGTATTTCAAACCTAAATGACATGAAATATAAGAAGCGAGAAAGAATACGCTCAACTGAATAGGAAATGTGGGGGTGCTTATCATATTCATAAGTATACGAGTTCCGTATTTCAATCCTAAATGACATCAAAAATAAGAAGCGAGAAAGAATACGCTCAACGGAATAGGAAATGTGGGTGTGCTTATATTCATAAGTATACGAGTTCCGTATTTCTATCCTAAATGACATCAAAAATAAGAAGCGAGAAAGAATACGCTCAACGGAATAGGAAATGTGGGTGTGCTTATCATATTCATAAGTATACGAGTTCCGTATTTCAATCCTAAATGTCATCAAAAATAAGAAGCGAGAAAGAATACGCTCAACGGAATAGGAAATGTGGGTGTGCTTATCATATTCATAAGTTTACGAGTTCCGTATTTCAATCCTAAATGACAACAAAAACAAGAAGCGAGAAAGAATACGCTCAACGGAATAGGAAATGTGGGTGTGCTTATCATATTCATTAGTATACGAGTTCAGTATTTCAATACTAAATGACATCAAAAATACGAAGCGAGAAAGAATACGCTCAACGGAATAGGAAATGTGGGTGTGCTTATCATATTCATAAGTATACGAGTTCCGTATTTCAATCCTAAATGACATCAAAAATAAGAAGCGAGAAAGAATACGCTCAACGGAATAGGAAATGTGGGTGTGCTTATAATATTCATAAGTATACGAATTCCGTATTTCAATCCTGAATAACATCACAAATAAGAAGGGAGTAAGAATACGCTCAGCTCAATAGGAAATGTGAGTATTCAGTTTCTCAATCCTAAATAACTTCAAAAATTAGAAGCGGGTAAGAACACGCATAACAAAGATGAAATGTGGGTTTGCTTATCTTATTCACAATTATGAGATTTCAGTTTCCTATTCGTAAATAACTTCAATAATTAGAGGCGGGAAAGTATACGCTTTTCTGAAGAGGAAATTAACGTTGGGCTCATATTCTTTATGCGAATACTGCTTCTGAAACATAAATATCATCGACAACTTGAAGCGCAAACATCTACGCTGAAATGAAGAAGAAATGTGCTTTTGCTTATCTTATTCCTCTTTATGCGAATTCAGTTTCTCAATCCTAAAAACTACGCCGAACTGAAGAAGAAATGTTGTTGTGCTTATCTTCTTCAAATTTCTTCGAATTCAGCTTCTCAATCATTAATATTATCAAAATAAGAAGCACGAAATTCGACGCTAAACTGAAGAAGAAATGTTGGTGGGCTTTTCTTATTCATATTTCTTCGTATTCAGCTTCTCCATCCTAAATAACATCAAAATATATAACAGCAAAAATGTAGGCTAAACTGAAGAAAAAATGTGCGTTTGCTGATTTTATTCTAATTTCATATTCAAAATCTTAAATAACTTCATATATAAGAAGCGAGGATGATTACGCTAAAATGAAGAAGTAATGTGGGTATGCTTAACTAATTCAAATTTCTTCGAATTCAGCTTCTCAATCCTGAATAACATAAAAAAATCAAACGCGTATGAGTACTCTGAATGGAGGAAGGAATGTGTGTATGCTTACTTATTTTATTTATTAGAATTCAGCTTCTCCATCTTGAATAACATAAAAATATCAAACGTGAAATGACTACGCCGAATTGAAGAAGAAATGTGTGTGTGCATATCTTATGATTATTTATGTGAATTCAGTTTCTCCATCGTGAATAACAACAAAAATATCAAACGAGAAATGAGTACCCTCAATTTAAATAGGAATGGGTCTGTGCATATCTTAAGATTATTTAGGTCAATTCAGCTTCTCCATAGTGAATAACATCAAAAATATCAAACGAGAAATGACTACCCTCAATTTAAATAGGAATGTGTGTGTGCATATCTTATGATTATTTATGTGAATTCAGTTTTTCCCTCGGGAATAATATCAAAAATATCAAACGCCAAATGAATACGCTCAATTGAAGAAGGAATGTGTGTGTGCATATCTTCTGATTATTTATGTGAATTAAGCTTCTGCACCGTGAATAACATCAAAAATATCAAACGTGAAATGACTACACTCAATTGAAAAGTAACGTGTGTATGCATATCTTATGATTATTTATGTGAATTCAGCTTCTCCATCGTGAATAACATCAAAAATATCAAACGTGAAATGAGTACCCCAATATAAATAGGAATGTGTGTGTGAATATCTTATGATTATTTATGTGAATTCAGATTCTCCATAGTGCATAACATCAAAAATATCAAACGCGAAATGACTACGCTCAATTGAAGAATGAATGTGTGTGTGCATATCTTATGATTATTTATGTGAATTCAGATTCTCCATCTTGAATGACATCAAAAATATCAAACGCGAAATGACTACGCTTAATTGAAGAAGGAATGTGTGCAAATCTAATGATTATTTATGTGAATTCAGCTTCTCCATCTTGAATGACATCAAAAATATCAAACGCGAAATGACTACCATCAGTTGAAGAAGCAATGTGTGTGTGCATATCGTATGATTATTTATGTGAATTCAGCTTCTCCATCTTCAACAACATCAGAAATATCAAGCGCGTAATGACTACCCTCAATTGAAGAAGGAATGTGTGAGTGCATATCTTATGATTATTTATGTGAATTCAGCTTCTCCATCGTGAATAACATCAAAAATATCAAACGTGAAACGACTACGCTCAATTGAAGAAGGAATGTGTGTGTGCATATCTTATGAATATTTATGGGAATTCAGCTTCTCCATCGTGAATAAGATCAAAAATATCAAACGTGAAATGACTACGCTCAATTGAAGAAGGAATGTGTGTGTGCATATCTTATGATTATTTATGTGAATTCAGCTTCTCCATCGTGAATAACATCAAAAATATCAAACGCGAAAGAACTACGATCAATTGAAGAATTAATGTGTGTGTGCATAACTTCTGATTATTTATGTGAATTAAGCTTCTCCATCGTGCATAACATCAAAAATATCAAACGCGAAATGACTACCCTCAATTGAAGAATTAATGTGTGTTTGCATATCTTCTGATTATTTATGTGAATTCAGCTACTCCATCGTGCATAACATCAACAATATCAAACGGGAAATGACAACACTCAATTGAAGAAGGAATGTGTGTGTGCATATCCTCTGATTATTTATGTGAATTCAGCTTCTCCATCGTGAATAACATCAAAAATATCAAACGGGAAATGACAACACTCAATTGAAGAAGGAATGTGTGTGTGCATATCTTCTGATTATTTATGTGAATTCAGCTTCTCAATCGCGAATAACATCAAAAATATGAAACGCGAAATGACTACACTCAATTGAAGAAGGAATGTGAGTGTGCATATCTTATGATTATTTATGTGAATACAGCTTCTCCAACGTGAATAACAATAAAAATATCAAACTCGAAATGAGTACCCTCAATTGAAGAAGGAATGTGTGTGAGCATATCTTATGATTATTTATGTGAATTCAGTTTCTCCATCGTGAATAACATCAAAAATATCAAACGCGAAATGACTACGCTTAATTGAAGAATGAATGTGTGTGTGCATATCTTCTGATTATTTATGTGAATTCAGCTTCTGCATCGTGAATAACATCAAAAATATCAAACGCGAAATGTCTACGCTCAATTGAAGAAATAATGTTTGTATGCATATCTTCTAATTATTTATGTGAATTCAGCTTCTGCATCGTGAATAACATCAAAAATATCAAACGCGAAATGAATACGCTCAATTTAAGAAGGAATGTGTGTGTGCATATCTTATGATTATTTATGTGCATTCAGATTCTCCATCGTGCATAACTTCAAAAATATGAAACGTAAAATGACTACGCTCAGTTGAAGAAGGAATGTGTGTGTGTGCATATCTTATGTTTATTTATATGAATTCAGCTTCTCCATCGTGAATAACATAAAAAATAACAAACGCGAAATGACTACCGTCAATTGAAGAATGAATGTGTGTGTGAATATCATATGATTATTTTTGTGAATTCAGCTTCTCCATCGTGAATAACATAAAAAATTTGTAACGCGAAATGAGTACCCTCAATTGAAGAAGAAATGTGTGTGTGCATATCTTATGATTATTTATGTGAATTCAGATTCTCTATCCTGCATAACATGGAAAAATCAAACGCAAAATGACTACGCTCAATTGAAGAATGAATGTGTGTGTGCATATCTTATGATTATTTATGTGAATTCAGCTTCTCCATCGTGCATAACATCAAAAATATCAAACGCGAAATGACTTCGCTCCTTTGAACAAGGAATGTGTGTGTGCATATCTTATGAATATTTATGTGATTTCAGCTTCTCCATCGTGCATAACATCAAAAATATCGAACGCGAAATGAATACGCTCAATTGAAGAAGGAATGTGTGTGTGCATATCTTATGATTATTTATGTGAATACAGGTCCTCCATCGTGAATAACATCAAAAATATCAAACGCGAAATGACTTCGCTCTTTGAAGAAGGAATGTGTGTGTGAATATGTTATGATTATTTATCTGAATAAAGCTTCTCCATCGTGAATAACATAAAAAATATCAAACGCGAAATGACTACCCTCAATGGAAGAAGCAATGAGTGTGTGCATATCTTATGATTATTTATGTGAATTCAGTTTCTTCATCGTGCATAAAATCAAAAATATCAAACACGAAATGACTCCCCTCAATTGAAGAAGGAATGTGTCTGTGCATATCTTTTGATTATTTATGAGAATTCAGCTTCTCTATTGTGAATAACATAAAAAATATCAAAACGCGAAATGACTACGCTGAATTGAGGAAGGCATGTGTGTGTATATATCTTATGATTATTTATGTGAATACAGATTCTCCATAGTGAATAACATAAAAAATATCGAACGCGAAATGACTACAGTCAATTGAAGAATGAATGTGTCTGGGCATATCTTATGAATATTTATGTGAATTCAGCTTCTCCATCTTGAACAACATCAAAAATATCAAACGCGAAATGACTACCCTCAATTGAAAAAGGAATGTGTTTTTATGCAAATCTAATGATTATTTATGTGCATTCAGCTTCTCCATCTTAAATGACATCAAAAATATCAAACGTGAAATGACTACCATCTATTGAAGAAATAATAACATAAAAAATATCGAACGCGAAATGACTACACTCAATTGAAGAAGTAATGTGTATGTGCATATCGTATGATTATTCATGTGATTTCAGCTTTTCCATCTTGAACAACATCAAAAATATCAAACGCAAAATGACTACTCTCAATTGGAGAAGGAATGTGTGTGTGCAAATCTTAGGATTATTTATGTGAAATCAGCTTCTCCATCATGAAAAACATCAAAAATATCAAACACTAAATGACTACCCTCAATTGAAGAAGGGATGTGTGTGTGCATGTCTTATATTTATTTATGTGAATTCAGCTTCTCCATCTTGAAAAACATCAAAAATATCAAACGATAAATGACTACCCTCAATTGAAGAAGGAATGTGTGTGTGCATATCTTATGATTATTTATGAGAATTCAGTTTCTACGTCTTGAAATATATCAAAAATGTCAAACGCGAAATGAAGACGGTCAATTGAAGAAGGAATGTGTGTGTGCCTATCAAATGATTATTTATGTGAATTCAGCTTCTCCATCGTGCATAACATCAAAAATATCAAACACGTAATGACTACGCTCAATTTGAAGAAGGAACGTGTGTGTGCATATCTTATGATTATGTATGTGAATTCATCTTCTCAGTCGTGCATAACATCAAATATATGAAACGCGAAATGACTACGCTCAATTGACGAAGTAATGTGTGTATGCATATCTTCTGAATATTTATGTCAATTCTGCTTCTCCACCGTGAATAACATCAAAAATATCAAACGCGAAATGATTACGCTCCTTTGAAGAAGAATGTGTGTGTGAATTTCTTATGATTATTTATTTGAATTCAGCTTCTCCATCGTGAATTACATCAAAAATATCGAATGCGAAATGACAACCCTCAATTGAAGAAGTAATGTGTGTATGCATATCTTCTGATTATTTAGGTGAATTCAGCTACTCCATCGAGCATAACATCAAAAATATCAAACGCGAAATGACTACGCTCAATTGTAGAAGGAATGTGTGTTTGCATATCTTATGAATATTTATGTGAATTCAGCTTCTACATCGTGAATAACATCAAAAATTTCAAACGCGAAATGACTACGCTCAATTGACGAAGTTATGTGTGTATGCATATCTTATGAATATTTATGTCAATTCTGCTACTCCACCGTGAATAACATCAAAAATATCAAACGCGAAATGTCTACGCTCAATTGAAGAAGGAATGTGTGTGTGCATATCTTATGATTATTTATTTGAATTCAGCTTCTCCATCGTGAATAACATCGAAAATATGAAACGCGAAATGACTACGCTCAATTGATGAATGAATGTGTGTGTGCATATCTTATGATTATTTATGTGAATTCAGATTCTCCATCGTGCATAAAATCAGAAATATCAAACGAGACATGACTACGCTCAGTTGAGGAGGAATGTCTGTGTGCATATCTTATGATTATTTATGTGAATTCATATTCTCCATCTTGAATAACATCAAAAATATCAAACGCGAAATGACTCCGCTCCTTTGAAGAAGGAATGTGTGTGTGTATCTTATGATTATTTATGTGAATTCAGCTTCTCCACCGTGAATAACATCAAAAATAAAAAACGGGAAATGACTACGCTCAATTGAAGAAGAAATGTCTGTGTGCATATCTTATGATTATTTATGTGAATTCAGATTCTCCATCGGGAATAACATCAAAAATATCAAATGCGAAATGACTACACTCAATTGAAGTATATATATGTGTGTGCATATCTTATGATTAATTATTGAATTCAGATACTCCATCGTGAATTAAACCAATCATATCAAACGCGAAATGACTACGATCCATTCAAGATAGAATATGCGTGTGCATATCTTACGATTATTTATGTGAATTCAGATTCTCCATCGTGAATAACATCAAAAATATCAAACGCGAAATGACAACACTCAATTGAAGAAGGAATGTGTGTGTGCATATCTCATGATTCTTTACGTGAATTCAGCTTCTCCATCGTGAATAATACGAAAAATATCAAACGTGAAATGACAACGCTAAATTGAAGAAGGAATGTGTGTGTGCATATCTCATGATTATTTATGTGAATTCAGCTTCTCCATCGTGAATAATATGAAAAATATCAAACGTGAAATGACTACGCTGAATTGAAGAAGGAATATGCGTGTATATCTTATGATTATTTATGTGAATTCAGCTCCTCCATCGTGAATAACATCAAAAATGTCAAACGCTAAATGATTTCGCTCAATTGAAGAAGGAATGTGTGTGTGCATATCTTATGATTATTTATGTGAATTCAGCTTCTCTATCGTGAATAACATCAAAACTATCAAACGCGAAATGACTACGCTAAATTGAAGAAGGAATGTGTGTGCGCATATCTTATGATTATTTATGTGAATTCAGCTTCTCCATCGTGAATATCATCAAAAATATCAAACGCGAAATGACTACGCTCAATTGAAGAAAAAATGTGTGTGTGCACATTATATGATTATTTATGTGAATTCAGCTTCTCCATCGTGAATAACATCAAAAATATCAAACGCGAAATGACTACGCTCAATTGAAGAAGGAATGTGTGTGTGCACATCATATGATTATTTATGTGAATACAGCTCCTCCATTGTGAATAACATCAAAAATATCAAACGTGAAATGACTACGCTCACTTGAAGAAGTAATGTGTCTGTGCATATCTTATCATTATTTATGAGAATTCAGCTTCTCCATCGTGAATAATATGAATAATATCAAACGTGAAATGACTACGCTAAATTGAAGAAGGAATGTGTGTGTGAATATCTTATGGTTATTTATGAGAATTCAGCTTCTCCATCGTGATAATATGAAAAAATATCAAACGTGAAATGACTACGCTCAATTTAAGAAGGAATGTGTGTGTTTGCATATGTTATGATTATTTATGTGAATTCAGCTACTCTATCGTGCATAACATCAAAAATATCAAACGCGAAATGAATACGCTCCTTTGAAGAAGGTATATGTGTGTGCATATCTTATGATTATTTATGTGAATTCAGCTTTTCCCTCGTGCATAACATAAAAAATATCAAACGCAAATGATTACGCTCCTTTGAAAAAGTTATGTGTGTGTGTATATCTCATGATTATTTATGTGATTTCAGATTCTCCATCGTGAATAGCATAAAAAATATCAAACGCGAAATGACAACGGCCAATTGAAGAAGGAATGTGTGTGTGCATATCTTATGATTATTTATGTTAATTCATTTTCTCCATCGTGAATAACATCAAAAATATCAAACGCGAAATGACTACGCTCCTTTGAAGAAGGAATGTGTGTGTGCTTATCTTATGATTATTTAGGTGAATTCAGCTTCTCCATCGTGAATAATACGAAAAATATCAAACGTGAAATGACTACACTAAATTGAAAAAGGATTGTGTGTGTGCATATCTTATGATTATTTATATGAATTCAGATTCTCCATCGTGAATAACATCAAAAATATCAAACGCGAAATGACTACGCTAAATTGAAGAAGGAATGTGTGTGTGCATATCTTATGATTATTTATTGGAATTCAGCTTCTCCATCGTGAATAACATCAAAAATATCAAACGCGAAATGACTACGCTCAATTGAAGAGGTAATGTGTGTGTGCATATCTTATGATTATTCATTCGAATCCAGATTCTCCATCGGGCATAACATCAAAAATATCAAACGCGAAATGACTACCCTCCTTTGAAGAAGGAATGTGTGTGTGCATATCTTATGATTATTTATGTGAATTCAGATTCTCCATCGTGAATAACACAAAAATATCAAACGCGAAATGACTTTGCTCAATTGAAGTAGGAATGTGTGTGTGCATATCTTATGATTATTTATGTGAATTCAGCTTCTCCATCGTGAATAACATCAAAAATATCAAACGTGAAATGACTACGCTCAATTGAAGAAAGAATGTGTGTGTGCACATCTTATGATTATTTATGTGAATTCAGCTTCTCCAACGTGAATAACATAAAAAAAAATTAAACGCGAAATGACTACGCTCAATTGAAGAAGGAATGTGTGTGTGCATATCTTATGATTATTTATGTGAAATCAGCTTCTCCATCGTGAATAACATCAAAAATATCAAACGTGAAATAAATACGCTCCTTTGAAGATGGTATGTGTGTGAGCATATCACATGATTATTTATGTGATTTCAGATTCTCCATCGTGAATAGCATAAAAAATATCAAACGCGAAATGAAAACGGTCAATTGAAGAAGGAATATGTGTGTGCATATCTTATGATTATTTAGTGAATTCAGATTCTCCATCGTGAATGACATCAAACATATCAAACGCGAAATGATTACGCTCCTTTGAAGAAGGCATGTGTGTTTGCATATCTTATGATTATATATGTGAATTCAGATTCTCCAACGTGAATAACATCAAAAAATCAAACGCGAAATGACTTCGCTGAATTGCAGCAGGAATGTGTGTGTGCATATCTTATTATTATTTATGTGAATTCAGATTCTCCATCGTGAATAACATCAAAAAAATCAAATGCGAAATGACTTCGCTGAATTGCAGAAGGAATATGTGTGTGCATATCTTATTATTACTTATGTGAATTCAGATTCTCCATCGTGAATAACATCAAAAATATAAAACGAGAAATGACTACGCTCAATTGAAGATGGAATAAGTGTGTGCATATCTTATGATTATTTATGTGAATTCAGATTCTCCATCATGAATAACATGAAAAATATAAAACGAAAAATGACTACGCTCCTTTGAAAAAGGAATGTGTGTGTGCATATCTTATGATTATTTATGTGAATTCAGATTCTCCATCGTGAATAACATCAAAAATATCAAACGCGAAAAGACTTTGCTCAATTGAAGTAGGAATGTGTCTGTGCATATCTTATGATTATTTCTGTGAATTCAGCTTCTCCATCGTGAATGACATCAAAAATATCAAACGTGAAATGACTACGCTCAATTGAAGAAGGAATGTGTGTGTGCACATCTTATGATTATTTATGTGAATTCAGCTTCTCCATCGTGAATAACATCAAAAATATCAAACGCGAAATGACTACGCTCAATTGAAGAATGAATGTGTGTGTGCATATCTTATGTTTATTTCTGTGAATTCAGCTTCTCCATCGTGAATAACATCAAAAATATCAAACGTGAAATAAATACGTTACTTTGAAGATGGTATGTGTGTGTGCATATCACATGATTATTTATGTGATTTCAGATTCTCCATCGTGAATAGCATAAAAAATATCAAACGCGAAATGAAAACGGTCAATTGAAGAAGGAATGTGTGTGTGCATATCTTATGATTATTTAGTGAATTCAGATTCTCCATCGTGAATGACATCAAACATATCAAACGCGAAATGATTACGCTCCTTTGAAGAAGGCATGTGAGTTTGCATATCACATGATTATTTATGTGATTTCAGATTCTCCATCGTGAATAACATCAAAAATATCAAACGAGAAATGACTACGCTCAATAGAAGGAGGAATGTGTGTGTGCATATCTTATTATTATTTATGTGAATTCAGATTCTCCATCGTGAATAACATCAAAAAAATCAAACGCGAAATGTCTTCGATGAATTGCAGAAGGAATGTGTGTGTGCATATGTTATGATTACTTATGTGAATTCTCATTCTCCATGTTGAATAACATCAGAAATATAAAACGAGAAATGACTACGCTCAATTGCAGAAGGAATGTGTGTGTGCATATCTTATGATTACTTATGTGAATTCAGATTCTCCATCGTGAATAACATCAAAAATATAAAACGAGAAATGACTACGCTCAATTGAAGATGGAATATGTGTGTGCATATCTTATGATTATTTATGGGAATTCAGCTTCTCCATCGTGAATAAAATCAAAAATATCAAACGCGAAATGACTTCGCTGAATTGCAGAAGGAATGTGTGTGTGCATATGTTATGATTACTTATGTGAATTCAGATTCTCCATGGTGAATAACATCAAAAATATAAAACTAGAAATGACTACGCTCAATTGCAGAAGGAATGTGTGTGTGCATATCTTATGATTACTTATGTGAATTCAGATTCTCCATCGTGAATAACATCAAAAATATAAAACGAGAAATGACTACGCTCAATTGAAGATGGAATATGTGTGTGCATATCTTATGATTATTTATGGGAATTCAGATTCTCCATCGTGAATAACATCAAAAATATAAAACGAGAAATGACTACGCTCAATTGAAGAAGGAATGTCTGTGTGCATACCTTATGATTATTTATGTGAATTCAGATTCTCCATCGTGAATAACATCAAAAAAATCAAACGCGATATGACTTCGCTGAATTGCAGAAGGAATGTGTGTGTGCATATCTTATGATTACTTATGTGAATTCAGATTCTCCATGGTGAATAACATCAAAAATATAAAACGAGAAATGACTACGCTCAATTGAAGAAGGAATGTGTGTGTGCATATCTTATTATTATTTATGTGAATTCAGTTTCTCCATCGTGAATAACATCAAAAAAATCAAACGCGAAATGACTTCTCTGAATTGCAGAAGGAATGTGTGTGTGCCTATGTTATGATTACTTATGTGAATTCAGACTCTCCATGGTGAATAACATCAAAAATATAAAACGAGAAATGACTACGCTGAATTGCAGAAGGAATGTGTGTGTGCATATCTTATGATTACTTATGTGAATTCAGCTTCTCCATCGTGAATAACATCAAAAATATCAAACGCGAAATGACTACGCTCCTTTGAAGAGGGAATGTGTGTGTGCTTATCTTATGATTATTTATGTGAATTCAGCTTCTCCATCGTGAATAACATCAAAAATATCAAACGTGAAATGACTACGTTAAATTGACGAAGTTATGTGTGTGTGCATATCTTATGATTATTTATGTCAATTCAGGCTCTCCATCGTGAATAAATTGAAAAATATCAAACGTGAAATGACTACGCTCAATTGAAGAAGGAATGTGTGTGTGCATATCTTATGATTATTTATGTGAATTCAGCTTCTCTACCGTGAAGAAGATCAAAAATATCAAACGCGAAATGACTGCGCTCATTTGAAGAAAGAATGTGTGTGTGAATATCTTATGATTATTTATGTGAATTAACCTTCTCTACCGTGAATAAGATCAAAAATATCAAACTCGAAATGACTAAGCTCCTTTGAAGAAGGAATGTGTGTGTGCATATCTTATGATTAGTTATGTGAATTCAGATTCTCCATCGTGAATAACATCAAAAATATCAAACGCAAAATGACTACGCTCCTTTGAAGAAGGAATGTGTGTGTGCATATCTTAAGATAATTTATGTGAATTCAGCTTCTCTATCGTGAATAACATCAAAAATATCAAACGCAATCTGACTACGCTCCTTTTAAGAAAGAATGTGTGTGTCCATATCTTATGATTATTTATGTGAATTCAGCTTCTCCATCGTGCATAACATGGACAAATCAAACGCGAAATGACAACGCTCCTTTGAAGAAGGAATGTGTGTGTGCATATCTTATGATTATTTATTTGAATTCAGATTATCCATCATGAATAACATCAAAAATACCAAACGCGAAATGTCTTCGCTCAATTGAAGAAGGAATGTGTGTGTGCATATCTTATGATTATTCATTGGAATTCAGATTCTCCATCGTGCATAACATCAAAAATATCAAACGCGAAATGACTACGCTCATTTGAAGAAGGAATGTGTGTGTTCATATCTTATGATTATTTATGAGAATTCAGCTTCTCCATCGTGAATAACATCAAAAATATCAAACGTGAAATGACTACGATCAATTGAAGAGTTAATGTGTGTGTGCATATCTTATGATTATTCATTCGAATTCAGATTCTCCATCGTGCATAACATCAAAAATATCAAACGAGAAATGACTACCCTCCTTTGAAGAAGGAATGTGTGTGTGCATATCTTATGATTATTCATTCGAATTCTTATTCTCCATCGTGCATAACATCAAAAATATCAAACGAGAAATGACTGCGCTCCTTTGAAGAAAGAATGTGTGTGTGAATATCTTATGATTATTTATGTGAATTCAGCTTCTCCATCGTGAATAACATCAAAAATATCAAACGCAAAATGATTACGCTCCTTTGAAGAAGGAATGTGTGTGTGCATATCTTAAGATAATTTATGTGTATTCAGCTTCTCTGCCGTGAATAACATCAAAAATATCAAACGCAAACTGATTACTCCCTTTTGAAGAAGGAATGTATCTGTGCATATCTTATGATTATTTATGTGAATTCAGATTCTCCATCGTGAATAACATCATATATCAAACGCAAAATTACTACGGTCAATTGAAGAAGGAATGTGTGTGTGCATATCTTATGATTATTTCTGTGAATTCAGCTTCTCCATCGTGAATAACATCAAAAATATCAAACGTGAAATGACTACGCTCAATTGAAGAAGGAATGTGTGTGTGCACATCTTATGATTATTTATGTGAATTCAGCTACTAAATCGTGAATAACATCAAAAATATCAAACGCGAAATGATTACGCTCAATTGAAGAAGGAATGTGTGTGTGCATATCTTATGATTATTTATGTGAAATCAGCTTCTCCATCGTGAATAACATCAAAAATATCAAACGTGAAATAAATACGCTCTTTTGAAGATGGTATATGTGTGTTCATATCACATGATCATTTATGTGATTTCAGATTCTCCATCGTGAATAGCATAAAAAATATCAAACGCGAAATGAAAACGGTCAATTGAAGAAGGAATGTGTGTGTGCATATCTTATGATTATTTAGTGAATTCAGTTTCTCCATCGTGAATGACATCAAACATATCAAACGCGAAATGATTACGCTCCTTTGAAGAAGGCATGTGAGGTTGCATATCTTATGATTATTTATGTGAATTCAGATTCTCCATCGTGAATAACATCAAAAAAATCAAACGCGAAATGACTTCGCTGAATTGCAGAATGAATGTGTGTGTGCATATGTTATGATTACTTATGTGAATTCAGATTCTCCATGGTGAATAACATCAAAAATATAAAACGAGAAATGACTACGCTCAATTGAAGAAGGAATGTGTGTGTGCATATCTTATGATTATTTATGGGAATTCAGATTCTCCATCGTGAATAACATCAAAAATATAAAACGAGAAATGACTACGCTCAATTGAAGAAGGAATGTGTGTGTGCATATCTTATGATTATTTATGTGAATTCAGATTCTCCATCGTGAATAACATCAAAAAAATCAAACGCGAAATGACTTCGCTGAATTGCAGAAGGAATGTGTGTGTGCATATCTTATGATTACTTATGTGAATTCAGATTCTCCATGGTGAATAACATCAAAAATATAAAACGAGAAATGACTACGCTCAATTGCAGAAGGAATGTGTGTGTGCATATCTTATTATTACTTATGTGAATTCAGATTCTCCATCATGAATAACATCAAAAATATAAAACGAGAAATGACTACGCTCAATTGAAGATGGAATATGTGTGTGCATATCTTATGATTATTTATGTGAATTCAGATTCTCCATCGTGAATAACATCAAAAAAATCAAACGCGAAATGACTTCGCTGAATTGCAGAAGGAACGTGTGTGCATATCTTATGATTACTTATGTGAATTCAGATTCTCCATGGTGAATAACATCAAAAATATAAAACGAGAAATGACTACGCTCAATATAAGAAGGAACGTGTGTGTGCATACCTTATGATTATTTATGTGAATTCAGATTCTCCATCGTGAATAACATCAAAAAAATCAAACGCGAAATGACTTCACTGAATTGCAGAAGGAATGTGTGTGTGCATATCTTATGATTACTTATGTGAATTCAGATTCTCCATGGTGAATAACATCAAAAATATAAAACGAGAAATGACTACGCTCAATTGAAGAAGGAATGTGTGTGTGCATATCTTATTATTATTTATGTGAATTCAGTTTCTCCATCGTGAATAACATCAAAAATATCAAACGCGAAATGACTTCGCTGAATTGCAGAAGGAATGTGTGTGTGCATATGTCATGATTACTTACGTGAATTCAGATTCTCCATGGTGAATAACATCAAAAATATAAAACGAGAAATGACTACGCTGAATTGCAGAAGGAATGTGTGTGTGCATATCTTATGATTACTTATGTGAATTCAGATTCTCCATCGTGAATAACATCAAAAATATAAAACGAGAAATGACTACGCTCAATTGAAGATGGAATATGTGTGTGCATATCTTATGATTATTTATGTGAATTCAGATTCTCCATCGTGAATAACATCAAAAAAATCAAACGTGAAATGACTTCGCTGAATTGCAGAAGGAATATGTGTCTGCATATCTTATGATTACTCATGTGAATTCAGATGCTCCATGGTGAATAACATCAAAATTATAAAACGAGAAATGACTACGCTCAATTGCAGAAGGAATCTGTTTGTGCATATCTTATTATTACTTATGTGAATTCAGATTCTCCATCATGAATAACATCAAAAATATAAAACGAGAAATGACTACGCTCAATTGAAGATGGAATATGTGTGTGCATATCTTATGATTATTTATGTGAATTCAGATTCTCCATCGTGAATAACATCAAAAAAATCAAACGCGAAATGACTTCGCTGAATTGCAGAAGGAATGTGTGTGTGCATATCTTATGATTACTTATGTGAATTCAGATTCTCCATGGTGAATAACATCAAAAATATAAAACGAGAAATGACTACGCTCAATTGCAGAAGGAATGTGTGTGTGCATATCTTATTATTACTTATGTGATTTCAGATTCTCCATCGTGAATAACATCAAAAATATAAAACGAGAAATGACTACGCTCAATTGAAGATGGAATGTGTGTGTGCATATCTTCTGATTATTTATGTGAATTCAGCTTCTCCAGCGTGAATAACATCAAAAATATCAAACGCGAAATGTCTACGCTCAATTGAAGAAGGAATGTGTGTGTGCATATCTTATGATTATTTATGTGAATTCAGCTTCTCCATCCTGAATAACATCAAAAATATCAAACGCGAAATGTCTACGCTCAATTTAAGAAGGAATGTGTGTGTGCATATCTTATGATTATTTATGTGAATTCAGCTTCTCCATCGTGCATAAAATCAAAAATATCAAACGTGAAATGACTACGCTAAATTGATGAATGAATGTGTGTGTGCATATCTTATGATTATTTATGGGAATTCAGCTTCTCCATCGGGAATAACATCAAAAATATCAAACTTGAAATGACTACGGTCTATTGAGAAAGGAATTTGTCTGTGCATATCTTATGATTATTTATGTGAATTCAGTTTCTCTACCGTGAATAACATCAAATATATCAAACGCGAAATAACTGCGCTCCTTTGAAGAAAGAATGTGTGTGTGAATATCTTATGTTTATTTATGTGAATTCAGCTTCTCTACCGTGAATAACAACAAAAATATCAAACGCGAAATGACTGAGCTTTTTTGAAGAAAGAATGTGTGTGTGAATATCTTATGATTATTTATGTGAATTCAGCTTCTCCATCGTGAATAACATCAAAAATATCAAACGCAAAATGACTACGCTCCTTTGAGGAAGGAATGTGCGTGTGCATATCTTAAGATAATTTATGTGTATTCAGCTTCTCTGCCGTGAATAACATCAAAAATATCAAACGCAAACTGACTACGCTCCTTTTAAGAAAGAATGTGTGTGTGCATATCTTATGATTATTTATGTGAATTCAGATTCTCCATCGTGAATAACATCAAAAATATCAAACGCAAAATGACTACGCTCCTTTGAAGAAGGAATGTGTCTGTGCATATCATGATTATTTATGTGAATTCAGATTCTCCATCGTGAATAACATAAAAAATATCAAACGCAAAATGACTACGCTCCTTTGAAGAAGGAATGTGTGTGTGCATATCTTATGATTATTTATGTGAATTCAGATTCTCCATCGTGAATAACATCATATATCAAACGCAAAATTACTACGGTCAATTGAAGAAGGAATGTGTGTGTGCATATCTTATGATTATTTATGTGAATTCAGATTCTCCATCGTGAACAACATCAAAATTATCAAACGCGAAATTACTACGCTCCTTTGAAGTAGAAATGTGTGTGTGCATATCTTATGATTATTCATGTGAATTCAAATTCTCCATCGTGAATACCATCAAAAATATCAAACCCGAAATGACTACGCTCCTTTGAAGAAGGAATATGAGTGTGCATATGTTATGATTATTTCTGTGAATTCAGATTCTCCATCGTGAACAACATCAAAAATATCAAACGTGAAATGACTACGCTCAATTGAAGAAGGAATGTGTGTGTGCATATCTTATGATTATTTATGTGAATTCAGCTTCTCCATCGTGCATAACATCAAAAATATCAAACGTGAAATGACTACGCTAAATTGAAGTAGGAATGTGTGTGTGCATATCTTATGATAATTTATGGGAATTCAGCTTCTCCTTCGGGAATAACATCAAAAATATCAAACTTGAAATGACTACGGTCAATTGAGGAAGGAATTTGTCTGTGCATATCTTATGATTTTTTATGTGAATTCAGATTCTCCATCATGAATAACATCAAAAATATCAAACGTGAAATGACTACGGTCAATTGAAGGAGGAAAGTGTGTGTGCATATCTTATGATTATTTATGTGAATTCAGCTTCTCCATCGTGAATAACATCAAAAATATCAAACGTGAAATGACTACGGTCAATTGAAGAAGTAATTTGGGTGTGCATATCTTATTTCTATTTATGTGAATTCAGCTTCTCCATCGTGAGTAACATCAAAAATAACAAACGCGAAATGACTACGCTCAATTGAAGAAGGAATGTGCGTTTGCATATCTTCTGATTTTTTATGTGAATTCAGCTTTTCCATCGTGAATAACATCAAAAATATCAAACGTGAAATGACTTCGCTCCTTTGAAGAAGGAATGTGTGGGAATATCTTATGATTATTTATGTGAATTCAGATTCTCCATCGTGCATAACATTAAAAATATCAAACGCGAAAGGACTACGATCAATTTAAGAAGGAATGTGTGCGTGCATATCTTATGATTATTTATGTGAATTCAGCTTCACCATCGTGAATAACATTCAAAATATCAGACGCGAAATGACTACGCTCCTTTGAAGAAGGAATGTGGGTGAATATCTTATGATTATTTATCTGAATTCAGACACTCCATCGTGCATAACATCAAAAATATCAAACCCGAAATGACTACGCTCCTTTGAAGAAGGAATGTGTGTGTGAATATCTTATGATTATTTACGTGAATTCAGATTCTCCATCGTGCATAACATCAAAAATTTCAAACGCGAAATGACTACGCTCCTTTGAAGTAGAAATGTGTGTGTGCATATCTTATGATTATTTATGTGAATTCAAATTCTCCATCGTTAATACCATCAAAAATATCAAACCCGAAATGACTACACTCCTTTGAAGAAGGAATATGTGTGTGCATATCTTATGATTACTTATGTGAATTCAGATTCTCCATCGTGAATAACATCAAAAATATAAAACGAGAAATGACTACGCTCAATTGAAGATGGAATATGTGTGTGCATATCTTATGATTATTTCTGTGAATTCAGATTCTCCATTATGAATATTATCATATATCAAACGCAAAATTACTACGGTCAATTGGAGAAGGAATGTGTGAGTGTGCATATCTTATGATTATTTATGTGAATTCAGCTTCTCCATCGTGCATAACATCAAAAATATAAAACGTGAAATGATTACGCTCAGTTGAAGAAGGAATGTGTGTGTGCATATCTTATGATTATTTATGTGAATTCAGCTTCTCCATCGTGCATAACATCAAAAATATAAAACGTTAAATGATTACGCTCAGTTGAAGAAGGAATGTGTGTGTGCATATCTTATGATTATTTATGTGAATTCAGCTTCTCCATCGTGCATAACATCAAAAATATAAAACGTGAAATGATTACGCTCAGTTGAAGAATGAATTTTGGTGTGCATATCTTATGATTATTTATGTGAATTCAGATTCTCCATCATGAATAACATAAAAAATATCAAACGTGAAATGACTACGCTCATATTGAAGAAGGAATATGTGTGTGCATATCTTTTGATTATTTTTGTGAATTGAGCTTCTCCATCGTGAATAACATCAAAAATATCAAACGTGAAATGACTACGGTCAATTGAAGGAGGAATGTGTGTGTGCATATCTTATGATTATTTATGTGAATTCAGCTTCTCCATCGTGAGTAACATCAAAAATATCAAACGTGAAATGACTACGGTCAATGGAAGAAGTAATTTGGGTGTGCATATCTTATGATTATTTATGAGAATTCAGCTTCTCCATCGTGAGTAACATCAAAAATATCAAACGCGAAATGACTACGCTCTATTGAAGAAGGAATGTGCGTTTGCATATCTTCTGATTTTTTATGTGAATTCAGCTTTTCCATCGTGAATAACATCAAAAATATCAAACGTGAAATGACTTCGCTCCTTTGAAGAAGGAATGTGTGTGAATATCTTATGATTATTTATGTGAATTCAGATTCTCCATCGTGCATAACATTAAAAATATCAAACGCGAAAGGACTACGATCAATTTAAGAAGGAATGTGTGCGTGCATATCTTATGATTATTTATGTGAATTCAGCTTCACCATCGTGCATAACATCCAAAATATCAAACCCGAAATGACTACGCTCCTTTGAAGAAGGAATGTCTGTGAATATCTTATGATTATTTATGTGAATTCAGATTCTCCATCGTGCATAACATCAAAAATAGCAAACCCGAAATGACTACGCTCCTTTGAAGAAGGAATGTGTGTGTGAATATCTTATGATTATTTATGTGTATTCAGATTCTCCATCGTGCATAACATCAAAAATTTCAAACGCGAAATGACTACGCTCCTTTGAAGTAGAAATGTGTGTGTGCATATCTTATGATTATTTATGTGAATTCAAATACTCCATCGTGAATACCATCAAAAATATCAAACCCGAAATGACTACGCTCCTTTGAAGAAGGAATATGTGTGTGCATATGTTATGATTATTTCTGTGAATTCAGATTCTCCATCGTGAACAACATCAAAAATATCTAACGCGAATGACTATGCTCAATTGAAGAAGTAATGTGTGTGTGCATATCTTATAATTGTTTATGTGAATTCAGCTTCTCCATCGTGAATAACATCAAAAATGTCAAACGTGAAATGATTACGCTCAATTGAAAAAGGAATATGTGTGTGCAAATCTTCTGATTATTTATGTGAATTCAGATTCTCCATCGTGAATAACATAAAAAAAATCAAACGCGAAATGTCTTCGCTGAATTGCAGAAGGAATGTGTGTGTGCATATCTTATGATTACTTATGTGAATTCAGATTCTCCATGGTGAATAACATCAAAAATATAAAACGAGAAATGACTACGCTCAATTGCAGAAGGAATGTGTGTGTGCATATCTTATGATTAGTTATGTGAATACAGATTCTCCATCGTGAATAACATCAAAAATATAAAACGGGAAATGACTACGCTCAATTGGAGAAGGAATGTGTGTGTGCATATCTTATGATTATTTATGTGAATTCAGCTTCTCCATCGTGAATGACATCAAACATATCAAACGCGAAATGTCTGCGCTCAATTGAAGAAGGAATGTGTGTGTGCATATCTTATGATTATTTATGTGAATTCAGCTTCTCCATCGTGAATAACATCAAAAATATCAAACGTGAAATGACTACGCAAAATTGAAGAAGGAATGTGTGCATATCTTATGATTATTTATGTGAATTCAGCTTCTCCATCGTGAATAACATCAAAAATAGCAAACGTGAAATGACTACGCTAAATTGAAGAATGAATGTGTGTGTGCATATCTTATGATTATTTATGGGAATTCAGCTTCTCCATCGTGAATATCATCAAAAATATCAAACTTGAAATGACTACGGTCAATTGAGGAAGGAATTTGTCTGTGCATATCTTATGATTATTTATGTGAATTCAGTTTCTCTACCGTCAATAACATCAAATATATCAAACGCGAAATGACTGCGCTCCTTTGAAGAAAGGATGTGTGTGTGAATATCTTATGATTATTTATGTGAATTCAGCTTCTCTACCGTGAATAACATCAAAAATATCAAACGCGAAATGACTGCGCTCCTTTGAAGAAAGAATGTGTGTGTGAATATCTTATGATGATTTCTGTGAATTCAGATTCTCCATCGTGAACAACATCAAAAATATCAAACGCGAAATGACTACACTCAATTGAAGAAGGAATGTGTGTGTGCATATCTTATGATTGTTTATGTGAATTCAGCTTCTCCATCGTGCATAACATCAAAAATATCAAACGTGAAATGATTACGCTCAGTTGAAGAAGGAATGTGTGTGTGCATATCTTATGATTATTTATGTGAATTCAGATTCTCCATTGTGAATAACATCAAAAATATAAAACGAGAAATGACTACGCTCAATTGCAGAAGGAATTTGTGTTTGCATATCTTATGATTACTCATGTGAATTCAGATTCTCCATCGTGAATAACATCAAAAAAATCAAACGCGAAATGTCTTCGCTGAATTGCAGAAGAATGTGTGTGTGCATATCTTATGATTACTTATGTGAATTCAGATTCTCCATGGTGAATAACATCAAAAATATAAAACGAGAAATGACTACGCTCAATTGCAGAAGGAATGTGTGTGTGCATATCTTATTATTACTTATGTGAATTCAGATTCTCCATCGTGAATAACATCAAAAATATCAAACGTGGAATGACTACGGTCAGTTGAAGAATGAATTTTGGTGTGCATATCTTATGATTATTTATGTGAATTCAGATTCTCCATCATGAATAACATCAAAAATATCAAACGTGAAATGACTGCGCTCAATTGAAGAAGGAATATGTGTGTGCATATCTTTTGATTATTTATGTGAATTCAGATTCTCCATCGTGAATAACATCAAAAATATCAAACGTGAAATGACTACGGTCAATTGAAGGATGAATGTGTGTGTGCATATCTTATGATTATTTATGTGAATTCAGCTTCTCTATCGTGAATAACATCAAAAATATCAAACGTGAAATGACTACGGTCAATTGAAGAAGTAATTTGGGTGTGCATATCTTATGATTATTTATGTGAATTCAGCTTCTCCATCGTGAGTAACATAAAAAATATCAAACGCGAAATGACTACGCTCAATTGAAGAAGGAATGTGCGTCTGCATATCTTCTGATTTTTTATGTGAATTCAGCTTTTCCATCGTGAATATCATCAAAAATATCAAACGTGAAATGACTTCGCTCCTTTGAAGAAGGAATGTGTGTGAATATCTTATGATTATTTATGTGAATTCAGATTCTCCATCGTGCATAACATTAAAAATATCAAACGCGAAAGGACTACGATCAATTTAATAAGGAATGTGTGCGTGCATATCTTATGATTATTTATGTGAATTCAGCTTCACCATCGTGAATAACATCCAAAATATCAAACGCGAAATGATTACGCTCCTTTGAAGAAGAATGTGGGTGAATATCTCATGATTATTTATGTGAATTCAGATACTCCATCGTGCATAACATCAAAAATATCAAACCCGAAATGACTACGCTCCTTTGAAGAAGGAATGTGTCTGTGCATATCTTATGATTATTTATGTGAATTCAGATTCTCCATTGTGAATAACATCAAACAAATCTAACGTGAAATGACTACGCTCAAGTGAAGAAAGAATGTCTGTGTGCATATCTTATGATTATTTATTTGAATTCAGCTTGTCCATCGTGAATAACATCAAAAATATCAAACGTGAAATGACTACGCTCAATTGAAGAAGGAATGTGTTTGTGCATATCTTATGGTTATTTATGTGAATTCAGATTCTCCATGGTGAATAACATCAAAAATATAAAACGAGAAATGACTACGCTCAATTGCAGAAGGAATGTGTGTGCATATCTCATGATTACTTATGTGAATTCAGATTCTCCATGGTGAATAACATCAAAAATATAAAACGAGAAACGACTGCGCTCAATTGCAGAAGGAATGTGTGTGTGCATATCTTATTATTACTTATGTGAATTCAGATTCTCCATCGTGAATAACATCAAAAATATCAAACGTGGAATGACTACGGTCAGTTGAAGAATGAATTTTGGTGTGCATATCTTATGATTATTTATGTGAATTCAGATTCTCCATCATGAATCACATCAAAAATATCAAACGTGAAATGACTACGCTCAATTGAAGAAGGAATATATGTGTGCATATCTTTTGATTATTTATGTGAATTCAGCTTCTCCATCGTGAATAACATCAAAAATATCAAACGTGAAATGACTACGCTCCTTTGAAGAAGGAATGTGTGTGTGAATATCTTATGATTATTTATGTGAATTCAGATTCTCCATCGTGCATAACATCAAAAATTTCAAACGCGAAATGACTACGCTCCTTTGAAGAAGAAATGTGTGTGTATATCTTATGATTATTTATGCGAATTCAAATTCTCCATCGTGAATACCATCAAAAATATCAAACCCGAAATGACTACGCTCCTTTGAAGAAGGAATATGTGTGTGCATATGTTATGATTATTTATGTGAATTCAGATTCTCCATAGTGAACAACATCAAAAATATCAAACGTGAAATGATTACACTCAATTGCAGAAGGAATGTGTGTGTGCATATCTTATGATTATTTATGTGAATTCAGCTTTTCCATCGTGAATAACATCAAAAATATCAAACGTGAAATGACTTCGCTCCTTTGAAGAAGGAATGTGTGTGAATATCTTATGATTATTTATGTGAATTCAGATTCTCCATCGTGCATAACATCAAAAATATCCAACGCGAAAGGACTACGATCAATTTGAGAAGGAATGTGTGCGTGCATATCTTATGATTATTTATGTGAATTCAGCTTCACCATCGTGAATAACATCCAAAATATCAAACGCGAAATGACTACGCTCATTTGAAGAAGGAATGTGTGTGTGCATATCTCCTGATTATTTATGTGAATTCAGCTTCTCCATCGTGAATAACATCAAAAATATCAAACTTGAAATGACTACGGTCAATTGAAGAAGGAATGTGTGTGTGCATATCATCTGATTATTTATGTGAATTCAGCTTCTCCATCGTGCATAACATCAAAAATATCAAACGCGAAATGATCTCGCTCAATTGAAGAAAGAATGTGTGTGTGCATATATTATGATTATTTATGTGAATTCAGATTCTCCATAGTGAACAACATCAAAAATATCAAACGCGAAATGACTACGCTCAATTGAAAAAGGAATGTGTGTGTGCATATCTTATGATTATTTATGTGAATTCAGCTTCTCCATCGTGAATAACATCAAACAAATCAAACGTGAAATGACTACGCTCAAGTGATGAAAGTATGTCTGTGTGCATATCTATTGATGATTTATGTGAATTCAGCTTCTCCACCGTGAACAACATCAAAAATATCAAACGTGAAATGATTACGCTCAATTGCAGAAGGAATGTGTGTGTGCATATCTTATGATTATTTATGTGAATTCAGCTTCTCCATCGTGAGTAACATCAAAAATATCAAACGCGAAATGACTACGCTCAATTGAAGAAGGAATGTGTGTTTGCATATCTTCTGATTATTTATGTGAATTCAGCTTTTCCATCGTGAATAACATGAAAAATATCAAACGTGAAATGACTTCGCTCCTTTGAAGAAGGAATGTGTGTGAATATCTTATGATTATTTATGTGAATTCAGATTCTCCATCGTGCATAACATCAAAAATATCCAACGCGAAAGGACTACGATCAATTTAAGAAGGAATGTGTGCGTGCATATCTTATGATTATTTATGTGAATTCAGCTTCACCATCGTGAATAACATCCAAAATATCAAACCCGAAATGACTACGCTCCTTTGAAGAAGGAATGTGTGTGTGCATATCTTCTGATTATTTATGTGAATTCAGCTTCTCCATCGTGAATAACATCAAAAATATCAAACTTGAAATGACTACGGTCAATTGAAGAAGGAATGTGTGTGTGCATATCATCTGATTATTTATGTGAATTCAGCTTCTCCATCGTGCATAACATCAAAAATATCAAACGCGAAATGATCTCGCTCAATTGAAGAAAGAATGTGTGTGTGCATATATTATGATTATTTATGTGAATTCTGCTTCTCCATCGTGCATAACATCAAAAATATCAAACGCGAAATGATCTCGCTCAATTGAAGAAGGAATGTGTGTGTGCATATCTTCTGATTATTTATGTGAGTTCACCTTCTTTATCGTGCATAACATCAAAAATATCAAACGCGAAAGGTCTACGATCAATTTAAGAAGGAATGTGTGTGTGCATATCTTATGATTATTTATGTGAATTCAGCTTCTCCATCGTGAATAACATAAAAAATATCAAGCGAGAAATGACTACGATCAATTTCAGAAGGAATGTGTCTGTGCATATCTTATGATTATTTATGCGATTTCAGCTTCTCCATCGTGAATAACATCAAAAATATCAAACGTGAAATGACTACGCTCAATGGAACAAGGAATGTGGGTGTGCCTATCTTATGATTATTTATGAGAATTCCGTTTCTCAATCCTAAAATCTTCAAAAATTAGAAGCGGGAAAGAACACGCATAACAGAAGGGTAAATGTGTGTGTGCTTATCTTATTCACAATTATGAGATTTCAGTTTCTTAATCCTAAATAACTTCCAGAATTAGAGGCGGGAAAGAATACGCTTTTCTGAAGAGGAAATTACGGTTGGCCTTATCTTCTTTATGCGAATTCTGCTTCTGAAACATAAATATAATCGAAAACTAGAAGCGCAAACATCTACGCTGAAATGAAGAAGAAATGTGCTTTTGCTTTTCTTATTCCTCTTTATGCGAATTCAGTTTCTCAATCCTAAAAACTACGCCGAACTGAAGAAGAAATGTTGTTGTGCTTATCTTCTTCAAATTTCTTCGAATTCAGCTTCTCAATCATTAATATTATCAAAATAAGAAGCACGAAATTCGACGCTAAACTGAAGAAGAAATGTTGGTGGGCTTTTCTTATTCATATTTCTTCGTATTCAGCTTCTCCATCCTAAATAACATCAAAATATATAACAGCAAAAATGTAGGCTAAACTGAAGAAAAATTGTGCGTTTGCTGATTTTATTCTAATTTCATATTCAAAATCTTAAATAACTTCATATATAAGAAGCGAGGATGATTACGCTAAAATGAAAAAGTAATGTGGGTATTCTTATCTTATTCAAATTTCTTCAAATTGGCTTCTCAATCCTGAATAACATCAAAAAATCAAACGCGAATGACTACGCTCTATAGAAGAAGGAATGTGGGTATGCTTATCTTATTCAAATTTCATCGAATTCAGCTTCCAGCTTCTCAATCCTGAATAACATAAAAGATAAGAAACTCGAAAGAGTACGCTCAATTGAAGAAGGAATGTCGGTGTGCATATCTTATGATGATTTTTGATTATTCAGTTTCTTAAACCTTGAATAAGGTCAAAAATGTCAAACGCGAAAGAATACGCTCAATGGAAGAAGGAATGTGGGTGTTCTTATCTTATATTATTTTTCGAATTCAGATTCTCAATCCTGAATAATATCAAAAATACGAAACGCGAAAGACTACGCTCAATTGATGAAGGAAGGTGTGTGTGCTCATCTTTTCCTTATTTATGCGTATTCAGCTTCTCAATCCTGAATAACATCAAAAATAAGAAACGCGAAACACTACGGTCAACTTCAGAAGGTATGTGGATGTCCTTACCTTATCATTATTTATGCAAATTCGTCTTCTCAATCCTAAATAACATCAAAAATACGAAACGCGAAAGACTAGCTCAATTGATGAACGATGTTTGGTGTGCTCATCTTTTCCTTATTTATGTGTATTCAGCTTAACAATTCTGAATAACATCAAAAATAAGAAACGCGAAACACTACGCTCAACTTTCGAAGATATGTTCTCATCATTATTTATACGAATTCGGCTTATCAATACTAAATAACGTCAAAAATAAGAAACGCGAACGTCTACGCTCAATTGATGAAGGAAGGTCGGTGTGCTCATCTTTTCCTTATTTATGCGTATTCAGCTTCTGAATCCTGAATAACATCAAAAATAAGAAACGCGAAACACTACGGTCAACTTCAGAAGGTATGTGGATGTGCTTATCTTATCATTAATTATGCAAATTCGTCTTCTCAATCCCAAATAACATAAAAAATACGACACTCGAAAGACTAGCTCAATTGATGAAGGATGTTTGGTATGCTCATCTTTTCCTTATTTATGCGTATTCAGCTTCACATTCCTGAATAACATCAAAAATAAGAAACGCGAAACACTACGCTCAGTTGAAGATGGAAGGTGTTTTTTTTTATCTTATTCATATTTCGTCGAATTCAACTTCTCACTCCTAAATAACATCAACAATATGAAGCGATAAAGACTCCGGTGAACTGAAGAAGGAAATTTGGGTCTGCTTATCTTATCCTTATGTATGCGAATTCATATACTCAGTCATGAATAACTTCAAAATTAACAAACGCGCAACACTACGCTCAATTGAATAAGGAATGTGGATGTGCTTATCTTATCTGTATTTATGCGAATTCAGCTTCTCAAATGAAGGTGGGTGTGCTTATCTTATCCTTATTTATGGGAATTCAGATTCTCAATCCTGAATAACTTCAAAAATAAGAAACGCGAAACACTACGCTCAATTGAAGACGGAAGTTGCGTGTGCTTATCTTATCCTTATTTATGCGAATTCCTCTTCTCAATCCTGAATGAAAAATAAAAAACGCGAAGGACTACGCTCAATTGAAGAACGAAAGTGTGTGTGCTTATCTTATCCTTATTTACGCGAATACAGTTTCTTTATGCTGAATTACATCAAAAAAGTCTACGCTAGACTGAAGAAGAAATGTGGACCGTAAAAACGGGTTCAGGTACAGTCTACCACTCCGAACGAGACTCTAATCCTCGGCGGAGCCTCGTCCGGGTTCCTCTCTGCCTTCGGGCAGAGAGTTCGACTATTCAGCTATCAAAGGCTGGCAGTGCATATTCGGGAAAAACATTGACGCCTTTATACACGTCGGATTGAATATTTGGAGCCGTCTGATTTGTTGAAACTTCTATTGGTGAACTATAAAATGAGTCAGCTCATTTTGGCTGGCTCACTAGTATACCAGGGTGGTGAGGAGAGTTCGTTTTTTCTGACCGCATACGACCGGTGGTGAACGTCAGAAGTCTTTACTTGTGAACTCTTTTTGATTTCAACTTTTATTTGACGTTAAGTTCCTTTTAATTTTCTTTTGTTTAATTTACAGACTTTTTGCCAAAAGTTTTTTTTTTGCTTTCCTTTCCCTCCCCTCATTTTTTCTTTTTTCCCGTTGTTATTTCTTATTTTTAATTTTCGTTTATAATTATTTTTTGAATATATTTTTCTCGTTTTTAATTACCTTTAATTTTCAGTAACTTCCCCCCGCCAATCTTTAATTTTTCATTGTTTAATTTTCCCCTCACATCGGACTTTATTTTTCTTTGTTTACATTTTTATTCCTACGCGTTTCATTCTTATTTGTTGTTAACAAGATACAGATACAACCGAAGAGGAGGGGCAAATTCCGCGTTATCCGACCAGAAATAGAAAAAATCCAGACTATTTTGGAATGGGTCAATGTAATATCTGTGACATTGACTGTTGCTATTCGGTGCAATGTATCCCGAAGAACTATCAAGAAGCCATAAATTCTGATAATTCCAAACGATGGATAGCCGCCATGCAAAAAGAAATGGAATCCCTAGTATCAAATGATACTTTTGAATTGAAAAAGGCCCCGGATGTTAAAAATATTATCGGCAGCCATTGGGTTTATACTATAAAGCGAACTGAGGATGGCTCACCAGTGTATAAGGCTCGTTTTGTAGCTAAAGGATTCTCGCAGATATACGGAGAAGATTATGTAGAAACATTCAGTCCAACAACAAACATGACAACAATCAGAATTTTGATGCAAATTGCCGCACATTATGGTATGGATATACACGATATGGATGTTAAAGCAGCGTATTTAAATGCTCCGATTGACTATGAAATATACATAGAACCGCCAGAAGGTTTTGAAAAAGGTGATAATTATGTATGGAAACTCAGAAAGTCACTATATGGGCTCAAACAAAGCGGAAGAACGTGGAATAAATTACTACATTCCTACTTAATTAAACAACATTTTGAACCCTCCCCAGTTGACCAATGCCTGTACACAAGAATATTTAATAATGAAATATTAGCAATCCTGATTATTAGGGTCGACGATATGTTAATTGCTTCAAAATGTGAAGCTGCTCTATTAAAAATTGAAAATTCCTTAAATATAAGGTTTAAAATGACCGACTTGGCTCGACTATCATGGTTTCATGGTATACAGTTCGAATTTAAGGACAACACTATTACAATGAATCAATCCAGATACATCGAAAAACTTTTATCTAAATTCAGCATGCAAAAAAGTAAAACAGGAACTACTCCATGTGAAATGGATTTAAACACAATTGTGAATAATGAAGATGGTATAGCGGCGTGTGAAAAAAATACAGAATATTGATTGGAAGTCTTATTTACGTCATGACCTCAACAAGGCCAGACATCTGCTATACGGTTACTAATTTGTCTCAAAACTTAAATAAACCGAGGACTGTGCATTTAACAAGAGCTTAGCATTATTTAAAGGGAACTAAGAATCAATGCCTAGTATTTCGACAATCAAAAAACCCACTACAACTGGAAAGATTTTGTGATGATGATTGGGCAAATTCACCAGATCATAAAAGCATGACAGGCTATTGCTTTAGATTGGCAAAAGATAATCCAATAATTGGCTGGAAATCTAAGAAACAGGGAATGAGTTCACTTTCAACATGTGAGGCGGAATTTGGTGCATTGTCGCAAGCAACACAAGAGGCTATTTTTCTTAAATTACTAATAAAAACAATTACAACACTGATAATAAGTGAGCCTATAACTATTTACTGTGATAATCAGGCCAGTATTGCTTTGGCTAAAAATCCAAAATAATACATCAAAGATCATAGCATATTGATATTAAATATCAATTTGTTAGGGATCAGATACAAAAGAAACCAGTACAAATTGAATACGTTAAATAACGCGTCGGATTTGTTTACAAAGCCAAATACAAAATTGAAATTAGGGACTTTCATTCCTGTCATATTTGGTAATGGCCAATAAGGTCCTTATTTGTCCTGGTTAGCACGTAAAACTGCATCCATTAGTTATTGCCTTAAGAGACGTCTGCTTTAGGTATGAATGTGAGTCCTTAGTTTTGGGGTATAAACGTAAATAGCCCAAACATTAGCCCAATCCTCCTCTAAATGACTCTCAGAATCATTCTGACCCGGAGTGATAGTGCCTGTTTTAATGGGTCCCAGCTATGGGTAGAATAAAAACTTTTTCCAAATTTTTGTTGTGATCACAACCAAAATTTATAATATTGTTAATAATGAATATTAACCTGAAATACTTAACAGTGGACAAAATGATATAACTAATTTTTGTGGATATCAATTAAAAAATAAATAATTTTATAAATACTAAAGTATTTGTTCCATATAAACATTGACTTTACTAATATTTTGAAAAATGATTGCATAATGTACCCAAAATGGGGTAGTGTTGGAGTTTTGTGGTAACTTGTACAAAATGAGCTGACTCATTTTATAGTTCACCAATAGAAGATTTAGCCAAACAGAAGGGTCAAAATAGTCAAAATAACGTGTATAAAGGCGGCCATATTTTTTCCGGAATATTCATTGCCAGCCTTTGATATCGAAGATTGAAGAATGACGGAAGAGCTGCTGGTGGTATTCGAGATATAGTCAGATTATCATCAAAAATAAGAAGCGAGGAAGAATACGCTTTACTGAAGAGGAAATGTGGGTGTGATTATGTTATTCATATTTCTTCGAATTCAGCTTCTAAATCTAAAATAACATCAAAAATAAGAAGCGAGGAAGAATACGCTGTACTGAAGAGGAAATGTGGGGGTGATTATGTTATTCATATTTCTTAGAATTCTGCATCTAAATCCAAAATAACATCAAAAATAAGAAGCGAGGAAGAATACGCTTCACACAAGAGGAAATGTGGGTGTGATTATGTTATTCATATTTTTTCGAATTCTGCATCTAAATCCAAAATAACATCAAAATAAGAAGCGAGGAAGAATACGCTTTACTGAAGAGGAAATGTGGGTGTGATTATGTTATTCATATTTCTACGAATTCTGCTTCTAAATCCAAAATAACATCAAAATAAGAAGCGAGGAAGAATACGATGTACTGAAGAGGAAATGTGGGGGTGATTATGTTATTCTTATTTCTTTACTGAAGAGGAAATGTATGTGTGCTTATGTTATTCATATTTCTTCGAATTCTGCTTCTAAATCCAAAATAACATCAAAAATAAGAAGCGAGGAAGAATACGCTTTACTGAAGAGGAAATGTGCGTGTGATTATGATATTAATATTTATTCGGATTCTGATTCTAAATCCAAAATAACATCAAAAATAAGAAGCGAGGAAGAATACGCTTTACTGAAGAGGAAATGTGGGTGTGATTATGTTATTCATATTTCTTCGAATTCTGCTTCTAAATCCAAAATAATATCAAAAATAAGAAGCGAGGAAGAATACGCTTTACTGAAGAGGAAATGTATGTGTGCTTATGTTATTCATAATTCTTCGAATTCTGCTTCTAAATCCAAAATAACATCAAAAATAAGAAGCGAGGAAGAATACGCTTTACTGAAGAGGAAATGTGGTTGTGATTATGATATTAATATTTCTTCGGATTCTGCTTCTAAATCCAAAATAACATCAAAAATAAGAAGCGAGGAACAATACGCTTTACTGAAGAGGAAATGTGGGTGTGATTTTGTTATTCATATTTCTTCGAATTCTGCTTCTAAATCCAAAATAACATCAAAAATAAGAAGCGAGGAAGAATACGCTTTACTGAAGAGGAAATGTATGTGTGCTTATATTATTCATAATTCTTCGAATTCTGCTTCTAAATCCAAAATAACATGAAAAATAAGAAGCGAGGAAGAATACGCTTTACTGAAGAGGAAATGTGGGTGTGCTTATGTTATTCATATTTCTTCGAATTCTACTTCTAAATCCAAAATAACATCAAAAATAAGAAGCGAGGAAGAATACGCTTTACTGAAGAGGAAATGTGGGTGTGATTATGTTATTCATATTTCTTCGAATTCAGCTTCTAAATCCAAAATAACATGAAAAATAAGAAGCGAGGAAGAATACGCTTTACTGAAGAGGAAATGTGCGTGTGATTATGATATTAATATTTCTTCGGATTCTGATTCTAAATCCAAAATAACATCAAAAATAAGAAGCGAGGAAGAATACGCTTTACTGAAGAGGAAATGTGGGTGTGATTATGTTATTCATATTTCTTCGAATTCTGCTTCTAAATCCAAAATAACATCAAAAATAAGAAGCGAGGAAGAATACGCTTTACTGAAGAGGAAATGTATGTGTGATTATGTTATTCATATTTTTTCGAATTCTGCATCTAAATCCAAAATAACATCAAAATAAGAAGCGAGGAAGAATACGCTTAACTGAAGAGGAAATGTGGGTGTGATTATGTTATTCATATTTCTACGAATTCTGCTTCTAAATCCAAAATAACATCAAAATAAGAAGCGAGGAAGAATACGCTGTACTGAAGAGGAAATGTGGGGGTGATTATGTTATTCTTATTTCTTTACTGAAGAGGAAATGTATGTGTGCTTATGTTATTCATATTTCTTCGAATTCTGCTTCTAAATCCAAAATAACATCAAAAATAAGAAGCGAGGAAGAATACGCTTTACTGAAGAGGAAATGTGCGTGTGATTATGATATTAATATTTATTCGGATTCTGATTCTAAATCCAAAATAACATCAAAAATAAGAAGCGAGGAAGAATACGCTTTACTGAAGAGGAAATGTGGGTGTGATTATGTTATTCATATTTCTTCGAATTCTGCTTCTAAATCCAAAATAACATCAAAAATAAGAAGCGAGGAAGAATACGCTTTACTGAAGAGGAAATGTATGTGTGCTTATGTTATTCATAATTCTTCGAATTCTGCTTCTAAATCCAAAATAACATCAAAAATAAGAAGCGAGGAAGAATACGCTTTACTGAAGAGGAAATGTGGTTGTGATTATGATATTAATATTTCTTCGGATTCTGCTTCTAAATCCAAAATAACATCAAAAATAAGAAGCGAGGAACAATACGCTTTACTGAAGAGGAAATGTGGGTGTGATTTTGTTATTCATATTTCTTCGAATTCTGCTTCTAAATCCAAAATAACATCAAAAATAAGAAGCGAGGAAGAATACGCTTTACTGAAGAGGAAATGTATGTGTGCTTATATTATTCATAATTCTTCGAATTCTGCTTCTAAATCCAAAATAACATGAAAAATAAGAAGCGAGGAAGAATACGCTTTACTGAAGAGGAAATGTGGGTGTGCTTATGTTATTCATATTTCTTCGAATTCTACTTCTAAATCCAAAATAACATCAAAAATAAGAAGCGAGGAAGAATACGCTTTACTGAAGAGGAAATGTGGGTGTGATTATGTTATTCATATTTCTTCGGATTCTGCTTCTAAATTCAAAATAACATCAAAAATAAGAAGCGAGGAAGAATACGCTTTACTGAAGAGGAAATGTGGGTGTGCTTATGTTATTCATATTTCTTCGAATTCAGCTTCTAAATCCAAAATAACATCAAAAATAAGAAGCGAGGAACAATACGCTTTACTGAAGATGAAATGTATGTGTGCTTATGTTATTCATAATTCTTCGAATTCTGCTTCTAAATCCAAAATAACATGAAATATAAGAAGCGAGGAAGAATACGCTTTACTGAAGAGGAAATGTGGGTGTGATTATGTTATTCATATTTCTTCGAATTCTATTTCTAAATCCAAAATAACATCAAAAATAAGAAGCGGGGAAGAATACGCTTTACTGAAGAGGAAATGTGGGTGTGATTATGTTATTCATATTTCTTCGAATTCTGCTTCTAAATCCAAAATAACATCAAAAATAAGAAGCGAGGAAGAATACGCTTTACTGAAGAGGAAATGTATGTGTGCTTACGTTATTCATAATTCTTCGAATTCTGCTTCTAAATCCAAAATAACATCAAAAATAAGAAGCGAGGAACAATACGCTTTACTTAAGAGGAAATGTGGGTGTGCTTCTGTTATTAATATTTCTTCGGATTCTGCTTCTAAATCCAAAATAACATCAAAAATAAGAAGCGAGGAAGAATACGCTTTACTGAAGAGGAAATGTGGGTGTGATTATGATATTAATATTTCTTCGGATTCTACTTCTAAATCCAAAATAACATCAAAAATAAGAAGCGAGGAAGAATACGCTTTACTGAAGAGGAAATGTGGGTCTGATTATGTTATTCATATTTCTTCGAATTCTGCTTCTAAATCCAAAATAACATAAAAAATAAGAAGCGGGGAATAATACGCTTTACTCAAGAGGAAATGTGGGTGTGCTTATGTTATTCATATTTCTTCAAATTCTGCTTCTAAATCCAAAATAACATAAAAAATAAGAAGCTAGGAATAATACGCTTTACTGAAGAGGAAATGTGGGTGTGCTTATGTTATTCATATTTCTTCGAATTCTGCTTCTAAATCCAAAATAACATCAAAAATAAGAAGCGAGGAAGAATACGCTTTACTGAAGAGGAAATGTGGGTGTGATTATGTTATTCATAATTCTTCGAATTCTGCTTCTAAATCCAAAATAACATAAAAAATAAGAAGCGAGGAACAATACGCTTTACTGAAGAGGAAATGTATGTGTGCTTATGTTATTCATAATTCTTCGAATTCTACTTCTAAATCCAAAATAACATGAAAAATAAGAAGCGGGGAAGAATACGCTTTACTGAAGAGCAAATGTGGGTGTGATTATGTTATTCATATTTCTTCGAATTCTACTTCTAAATCCAAAATATCATGAAAAATAAGAACCGGGGAAGAATACGCTTTACTGAAGAGGAAATGTGGGTGTGATTATGTGATTCATATTTCTTCGAATTCTGCTTCTAAATCCAAAATAACATCAAAAATAAGAAGCGAGGAAGAATACGCTTTACTGAAGAGGAAATGTATGTGTGCTTATGTTATTCATAATTCTTCGAATTCTGCTTCTAAATCCAAAATAACATGAAAAATAAGAAGCGAGGAAGAATACGCTTTACTGATGAGGAAATGTGGGTGTGCTTATGTTATTCATATTTCTTCGAATTCTACTTCTAAATCCAAAATAACATCAAAAATAAGAATCGAGGAAGAATACGCTTTACTGAAGAGGAAATGTGGGTGTGCTTATGTTATTCATATTTCTTCGAATTCTACTTCTAAATCCAAAATAACATCAAAAATAAGAAGCGAGGAAGAATACGCTTTACTGAAGAGGAAATGTATGTGTGCTTGCGTTATTCATAATTCTTCGAATTCTGCTTCTAAATCCAAAATAACATAAAAAATAAGAAGCGAGGAACAATACGCTTTACTTAAGAGGAAATTTGGGTGTGCTTCTGTTATTAATATTTCTTCGGATTCTGCTTCTAAATCCAAAATAACAACAAAAATAAGAAGCGAGGAAGAATACGCTTTACTGAAGAGGAAATGTGGATGTGAATATGATATTAATATTTCTTCGGATTCTACTTCTAAATCCAAAATAACATAAAAAATAAGAAGCGAGGAATAATACGCTTTACTCAAGAGGAAATGTGGGTGTGCTTATGTTATTCATATTTCTTCGAATTCTGCTTCTAAATCCAAAATAACTTCAAAAATAAGAAGCGAGGAAGAATACGCTTTACTGAAGAGGCAATGTGGGGGGTGATTATGTTATTCTTATTTCTTCGAATTCAGCTTCTAAATCCAAAGAAACAACAAAAATAAGAAGCGAAGAAGAATACGCCTTACTGAAGAGGAAATATGGGTGTGCTTATGTTATTCATATTTCTTCGAATTCTGCTTCTAAATGCAAAATAACATCAAAAATAAGAAGCGAAGAAGAATACGCTTTACTGAAGAGGAAATGTGGGTGTGCTTATGTTATTCATATTTCTTCGAATTCTGCTTCTAAATCCAAAATAACATGAAAAATAAGAAGCGAGGAAGAATACGCATTACTGAAGAGGAAATGTGGGTGTGCTTATGTTATACATATTTCTTCGAATTCTGCTTCTAAATTCTAAATCCAAAATAACATCAAAAATAAGAATCGATGAAGAATACGATTTACAGAAGAGGAAATGTGGGTGTGATTCTGTTATTCATATTTCTTCGAATTCTGCTTCTAAATCCAAAATAACATGAAAAATAAGAAGCGAGGAAGAATACGCATTACTGAAGAGGAAATGTGGGTGTGCTTATGTTATACATATTTCTTCGAATTCTGCTTCTAAATCCAAAATAACATCAAAAATAAGAAGCGAGGAAGAATACGCTTTACAGAAGAGGAAATGTGGGTGTGCTTATGTTATCAATATTTCTTCGGATTCTGCTTCGAAATCCAAAATAACATCAAAAATAAGAAGCGAGGAAGAATACGGTTTACTGAAAAGGAAATATGGGTTTCCTTATGTTATTCTTATTTCTTCGAATTCTGCTTCTAAATCCAAAATAACATCAAAAATAAGAAGCGGTGAAGAATACGCTTTACTGAAGAGGAAATGTGGGTGTGCTTATGTTATTCATATTTCTTCGAATTCTGCTTCGAAATCCAAAATAACATCAAAAATAAGAATCTAGGAATAATACGCTTTACTGAAGAGGAAATGTGGGTGTGCTTATGTTATTCATATTTCTTCGAATTCTGCTTCTAAATCCAAAATAACATCAAAAATAAGAAGCGAGGAAGAATACGCTTTACTGAAGAGGAAATGTGGGGGGTGATTATGTTATTCATATTTCTTCGAATTCTGCTTCTAAATCCAAAAAAACAACAAAAATAAGAAGCGAAGAAGAATACGCCTTACTGAAGAGGAAATATTGGTGTGCTTATGTTATTCATATTTCTTCGAATTCTGCTTCTAAATGCAAAATAACATCAAAAATAAGAAGCGAAGAAGAATACGCTTTACTGAAGAGGAAATGTGGGTGTGCTTATGTTATTCATATTTCTTCGAATTCTGCTTCTAAATCCAAAATAACATGAAAAATAAGAAGCGAGGAAGAATACGCATTACTGAAGAGGAAATGTGGGTGTGCTTATGTTATACATATTTCTTCGAATTCTGCTTCTAAATTCTAAATCCAAAATAACATCAAAAATAAGAATCGATGAAGAATACGCTTTACAGAAGAGGAAATGTGGGTGTGATTCTGTTATTCATATTTCTTCGAATTCTGCTTCTAAATCCAAAATAACATCAAAAATAAGAAGCGAGGAAGAATACGCTTTACTGAAGAGGAAATGTGGGTGTGCTTATGTTATTCATATTTATTCTAATTCTGCTTCTAAATCCAAAATAACATCAAAAATAAGAAGCGAAGAAGAATACGCTTTACTGAAGACGAAATGTGGGGGTGATTATGTTATTCATATTTCTTCGAATTCTGCTTCTAAATCCAAAATAACATCAAAAATAAGAAGCGAAGAAGAATACGCTTTACTGAAGAGGAAATGTGGGTGTGCTTATGTTATTCATATTTCTTCGAATTCTGCTTCTAAATCCAAAATAACATGAAAAATAAGAAGCGAGGAAGAATACGCATTACTGAAGAGGAAATGTGGGTGTGCTTATGTTATACATATTTCTTCGAATTCTGCTTCTAAATCCAAAATAACATAAAAAATAAGAACCGAGGAAGAATACGCTTTACAGAAGAGGAAATGTGGGTGTGCTTATGTTATTCTTATTTCTTCGGATTCTGCTTCGAAATCCAAAATAACATCAAAAATAAGAAGCAAGGAAGAATACGGTTTACTGAAAAGGAAATATGGGTTTGCTTATGTTATTCTTATTTCTTCGAATTCTGCTTCTAAATCCAAAATAACATCAAAAATAAGAAGCGGTGAAGAATACGCTTTACTGAAGAGGAAATGTGGGTGTGCTTATGTTATTCATATTTCTTCGAATTCTGCTTCTAAATCCAAAATAACATCAAAAATAAGAAGCGGCGAAGAATACGCTTTACTCAAGAGGAAATGTGGGTGTGCTTCTGTTATTCATATTTCTTCGAATTCTGCTTCTAAATCCAAAATAACATCAAAAATAAGAAGCGAGGAAGAATACGCTTTACAGAAGAGGAAATGTGGGTGTGCTTATGTTATTAATATTTCTTCGGATTCTGCTTCTAAATCCAAAATAACATCAAAAATAAGAAGCGAGGAAGAATACGGTTTACTGAAAAGGAAATATGGGTTTGCTTATGTTATTCTTATTTCTTCGAATTCTGCTTCTAAATCCAAAATAACATCAAAAATAAGAAGCGGTGGAGAATACGCTTTACTGAAAAGGAAATATGGGTTTGCTTATGTTATTCTTATTTCTTCGAATTCTGATTCTAAATCAAAAATTAGAAGCGAGGAAGAATACGCTTTACTCAAGAGGAAATGTGGGTGTGCTTATGTTATTCTTATTTCTTCGAGTTCTGCTTCTAAATCCAAAATAACATCAAAAATAAGAAGCGAGTAAGAATACGCTTTACGGAAGAGGAAATGTTGGTTTGCTTATATTATTCACATTCATGTGAATTTTGCTTCTCAATCCTAAATAACATTACAAATCTGCAGCGAGAATGACGACGCTTTACTTAAGACCTTATGTAGGACTGCTTATCTTATTGTTATTTATACGAATTCAGTTTCTCAATCCATAAAACATCACAAATACATGCGAGAAACATTTTACTCTACTCTGATGAAGAATTACGTCTCTGCCTATCTTTTTCTTGTTTATGTGAATTCAGTTTTAAAAATAAGAAGCGCGAAAGACTACTGTCAACTGAATTAGAAATGTGGGTCTGCTTATTTTTTCTTTTTTTATTCAAATTCAACCCCTCGATTCTCAATAACCTCAAAAACAGTTTTGCAAATGCCTACATCAGTTTAAGAAGAAATGTCGGTGTACCGGTCTCATTCTTATTTATGCGAATTCAATTACTCAATAACATCAAAAACAAGAAACGAGATAGACTACGCTCAACTGAAAAGAATGTGGCCGTACTCTTTTTTTTTTTTTTTTTTTTTAAGCGTATCACCCCAAGCAAGGCTGGAGGCCACTATCACGCAAGGGGTTAAAGAAGGGTTGGAGGAAGAGCAGATAGGAGTGGTAAAGGAGAGGATGTGGTGAAAGAGAAAGACAGTGGGTCGATCAAGGCAAGGGGGTTACAGAAGATTTGGAACGAGAGCAGATAGGAATGAAAAATGAAAGGATGTGGAGAAGGGAAGTGGATAGATCAAGGCAACTGGAGATGTCGTTTGACGCTACACTTAAACCGTTGGAGATTGTATTTGTCAGGGAGACATTAATAGGGAAGGGAGTTCCTTAGGCGATATGTGCGAGACATGAAGCTATTGGAGTAGAAGAGACGTCTACATCTAACAGTTTCCACGGTGTATGGGTGGGAGCGGGATGCCAGCCTCGTGGGGCGTTTAAATTCATGAGGCCTGGGGACAAGCGAAAGCAGCTCCTCGGGCAATTACCGTGAAAGTACTTGTAAAAAAGGCAGAGCGAGGCAACATCGCGTCTGTGAGAGAGCGACTTCAGACGAGATGACAGATCAGGGCCAATCACGTTGCATATCCGTCTCTGGATCTTATCAAGAACCCTGAGGCAAACAGCAGGGGCCCCAGACCATATATGGCAGCAATACTCCATGCAAGGGCGAATGGTCTATTTATAGACTTTGAGGATCGATTCCGGGGAGAAAAATTTCCTGGCTCGGCACAGAGAACCAACTTTCCTTGCGGTGGCTGATGCAACTGACTCGATGTATTTGTTCCATCTCAGATCAGCAGACAGCGTGAGACCTAGCAGCCGCAGAGAGGAGCTCTCGAGAAGTTGGTCTTCAGACATTCTAATGGGATGCAGGGATGGATCCTTGTTTTCGACCAGACTTTGAAGAAATCGCGAAAGAATAGATATCCATTAGGCACTGGTTTCTTGCTAAATAATCTGCACAAATCTTTGAATAAGAAAACTGAAATAAAGCAAGTCCATATTTGTGCGTATTTTTTCAAAAAACTAAGTTCTTCGTTCATAAAATTTCAATTTTTACCCTTTAGAAATTTTGCTAAGTGTGCTGTGATATTTTCATTTGCTCGTAGGTATGCTTAAAAAGTTTGATAGACATTGCCTTAGACCTTCCTAGTCAGAATCAAAATTTTTTGATTATTGTCAGTTTATGTTTCCTGTTCATAACATTGGTACAGTGTAGAAATCTATCATTGACTAACCGTGAATTTGATCTCAATTCACGAGTTCCCCTTCCCGAGCAGCTATGTCATTGGCACTAATTACACACCCTAATTAAACGCCAGATGTATTGCATATATGTAAATTTAATAGACTTTTGAATAATGAACAAAGTATTGACTAAGAGGAAAAGTGCAGATTTATTTAGTTTTATTTTATTTAGACACGTTTTACATTTGGTTGCAACCAAATCGTTAATGTTCAAGTGTAATATAATCTTTTTTTTATAGCAGAAGAGAAAAAAAAACTATTTCTATACATTTATGACTGGATAATTTTATGGTCATAAAAACATTAGCAGATTATTACGAACCATTTGTTAACAACACCAGTCAATAAATTATCTGAACAGTCTTTTTATATATTTATATTTCAATAAAAATTTATTAATCTATATCGCTGTAGTTAGATACTGTGCAAACATTTACACTTTTAACACAAACACACACACACACACATATATATATATGCTAAAAATAAGCAGACATAATGTTCGTAATTTTTTAATCCGACATTATATATAAGACGTTTTTATGTTTAACATTCTTTTTATAGATACAAATATTTAAGTAAATGCTTTGTTTTATAATAAACAGTATTAACAACATTTACCGGCCTGAGTGTCCGAGAAATTGTCATAGAAAATAATTTACAAGTGGTTTGCTATATTATATTGTCCTGTAAGCAATGTGTTCTTTGTTCTGCAGTGTCACACACACACACACACACACACACACACACACACACACACACACACACACACACACACACACACATCTATCTATTTATATATGTATCTACTTTAAAAATCAGGAGGTCAGTTGAATCCACTACCTTGCGATTTTTTATCAAATTTTGACTTGGAAAATCTGATAAATATTTGTTGTTAACATTCTTTTTTCATTTCGGTCTTTATTATCAAGCGCTTCACTGATTCTATGCGTGATGATAGTTAAGACATCAGCAGTGGAACTACAGGAATAAAAATCATACTGTTTGTCACTCAGGAGATTGACTCTGTTGAGGTAATCAACAACTTTCTTGTAGATGATAGCTTTAAAAAATGTTGATGGCTGGGCAATATTTTGACGGAGACTAGGTCTCATCTGCATTCTTGTAAAAGGGACACACACCTGACACCTCCCTTGGGCTTGTGAAAATTCGTCTTCAGGCAGCAGCTAAACAGCTTTGCCAAGATAGGAGATATTTCTGGGCCAAGGTTCTCGAGAACAACTACAGGGATTTCATCAAATCAGTAAACCTCGTAGAAAGCAATATTACATAAATATTCAGTACATTTTTTTCTTTGTTTCTAACGAAAGTTTCCTGTTTCTTCTTTTGGAAGACATCTTTCAGTAAGGAATTAAAAAATATGGCGCTATTTTTAACCACGTCCTTTTGCAACTAAAAATTTTATCAAAAGCAACAAGAAAATATTTTTAGAACAAATCGGTGGTGTGTAATGGATAATGGTTTGGAATGAGAAAACAGAGTGCGGAGTTCGAATTCCAGTCAGTTTCGTTACATTCACTTACGAACAAATACCCTTGGAAAGGTATGAATGCAACTCTTTTTTCCCCAGATATGGGTTGGATAGCAGAATTGACTGGGCTCTATAGCCTTGATTGACAACGAGTCTAAGAAAGGCGGCCTACATCTTCTGCTAAGACAGTCATGAATCGAAAGAGACATGATCGCCCAAGCATGCACTTGAATCGAAGATATGCAGATTTTGGTTTTATTTTAGAGACATACACATACACACACACATACACACATATATTATGTACACGCGAACGTACACGCATAAGTATACACACACACGCATCCCCCCATCCCCACACGCACAACAGAAAGAAGAAAATCCAGCCTAACACCGAAAAGCGCATAAATTATTTTTTTAACTTAATAAAAAATAACAAAAATCAAAAGTTAATTGCTGGAATCCCCTGACGAGTGGACCAAACAATTAAAAAACACGTTCGTCTACAAAACTCTAGATTCTGTGAGAGAGAGAGAGAGAGAGAGAGAGAGAGAGAGATTCGGGGTCAGAGAGAGTCAGTGAGAGAGAGAGAGTATAGTATAGTATAGTATATATATAGTATATATTAAATATAGTATCTGTTGACCATAATCTACGAATATAGAATCCAGCGCAGTACGTAATCTGTTCAATGAAACAACGTTTAAGTTTAATACTCACGAGTCAGACACTCTACTGAATCTGGCTATATCGCCAATACCACCAGCAGCTGTTCCGTAATTCTTCAGTCTTCGATATCAAAGGCTGGCAGCACATATTCGGGAAAAAAAGGCCGCCTTTATACACGTCGCACTGAATATTCTGAGCTTTCTAATTGGTTAAACTATCTATTGGTGAACTGTAAAATGAGTCAGCTCATTTTGGCTGGCTCACTAGTACACGAGGCTACCCAAAACCTCTAACAATATATATATATATATATATATATATATATATATATATATATATATATATATAGTATATATATTATATATATATATATATATATAGTATATATTATTTATATATATATATATGTATATATATACTATATATATATTATATATAGTATATATATTATGCATAACATATATTGTATATATGTAGTATATATAGTATATATATACTATATATTATATATACTAAATATATATTGTATATAGTATATATATTATGTATACCATATATATATATATATATGTATATATATATATATATATATATATATAGTGTATATGTAGTATAGTAGGCCGAAGAAAGAAATTCAAGAAAAACAGAACAATATTACTATATTGATAGAAATAACCTGGTTTTCCCATTTGAATTTTATAATGACTCTTAATTCTTCAGTTCATGATTGAATAAACTCATGGTGAAACTCCCCAATCACATCGTTAAATATTTAAGCTAAACAACTTTAAGAAAATATTTCTCTAAGAATCATAAATATAAATTCTTGATGTTATTTTAAGAAGTAAGGGGGTACAAATGAAAAGATTTGAAATTAAAAACATTTCATTTTTTTCTTGCTTTCATTTTCTTACTGAAACCAAGTAGCGTCACTGATATATCATTTCTGTGTTTTCATCCAATCAAGACTAAACAGTCCATTATTCATGAGGTATTGGCAGGGCATAACGGTCGTGCGAAGTAACTAAGGAACTAACTAACAAAGGTAGGGACAAGTAGAATTATAACAGGATGATGAAAAAATCGCGCCTGTAAACTTTCTCGGCGAAAAATAAAAGAAAGTTGGACTTTTTTACGGGGGAAAAAGTGTTGCTTATGCGTTATAAGACAGCAAATTGTCTTCTCGGATTACTTTTCATTGGCCTCTACTATACGTACATTCTGTTAGAAACATCACGGGGACAATCTTTTCTTTCTTATCTCTCTCTCTCTCTCTCTCTATCTCAATATAAATAGGGCTCTCCCGTCGATTTTAACGTATGAGGTCCCTACTGTTCAGTTGCAGAACTGGATTTCTAGACTACCCACAAAGACGATTTGCTTTTCGTGGATATCGTTTGTGTAGAAGCAGCCATACTTTCAGAATAACTGATAAGACAAAAATGCTGCGCACTGTGACAGAGAGTCTCCGAACAACATCAGGTTTAAATAATGAGTTTTCCTGTTTAGAGAGAGAGAGAGAGAGAGAGAGAGAGGGGGGAAGGGTAGAAGATACAGAGAGAGAGAGAGAGAGAGAGATAGGATGGAAAGAGAGATAGAGGGAAGGAGGGAGATAGAGAGAGGAAGGTTGGAATATAGAGAGAGAGAGGAAGGGAGATAGAGGGAAGGTGGGAAAGAGAGATAGGGAGACTCTATTCAGAACACACACACACACATATATATATATATATATATATATATATATATATATATATATATATATATATATATATATATATACAAGTTTAGGATTGGTATATACGGAGTGAGATCCAATAACCAACAATTAATATTCTTTAAAGAGTGCTCAATACAGAGTAGAGCAGATATAATCATTTATTTGAATATTACAACATAAATATGTTATAAAAGCACGACAAAAGTAGCCATTTTGTTTCAACACTTCTTGTGTCTTGTCAAGTGATGATATAGAATATTGAAACAAAATGGCTACTTTTGTCGTGATTTTATAACATATTTATGTTGTAATATTCAAATAAATAATTATATATATATATATACATATATATATATGTGTGTGTGTGTGTATGTGTGTGTATGTGATTGTTGGCAGCTCGTATCCGAGTGTGCCTGTCTACTAGTGTGGCGAGCCAATCACTGTCGCAGACGCCAGCTCAGACACATTCTTTGTTGGTGATAACACTCACAGACCCCACCGGTGGTTTAATACTACAGCTATGATGAGCAGACCCTTAGTTTCTGGGAGAGTGAGCGCATTAATAGGTAAAAGGGCTCAATATCAGAGAGCTCAATCAACAGTCCGAACAAGGGCAGTACACTCAAACCCTCGGTCACGATGACTTGTGACTTCCTGCTAGCACAACCCAAATAGTTCCATCTATCGAATTTTCCCCACAAGTCTTGGCTCAAAACGCCGTATGATTTTTAGGCACTTTGCAAAGGTTCCATACGCTAGCATTGGCTCCAAGAGGCCGATAGCATCAAAAGTTAGCTTCTTGACAAATCTTTATGTCGTAACGTGCGGATCCATAAAAAACAGAGAACACAAAAAGGTAAACTGGGGAATCGACCGTAGTCAAGATAATCGAGTCAGATCCAACAGTCTTTTCATTAGCTATGTAATTCCTCATTTCCCATATGGCAGTCTGGCATCTGTCGGCGTTGAGAAACCTTGAATCAGCGCCCAAAGAAGTATGCCTCAGCTGCGGTGCAATATTTGTTGTGTCTGTACAGTCCCATAGAGGAATGACAGTCTCGATTGAAACGAATGCACGTGAAGACGCCCATCCCCATATCGTCATATTTGTTTCTTTCCGTCGAGCACGCTTCTCCGCAGTGGCAAGCCTTCGTTTCTCCTCTTCTCGCTCCAGCCGTCGATGTAAATCGCGTCTCCAGCGTGACCGCTTCCCACCTCTCGATGTCCATCGCCCTCATGTCTCTTTTGCAGACGTCCTTGAAGCGAAGATGCGGTCGCCTTTGTTCCCTCTTGCCAGAGGCCAGTTCCTCGTATCGAAGGACATTCGGAATCCTCCCATCCCGCATACCGTGTACATGTTCAAGCCAGCGAAACCGGCTCTGTTGGAGAAGAGTGTATATGGCAGTGAAGACTAGATAATTTGCTCAGAATAGAAGAGACGTGAAGCGATAAAAATCCGGTTCTATCGATGAATGCTGAGAATACTATGGATAGGGCAATTAGAAATAATTTACTTTTCTTGGAGGAAAGTAGGCTTAGGAAAATTAACACTCACATGACTATTGGAGTCAAAACAAGGGGAAACAACGAGTAACCTCCTTAAAATCTTTGTGAAAGGATGTCAGAAGAGAGATAAAGAATGATAACTGATCCAGAAAGACAGGAAGTTGTGGAGAGACATGAGTATTTTTGTCTTTAAAGCAGTTGGGACATATGAGAAGATAAACGAGATAAAAGCATCCTTTGATTAATACGCTTTCGATTAATGCGCTAAAATTTTTATATACCAAAATTCGATTAGTGACTATATAATACTCGATTAGTTCGGAAGAATATTCTTCGGTTTAAGCATATTAACTGAAAATTGTTTTTTTTTATAGCTGCCGATGTACACATTGCCCGCACTAATCGAGGAATTCCTGTACTTCGAAAAAATCTTATACAATTTGACTTCCTTTTTACTGAAACAAGAGGTGTGTTTTTATTTTTAATTACATTCCGAAATGTCTTCTTCGATTCGTATACTTCCATAAAGAAAACAGATGAAGAGAGATTTCAACTTGCCTTTCTCCGTAACAAAGTCAAGCAAACAAAGCAGAAATATTTCACCAATTCATACACCTAACCCAGACCGACTCTACAATACCAGTAACACATCCAACTATCGCCGCAATCATTTTCAGGCTAATCACTACCATTGAAACCGTTGCCACCACCAAACCTAAAAGCATCACCCGCCGGCCTGCTAAAATCAAGGCCAGCGACTTGAGAGACAGAGCTGACTCCAATATACAGTGTTTTATTAGCATGAATTAATGGAAATGCACTGTTTAGGTATTAAGGTCTCTGACGCCAGCTTGACGTCTGTGGTCGCATTTGCAACCGGTATTGAAGTGTTAGGGTTGGGGAGACTTGGTTTATTCGGGCTTTTTATCGTTCTTTCCCTTGGCTTTGCTCAGGTGGGAAGAGATTCCAGGTAAGCTGCAACTAGGAGTCCAACTGTCCTGTGGCTGCATGATTAAATCATCGATTTTCAGGATGAAATGATTTGACTGCACCGGCGCGGGCATACACACACACACACACACACACACATATATATAATTCTATTCATATCTATCTATCTATCTATCTATCTATCTATCTATCTATCTATTTGTCTGTCTGTCTTAGTCTATTCATATATATCTATCTAGGAAAAGTCTATTCATATCTATCTATCTATCTATCTATCTATCTATCTATCTATCTATCTATCTATCTAGCTATCTATCTATCTAGCTATCTATCTATCTAGCCAGCTAGCTAGCTATTCCATTCTGTTCATATCTATCTATCTATCTATCTATCTATCTATCTATCTATCTATCTATCTATCTATCTACGTCACTCTATTCATTTTTTATCTATCTATCTATCTATCTATCTATCTATCTATCTATCTATCTATCTACGTCACTCTATTCATTTTTTATCTATCTATCTATCTACGTCACTCTATTCATTTTTTATCTATCTATCTATCTATCTATCTATCTATCTATCTATCTATCTATCTATCTATCTATCTAGCCAGCTATTCCATTCTGTTCATATCTATCTATCTAGCTAGCTAGCTATTCCATTCTGTTCATATCTATCTATCTATCTATCTATCTAACTATCTATCTATCTATCTACGTCACTCTATTCATTTTTTATCTATCTATCTATCTATCTATCTATCTATCTATCTATCTATCTATCTATCTATCTATCTATCTACGTAACTCTATTCATTTTCTTTCTTTTTATCTCTCTGTCTATCAAAGTAACGTATGGGTAATATGGAAGTGAGAATTTATACGGATATTCACCACAATTTTTTCCCGAGAATAACACACCAATGATTATTTGAATTTGTCCAACTATCTCATGAATGTCTATAAGGCATGTCACTGCCACCCCCCCCCATATATATATATATATATATATATATATATATATATATATATATATATATATATATATATATATATATATATATATGTATGTATATGTACAAGAGATAATGATGTATAAATTTTTATATACCAGAATAGTATTTTGGGACAGATTTTCTATCAAAATGTGGGATATTCAATAACAAAATTGACGACAATAAATAAAAAATGTAAACAAATTCAATTAAACTGGATAGATTATATTCAAGAATTAAAAGAATGGCATTTCAGTGTCCCCCACCTTCATGCACATGTGTAATCGCAGCAATGGAAACATCACGTTAGTCTACTGAAGTCCTAAAGGACGAAACGCATCATACGAATTTTTTTCCACTTATTTTTCAATATATATATATATATATATATATATATATATATATATATATATATATATATATATATATATATGGAGAGAGAGAGAGAGAGAGAGATAGAGAGAGAGAGAGAGGAGAGTTCAATATATATATATATATATATATATATATATATATATATATATATATATATATTGAACTCTCCTTTTGTCTTTGACGCATGAGCGTCAAGCAGTTCAATTCTTAGAACCAACAGCTAGACTACCCACCCATATCATTTGATTCTAGTGGTGAAGGCGGGTGAAGAACCAATCCCACTTTTTGGAAGAGACGGATACAGAGAACTGGTGCACTGTATGTCACAAGGTCCCCAAACGACCCTCCGCAGGTTTTCAATTCAGAGTTGTCATTCTCCTTGACTGTTTGGCACATAAGGCAATAGAACCCAATCTGTCATGCTATCTACCCACAGCTGGGAGGTGGTGGTGGATCTCCGATTCCTCAATACGAGCAGTTATGCATTATAATCCACCATGCACTCACATATATATATATATATATATATATATATATATATATATATATATATATATATAACATACGACGTGTGTTAGCACGTGCGATATCCTGTCTTCATCAGCCGCCGACCAGCGGTGATATCACGGTTTCGGTGGCTATGGCGGAACCGCCACCCCTGGCGCCACCAGCAGCGTTTGCTACCAGAGTATGATGATAAGCAAATCGATCGTTCCTCTTTGTAAATTCTCGTAATGAAATAAAGAAAACGATTGTTCCTCTTTGCAGCTTCTATCCGTAATGAAAGTTTGATATTTCCGGAACGCGTTTGCCGTTATTGACACGCTCGTAGAAATCGTTGTAAACGACTAGGCAAATATTTATATATTCATTCTCAGGTGTACCCATATACATGTCTTTTATACCTTTTGATGAAATAGACCAAGAATTGTAGGTGGGTAAATCTCAATGTGTCAGATACCGCACCAGCATGCTGCATACCTGTTCAATAAGAACATGTTTGACAATCGCGTCAGCCGCGAAAGTTGTTGAGCATCTCTTGTCGAGCATGTTATGTAGCGCGGGTCGCATGTAGGCAGGAATTATTCTTCTGGAACAGCACTTCATCTTACGTATATTTCCCAGCCTGATCCACTTTCCGAAATGAACAAACATCTGAATACTTTATTGAGTCCTTTTTGGTCGAATCGAGAACTTTTCACACACCATATCCTATATTTCAGTCGATATCAATAAATAAATAATATATATATATATATATATATATATATATATATATATATATATATATATATATTATTTATTTATTATAATTTTATCATATAGACAAATTATAATAAATAAATAATTATCGCTCTACTATCTGTATCGAGCTCTTTTTTGAATTAACGCTGCGAACGTTGGAATTTATATATTACTTTCGTTCTCATCGCATCGGATATATATATATATATATATATATATATATATATATATATATATATATATATATATATATATATATGTTTTATGGTATTCGATATGGTTTGATAATTGCGAAAAACATAAATCAGAATGCCGCCACTTGGCATTGACTTCAGTGTCTACGTTTATATTCACACATATATAATGTGATTGTAAAAAGTCTGAATTCATTTTGGCTCCGAAAAGAAAATTTATAGTAAATACCCACGAAATGAGTTTGAAAAAATAAATTTACGTTTTTAAACACGCCTACACACACACACACACACACACACACACACACACACACACACACACACACACACACATTCATATGTTCACACAGATGTGTTGAGATCTCATGTTGTGAGGGAGGGAGAGATAGATAGAGAGAGAGTGTGTCGGTAGGTAGATAAGTTTATAGCTTGGATCTAGATTAACTGATCAAGTGACCTGGGACATAATTGTTGATGTATTTAAGATAATCTTATTTGGATCAACGATAATCTGTTGCAACTAATTTGTGTTATATATGCTGTTTGCTTGCTATTTACGGTTAGGGAGGTGGCGATTAGGCTGTATTGTATATGAAGTGAAGGCCTTTATTGTTTGGTCCGTTTAGGCCTGACCATTGACGTATTGATATAATATAAAAAATTAATTAAACCTATATATATATATATATATATATATATATATATATATATATATATATATATATATATATATTAAGCGAGAAAGAGAGAGAAAACTCGTTTCATCATATGACACTAATTTTGCTTCGAAATCTAATACAAAATATATCCGATCATTTAAAAAGCCTTAAATACTTAGCATTGATAAAGCGTTCAACAGTATAATATGTACATATACATATTAACTAACTTTTTCAGCTGACATGTAATGGTAAGAGTAAATTAAATCAAGGGCTAAGTCTTAGTATGTCGGTTCACTATGTCTTGAGTGACAATCTTTCTCGCCAGAATCTAAGTTACATTTATAAGACTACCATTCAACCTTGCTTTGAATTTTTGCTGCCACATATGGTCTGACGCTCCTCATATATATTAAGAGATTCATGATAACATACAAAGAAGAATTTGCAATGTTATTGGTCCTAACCTGGCATCTCAGCTTCAGACCTTGTCCCACCGTCGTAACAGATTCACTGTGCGTTTTCTGTAAATATTTCATGAGAATTGTTCTGATGAACTTTCCCCCATGTTACGTTGACTTTATGAATTTAGGCAACGTAGGAGATTTTACCGGCAAGGTCTCATCCTTTTACATCGGACCTTGAAGCAATCATGCAAATGCAGTCTATATACAGTGAATAGTAAGCCCTACGAATGCCTTGGTGTGTGGATTAGTTTTAACAAACTTGATATAGGAGAGAAGGAAATTGAACGTGGAATAAGCCACGCTCATTACGTCGGTGGGAAAGTAACAGAAGCCGAGATGCCAGTTCAGGACGAATAAAATTGCAGATTCTTCTTTGGATTTTTATCAAGCATTTCTAAATACATAGCAGACGTATCAGGTCAGATATGACAGCAATAGTCAATTCACGGAGATCTAAATATGTAAAATAGAACCTGACAAGAAAGAAACTGTTTATCACGACACAGAGAAACCAATCTCTGAACAATTAATCTTTTCTCTTTCCGCTCATTAGTAATGTTTCCGTTTCTTTCACACTCACTAACCCCTTGCGTCTCAGTGGCTTCACTGCCTTGCATAAGGAGATACCGATTAAAAAAAAATAATGAACTTGTTAACCATTGCACCAAGTCGAAGTGCTCCTAATGTTTTACTCATGGTGTGAGGTTATTTCACGACAGTCAATGATTTAAATGTGACCTTTAAGATCACATTGTGTTGAATGTTCTGCTTTGTACTTTCTAGGTGCCTGCTTTTAAAGAAATTTTATTCTACTGTGATACAGGCAACTTTATCGCTTGCTACTTGTTTATTTCGATGAAACCAGCAAAACTCGGTTGTCATAAAGTCGTTCCGTTGAAATGCTTCATTAATAATTTCTTAATTTCCTCTGATGATTTCTCATTGGGCTTTTTTGCATAAACCCCCAAGGGTATTTTGTATTTTAGGTTTTTTAATCAACAATACAGAGTAACTTTTCAATACACACAGAATAATCAAGCTAATCGACCAGACATCGGGATCAAAGACCACAAAAACAGAATCTGATTTCATATTGACATGGTAGTTCCTCCAGATTGAAATATATCTTTAAAGATCTTAAAAAAAACTATCAAAATACAAGAATCTTGAAGTGGAAATCTCAAATATGTAGCATATAGGGACATCAGTAATTATCAGTTGTAGTTGAAGATCTTTCACAGATTGATTGGAAAAGGTTCCTATATATATATATATATATATATATATATATATATATATATATATATATATGATAAACAGTATTAAATAACATTTACCGGCCTGAATGTCCGAGAAATTTTCATAGAAAATTTTCATTCTACAGGTTCAATATATATATATATATATATATATATATATATATATATATATATATATATATATATATATATATATTATATATATATATATATATATATATATATATGTATAAGTATAGGGTTGGTGTATACGGAATAAATGATGAAATTTGTTTGGCCTTGGAAAATATTGCGTCATCCGTGATTGCATCAGATTTTCATCACGCCCATACATTATTGTCTCGACTGTCTATTAGTTGTCCTACACCCATTGTCTACGATGGACCTTATTCCAAGAAAGCATACGAAAATTTGTGACGCTGTTCGAACACACTGGCAGGCTTTATTAGTGAGCAAATCAAAGTACTATAGACTGGCCCGGAAACTGTCCTGATTTAATTCGTGGAATGGACATACGAAGTACTAACATGTGCACTGTGTTTTGCTTTACTGGAAAAGTACGAAAAAAATGAAATAATACGTTTTTCTTTCAATTAATTTGAACAACGGTCTATATACGTATATATAATATTCAAATCGATAGATATTTTTGTGTGTATTAATGTTAATGATTGATTTTTCCAAGTCCCGAATAATCCTTCTCAGACAAGGAGGAAATCTCTCTCTTCACTTTCGTCAAAAGTCTCCTTACTTCTAGGACTTTACATCCGAAAATTCACCCCACAGGCATTCATCACATACTTTTAACTGCTTATTTTGAAATATAGCGTTGTTACACCATTTCAGTATTTTACTAAACACTCCAATTGTCTATTCCTATCCTGATGATAACTTCAGTAAGTCGAAAGCTTGGACCATATTTCTTGGACCTTTTCTGAAATGTTCTGCAGGCAATTTCTGACGGAATTTTCTCCTTGCGGGAGCAGAGCATAATTCATCATTTGAAAAAGTCGATCATCAAAAGTAATCGACGCAAAATGTCTGTCGTTTTCAAAAGTATCTGCATTAAAGAACATTTGCTGCTTAAATACACTATATATCTCGAAAAATAGATAAATCCGTTGGTATATAATCTAAGTGCATCCTAGTAATATAAAATATTAAAACTAATCAACAAAAGAGCTAAATGTATTTATTATTACAGACCAGAAATTAATACAGAAAAAAATTCAAAATCACCTCATATGAGGAATAAACTTATTTCAATCGACAAAAAAATAAAATTCTTCAGTCTTATTCAACCCCCGTATAGACTGAGTTCGTGTCGGAATTAGAATTTCTAATTAATAATTTAAATTTCTAATTCTGACACGAACTTTTGTTATATATATATATATATATATATATATATATATATATATATATATATATATATATATATATATATATGTTTCAATAATATGACAAACTGGAAAATTTCTTGTAAGGCGTTTCATTCGTTAGGATTTCATCGGATGCGGCTTTGTTGATGTTGACACGTCTACACAAATTTCCAATTTTTCATATTTTTAAATGGTGTTTGTTATACAAAATTATAGATCGCTATATCATATATATATATATATATATATATATATATATATATATATATATATATATATATATATATATATATATATATATATATATATATAGAAACCGTAGATAATAATTTTTAGAACATTTTCATATTACTATATAGATTAATTACTCCAGATAACAAATATCCATAAACGATAATAAGGGGTCAATTTTGTAGCCCGCGAATATTCGATAATCTTTTAAAATCTACGAAACAAACTTTTGAAAAGCTACAGAGCGAAAACGCTGAAGTAAAACCATTATGGTAATTTTTTCTAAAAAAAACTACATGCATATTGTGTATATATAAAACATCTGATGCATATTTAAATTTTATTATTGTGTACTATATATATATATATATATATATATATATATATATATATATATATATATATATATATATATATATATATATATATATATATATGAAGAAATATAGTGTTAGGGTGTGCTATATTTACGGGATAATGTGCTCAATATCAGAGATAGAGCATGTGTAAATATAAAAGTGAACATAGAAGTCAACACTTAGAGGCGACAGGCTGTTTCATACTAGATGTAATCGTGTGGCCTGTCGATTGCAGAAAGTCAGAATATTAGCCAGAGGTTCTGATCCATTTGAGGCTTTACCTACCCGCACATATATCGGCACAACCATCCACCTGACATATTCTACCCACCGGAGTGAAATTTCGGCCCAGGTTTGGAGGGCTGTCTTCTTTGACTCAAAGTTTGTCAGCTGCTTGTTAATCAAATCGACACAAGACGGCGGATTAAATAGGATTTGTTGGATTACAGATTAATGGCTTTTGAGCACTTGTAGGCTTACCAAGACAACATTAAGCAAACTATTAGGGCATCAAATCTTTTACTTTCGATAACCTAATTTATGCATATTCAGATTCGCACCAGGTGCTTCGCATCAGGGATCGGGTTTCAGCATGGATTCCCAAGTCTCCTACACTTAGGTTATTCTAGCTGAACACTTAAATAAATGGATTTTTACTTCCCCTTATTTATTTTTAATTAAAACTTTTAAGGTTCTTCATTACTACCTCTTGATCCATTAATGATTACGTAAGAATTTTTATAATGAAAAATACTAAAGTAAATATGCTTTCAAAAATCAACACTCTTTACCTGATTAATCCCAGTTTCATTAATCTGGAATATTGCTCTCTGTTAATATATTCGTTTCGGATGCAGGAGCAAAGCTGTTGCGTATTACCCCAAAACCCTCAACTGGGTGGGTTGTCCCAAGCCTGACTGGAGGACCCGGGCAGTGCTCTGTGACCCTTGCTATCTCATCACCATTTGCCTTTTTTCTACCTACATTTACATTAACTGATTATTAAAGGGGTGAAAAATTGTCACCGATTTTAATGTCATTCCGGGGGCTTTATTTTGTTCGTCCCAAATCAGGGAATTTGTTTTGAGCATTCTAAAATAAAATCCATTAATTCTTTAGGAATTGCTTTGTTTACGTTTCGTATACGAAACTGAACAGATAGATTTGAAAGAAAATCTAAATTAGTGAGTTTGATTTAAAGGCAAATAGAACGTTGCTTGATTAGGAAGCTTATGGCAGTCAAACGCTTAAAGCATTTCTTCGAAAATTTAAAATAAAACCATTGCGTTCAAGCATGAAGCAGACTGTCGCCGATGAGTGTTCACCTTTGTGACCACTTTTATACATATATACGCTCAATCGCTGATATATATATTTTGACCTATAACTATAGCATACATTAAAACTGTCGGGCGGAACAGCAAAATTGATCAAATAGTGTAAGAGCAAAATTGTCAAATTGTTAGATTAAGCTCTCAACCGTTGTATCTTAGAAATGATTAAAGATATCTTACTGGAATTCTCCGAGGTTTTTCTAACACTATTAGACTCTACTTGGAACAGTAAGAATGCATTTGCCTCTAAGTTGAAGTGATGATACCTCTTGCTGTTGTGACCTCCTGACCCAATGTTCCTCTCTACTGTTCCCTCTTTTTTTAAATTATTCACCGTTCTATTCATTATTCTTGAAAGGATTTTGAAAATGGAAGCCAGAATATAAATGTTGGTACCGTTACTGAAGGCCTGGATTTCTCTCTCTCTATATATATATCCATCTATCTCAGTCTACTCACAGCTATCTATCTATCTATCTATCTATCTATCTATCTATCTATCTATCTATCTATCTATCTATCTACTCTTATCTATGTATCTATCTATCTACTCTTATCTATGTAGCTAGCTAGCTAGCTATGTATGTACATAACTAGGTATGTAGCTATCTATCCAAGTCTACTCATATCTTTTTTAATGATGGCAAAAGACTGAGGGTCTGAGGAGATGCAATGAAAAGCAAGTAAAATGAAGATGAAAGAAATACTAGTCAAAAATTAATAATGGCTGACAATGCTTCTTCTAATAAAAATTCAAGATAATATTACTACTTGTTTACTGATGGCCATAGACTGAGGGTCTGAGGAGATGCAATAAAAAGCAAGTAAAATGAAGATGAAAGAAAATTAATAATGGCTGACAATGCTTCATCTAATAAAAATTCAAAATAATATTACTACTTGTTTACTCTAATCTAATCTAGTAAAAACTCAAGAAGAAAAGCAATTAAATTTTAAATATTCCTTATTTTTAATTTTACGCATATAATCAGTCAATTATCCTCGACATACGAAAATCATTTTCAAGTATCTGCACTGAAAGGCGTCAATTTAGTTTTTTTTTTTGTTCGTCCCAAAAAGCTCTTATTTAAGCCGCCTTAGGCACTGGCTATACAAAACTAATAACACAAAATAGGGTTTTGCATGGAAACAAATCATCTGCTCAATAAAAAGAAATGCTTCAGCTGCTTTCTGTGGATGAAGTTTACTGTGAGACTTCAAACATATGTGATATTGCTTATGAGTCAGCTAAATTTTTGCTGAATGATACATGCCATGAGGATATGAAGAGAAAAATAATATATATATATATATATAGTTAGCTCCAAAGATTGACTAAAAAAAATGAGCATACGTCATGAAAAAAATGCCCCAAATTTGATAAAAGTAGTTTTATCTGCAAAATCTTTATGTTCTTCTTATGAAGAAGAAAGGCCAAAGGATTTCTTTAATATTAAATTATATTTTTTTATCATTTTGAGAACATTCAAAATTTAGGTTAGACATTTTGTTTTTCTTGCGTCAGCGGAGAGCCATAAATTAATATAGAACATTTTAGCGTCATTTTGATTTGCAAAAATCAAATTGTCGGAATTTAATGAAACTTTCAGGACTTATTCACAAATGAACGAAATTATCAGAGCCGTCGCAGCGTTCGGGAGCCTTGACTCCCCTCAATTTTTACCAATTGTATTATTTTTAACAGTATTTTATTCTAAAAATATCAAATAAAGAAAGAAATACAAGAAAGAAAAAAACTATCAAAGCAAGGAGGTACTGAAAATTTTCAATGTTCTTGCTGCTAACCTTGATAACTTCAGGCAAAAATCCTAAGTTTTGTTGCCCCCGCCCCACCTTAAAGATTGTCTCTGCTACACAGAGGACCTGATTCTTCTTGGTTTCTTCTTTCTATAAAATCTTGTTAATTTTTTTACATTTCTTACAGTTAAGAAATTGGAAATATTGGACCATATTCTTTTATGTGTCCTAAACAACATATCAACAGGTCAACATATCTATCATTCGATATATTTATCTATACATGTATATATATATATATATATATATATATATATATATATATATATATATATATATATATATATATATATATATATACATATATATATTTATCTGTCGGTATAATCTGATAGGGCCCCAGATCATTTATTGAAGGAACACAGCACGGTCTAGATCTACCCATCCCCCCCCCATAATCACTCACTCACACATACACACACACACACACACACACAAATCATGCACACAAAATCACGCACACGCATTCACACACACTCACATACCAAATGACGCACAGACACACACTCACACAAAATTAAACACACGCACACACACAAAATCACACACACAAAATCACACACACTCACATACCAAATGACGCACAGACACACACTCGCACAAAATCTAACACACACACACACACACACACAAAATCACACACTCGCACACACACACACACACACACACACACACACACACACACTCAGACACAAAACCGCACACACACAAAATCACACACACAAAATCACACACGAACACACACACTCGGACACAAAAGCACACACACACAAAATCACATACACACAAAATCACACACACACACACAAACACACTCTAACACAAAATCACACACAAACACACACACGCATGCCTGCACGCCCTAACAGAGTCACTTACACGCTGGCTCCCTCGTTCAAATGCATCTCGACTTGCCTACCACACAAGACGGAGGCAAATTGCTTCTGTCTTCAGATGACAAAAACAACGTCAAGCTACTGGACTTAAAAGGTCACCGTCAGGTCAGGTACGATGATGCCCCCTCATAAACCCCAGCCCAGTTGAACACCGAACTGCACTCTGGAGCCGATCATCCTCCGCCCACCACCCCCAGCCACACTTTTCCTATACTTCGTTGATCTTTTTTGTCTACTCCCAACCCCCTCCTCAAACCCTAACCATTTCGCTTCAATTTCTGATAAATCCTTCCCGGGGGGCTCGGAGCGCGATCTGTACATCATTCGTATGTTTGATTTCTAAGCTGTTGAAAGAATCCGTGTCGGCGGGGGAGGCTGCAAAAATCTGTCATCTTCCCGTTTTTATCTTACTTTAAGCATATGTATATATATATATATATATATATATATATATATATATATATATATATATATATATATATATATATATATATATATATATATATTATGTGGTGTATGCGTGTGTGTTTCCTATATCGAGTTTTCAGTTGCCATATTCCTTCAGCCCACCACGTGAAGCATACAGAAAGATTCACCTATCATTATATATAAAAAGAGAAAACCAGATATATTCACATAAGAACGTGCAGACATTGTCACGCATGTTCACGATTCTATCTATCTATCTATCTATCTATCTATCTATCTATCTATCCTCAGTCTGATCCTATCTATAGACACACATACACACAGGTGCATGCACCCCAGCTCACACAAACACACCCATATAAACACTCCAATGCTAGGTGCAGATACACACCATATGTTAGCACTATCACTGATATTGACCACTTTCCATTACGCACACACACACACACACACACACACACACACACACACACACACACACACACACACATATATATATATATATATATTTATGTGTGTGTGTGCGTCAATGTATTTCGTTAAAGACGATTGATAAGGTCCTGCGATTAATCTTTTATTTAATTGCGTTTAGAATGAAAAAGTCTGTCGCTTCCGAGTTTTACTTTTATATTTACACACGCTCTGATATTGAGCACTTTCCCCCATAAATATAGCATACATTAAAACTATATTTCTTCATATATATATATATATATATATATATATATATATATATATATATATATATATATATATGTATATGTATGTATATGAAGAAATATAGTCTTAAAGTGTGCTATATTTATGGGATAAAGTGCTCAATATCAGAGATAGAGCATGTGTAAATATAAAAGTAAATAAATATAAAAGTGTGTAAATGAAAAGTGACGATTACATCTAGCATGAAACAGACTGTCGCCTCTAAGTGTTGACTTCTATTTTTACTTTTATATATATATATATATATATATATATATATATATATATATATATATAAGATATATTGTTAAATATAATGAATGTCTATTATGTTTGATCACGAGTCGTTCTGAACTCCGTATATTTGGATATTTTTATTAAGCTGTTCCTTGATCTAAGCTTTCGACTCATATGAGCCTTCTTCAGAGTGGTTATACGGACATTTAAACAAAGATATTTACCATCAAATATATTTATGTTGACATAGAAGATTTCTATATGACGATAACGGTGTTTTGTTTTGTTTAAATGTCCGCATAAGCACTCTGAAGATGGTTCATGTCATATTTAGATGTTATATTATTATATATAAATGTTATATATATATATATATATATATATATATATATATATGAAGAAATATAGTCTTAAAGTGTGCTATATTTATGGGATAAAGTGCTCAATATCAGAGATAGAGCGTGTGTTGCCTGACGATTGCACTAGCATGAAACAGACTTTCGCCTCTAAGTGTTGACTTCTATGTTCACTTTTTTATATTTACTTTTATATATATATATATATATATATATATATATATATATATATATATATATAAACAAAGCTTTGAAGTACAAAATCTTTATACTGTTTTAAAAACAAGGAATTTATTAATGGTAATAGTCCCTAAGGCCCTTTCGTCCAACATCTCATCAAGAGAAAATTGTTGAAAAATTGATAAATTTAATAAATAGAACAGGAACAAAAATGAAGAGCAAAAAAAAAACGGAGGGGGAACAGGCTAGAATCAATAACATATAAGTATATATACTTATAACGAGGGGAGGGGAACTTGCGTGTAAATAATTAGCGAGGGACAGAAAAATGATTTAATTACCAGCCACCGATTGAACGGTGGCTAAATATTTGCGTCGTCTTTTGCTACTGGTTGTTTTGTTTGGGTAGATTGGGAGACAAAGAAAACATTCTGGCGATAAAGCAAAATCACGAAATTATAATCTCTCCATGCTATAAGTAGAATGCTTATAATTTTTATAACTATTTTTATATCTACCCTGAAACATTGTATACCAATTATTTACGAATTTTGACTAAGGGGCTCAGGCAGAAGGGTTAAAATTGTTCAGGATTGCAGGCCTCAAAGGGTTAAAGAGCGAGAAGAATAAAAGAAGAATCAAGAAGACAGTAGATAACGATTGACTTTTTCATTCTTACATCTTTCAAACTGCACCCACCAAAAGTCTTACATCCACAATATATTATATAAAAAAATACAAAAATTTGTGAAAAGACCGAGAAAATTCCTCACAGTAACTTAGCTAAGTGACTTAAAACGGCTCGCCAATAAACCATTTTTTGGCTTATTACACATAGACGGCCGTCGAAATGCCGTCTTAGATGAAAGCGAACGGGAAAGAGAGGCGCGTGTGATGGACTTCCTTCATGTGAAAAAAATTGCACCACTTCACATTCATCGGCGGTGGGTAATGCGTTTCATTGGTGGGGCGACAGCGATGAGCGTGACGCACCACTTTCAGGGCGGCCATATACAGCTTTTAAAGAAAAGAAGTTCGCTTAGAAAAATGGTTTCTATGTATGTCTTTTTGACTGAAAAGATTTCTCTATTTAATGGGGTCAGTGTATTGCCTGCATCTGTCGTGATTTTCATGGAAATAAATAGGTGTCATTAAGATCTAAGAATATTGATATCTATCTACACCCCTCTATGATCTATCTTTCTATCTATAACTTCTCATCTTATCTATCTATCTATCTCTTCTTATCTGAGTTCTTATCTATCTATCTATCTATCTATCCTTATCTAAATTCTTATCTATCTATCTAACTATATATATATATATATATATATATATATATATATATATATATATATATATATATATCAGTAACTTATCTATCTAAATAAGTTCTTATCTATCTATCTAGTTCTTGCCAATAGACTAGATTTTACTATTATAAATAAAGATCCGAAAATCTGTCACACAGCTAATCTCTCTAATCCGCCAGACCAGTGAATATATCCGAACGATATTGAAATATATATATATATATATATATATATATATATATATATATATATATATATATATATATATATATATGAGCAGATTTACGAAATATTAAGGTGACAGTTGTGCCCATCATTATCGGATAACTCGGAGTAAATGTGAATAGTCTGGAAAGAGAGGATGTTTGTAAACGAATCGAAACCATCTCTACAACTTCTTTTCGGTGCCATATCTCTTCAAGACTTGGGCGATAAATGCCCTTCACAGCTTCTTTTTTTATTTAATAATCTTTGATCCATTATTATCGGCCTTTTTCTGCCATCAGTTTCCTCAAATTCGTTAAATAAGTTGCTCACCATTTTTCTCAAATCCACTTGCCTTTACTATGTCCTGTCAGTGTTAAAGTCTCTAAGCCCTCTGTCCTCATTATACGTACAAGAAATCTTAACTGGATCAGCTAGCGTATTGAGAATTCGGTTGGCGTATTGAGGGGACTTCCTGTCGGTTGATTCCCAGGGGGAAAAAACTGTCAGGTATTATTCGAAGAATGATTTATTCGACAAAAAGTCATATAATTTCGCGAAGGTTTGTACATTTTAAAGAAGAAAACGCGACTTTGATATAATAAAATAAAAAGTAGATAGTTTTAATGAATGAAAGAAAAGGTCACGGGATCAGATCTGGTTCTACGAATTCAAGGTCTATATAATTCATTTTCTACCTAATCCATATCTCATATGACGTCTCGCTGTCGGGCACTGGTTTGGGTGTTTGTTAAAGCAAAGCGATTACTACCAAAGTTCGCGAAAAGATTAAAGAAGAAACAACAGATAGGCACGCATTAATGCGGTTCAAAGAAACTACGAGGGGAATTAAAACATTATCTGCACGTTAACCATAACGTATCTTTCGGTTTCTTACACTGCCTTCTGCTCATAGGAAATTGTGTAAAGGGGATAAGAATATGCTCGACTGGAGATACTCTGGCCGAACACCACAGATTGCTACAAAACTTATATACCAACCTATAAATTCGAATCAGCTAGAGATTTTCATATTGATACCATGCATGGGGTATTTAATTTAAATTATACTAAATTATTTGGTTGGAAGGAATGTTTTAGTGGTTTGTAAATAATGTTTTTAACATTTCTTTATAGTATTCACATATAAGTATACCAAATTTTAACATATATATCTCCCTCACCGGTAGCTCAACTCAGGGTTTCATGCACAGCGCAATCTTAGGATTATTTTGATTATAATTCCGTAATATTTTGTTTTGTCAAAAATCTATTTCTGGTAATATATTTTCCTCAAAAATGTATAGCTGGTAATATAATTTTAAAAAATGTATAGCTGGTAATATTTTTTTTTTCGAAAACGTATTGCTGGTAATAGTTTTTACTTCAAAAATTTATTTCTGGTAATAATTTTTTTACAAAGTATTTCTGGTATTAAAACCTATTTTTACACTTTCATAATGCTTTTTACCTCATTTTCGGGGTTAACTATTTGCCCATAGCTGGGGCCTTAACAGGTGCTACCACCCTGGATCAGGGTGGACCTGGGAACACCAGCAATTAAGAGGTGGTCACACGCCCCTCAACGCCTCCTGATCAAAAGCCTTGCTGTTGGACGTACTTTATCGTCATACCCAGGACTCTGACTAATCTGTAGTAATGTGAAATGTCAGACTACAAGAATAGTTACTACGATGGCTGCAGTAAATAAGATACTAACTAATTTGCCGGAAGGAAAATTGTAGAATTCTATAAAAAATTCTATATTTAAAAAATATTTATGTCCCCTTCTTAAAAAAAACTTACTTTTGGAAACCGAAACTACATTTATTTTACGTTTTTTTTTAAATGTAAAAATAATTTTTTTCACAAATTTTTCTCCATATCGAAAAATGAAGATTTACTACAATATTTTTATCTTTCATTATTTCTATCTCACCATGAAGGATTTTAACGAATTGCAATTTCCATTCTTACCTGTCTTTCAATTTTTCATTCATTAGTCTTTTTGATACCTCTGTACCACTTCAAAATACGTCAGTGTATGGTTCTGTTATAACACATTTAGTATAGGAAATGAAGAAATCGAACATTGAATAGACTACGCTAGAGGTAGTTTTGCTACAACACCGTAAGTTGCTACAAAAACGAAAACATTAATCTAAAATATCGAGTCTTGTTTTTAAATAGCCTCGCCAGATCATATTATTTATCATGAGGGGGGCATTTAATTTAAATTATACTAAATTATATTATTGGACTTAAAGCTATCCCCGTTTCTAAATAATCTTCTATAAACCATGAGTATTTTCCTCAAAATCAGATAACATATCTTAATGTTATACTCATCCATATATAAATAGAACATTTTAACTAATATATATAATATTAGTGGTCAATATATATATATATATATATGAAATTATTAGGAGAATTTGATAATTATATTTAAGTAATTCATCGAGTCTGAAACCTCAACATAATGCAGAAAGCACTGGACGGCCGTTTCGTCCTATATTTGGGACTCATCAGCAGTGCGCATCCACTACAGACAATTGAAACCCTGACAGTTAGGTTGTCAAGCAAACATCATACCAACTGTTCCAATGGGCTTCGGTGACGAAGAGGTAGCAAATCAGACTCAATATAGCGCCGCTCGCTCACATATTCCGTGGTGGAACTCAACTGAGATTCTCTTTAACTATAGGATATTCTAATACCATTAGAAGCCGGTTCAAGCAATGATATACATATGAAATTATTACGAGAATTTCATAATTATATTTAAGTAATTCATCGAGTCTGAAACCTCAACAGAATGCAGAAAGCACTGGACGGCCGTTTCGTCCTATATTTGGGACTCATCAGCAGTGCGCATCCACTACCAAGAATTGAAACCCTGACAGTTAGGTTGTCAAGCAAACGTCATACCAACTGTTCCAACGGGCTTCGGTGAAGAGGTAACAAATCAGACTCAATATAGCGCCGCTCGCTCACATATTCCGTGATGGAACTCAACTGAGATTCTCTTTAACTATAGGATATTCTAATACCATTAGAAGCCGGTTCAAGCAATGATATACATATGAAATTATTAGAATTTGATAATTATATTTAAGTAATTCATCGAGTCTGAAACCTCAACAGAATGCAGAAAGCACTGAACGGCCGTTTCGTCCTATATTTGGGACTCATCAGCAGTGCGCATCCACTACCAGGAATTGAAACCCGGACAGTCACGTTATTAAGAAAACGTCATACCAACTGTGGCACGGGCCCTGGTGACGAAGAGGGAACGAATTAAACTCGATATAGCTCCACTCATTTACATATTCTGTGGTGGAACTCATCCAAGTTCCTTAAACCAAGGATTGTGACCCCGAGAGCCACGACTACTATCACCAACCGCTCCATCCAGAGCATTAGAAGCCGGTTCAAGCAAGGATATACAAGAAATTGTTAGGAGGATTTGAGATAATCATAATTAAGTAATTCATCGAGTTTCAGAAGAAACCTCAACAGAATGCAGAAAAGCACTGAACGGCCGTTTCGTCCTATATTTGGGACTCATCAGCAGTGCGCATCCATTACCAGGAATTGAAACCCGGGCAGTTACGTTATTAAGCAAACGTCATACCAACTGTGGCACGGGCCCTGGTGACGAAGAGGGAACGAATTAAACTCGATATAGCGCCGCTCATTCACATATTCTGTGGTGGAACTCATCCAAGTTCCTTAAACCAAGGATTGTGCCCCCGAGAACCACGACTACTATCACTAAGCCGCTCCATCCAGAGCATTAGAAGCCGGTTCAAGCAAAGATATACAAGAAATTGTTAGGAGGATTTGAGATAATCATAATTAAGTAATTCATCGAGTTTCAGAAGAAACCTCAACAGAATGCAGAAAGCACTGAACGGCCGTTTCGTCCTATATTTGGGACTCATCAGCAGTGCGCATCCACTACCAGGAATTGAAACGCGGCAGTTACGTTATTAAGCAAACGTCATACCAACTGTGCCACGGGCCCTGGTGACGAAGAGGGAACGAATTAAACTCGATATAGCGCCGCTCATTCACATATTCTGTGGTGGAACTCATCCAAGTTCCTTAAACCAAGGATTGTGCCCCCAAGAGCCACGACTACTATCACCAAGCCGCTCGATCCAGAGCATTAGAAGCCGGTTCAAGCAAGGATATACAAGAAATTGTTAGGAGGATTTGAGATAATCATAATTAAGTAATTCATATATATATATATTATTATAATAATCTTATAAATATGTCAATATACTCGTCTGGAAAAACCGTAGGTGCACTGCCTTGTAAATGAACAAACCACTACCCAAAGAAAAATAAGGGATAAAAAAAGAAAGAACTAAGAACATGTAATTGAGGCGAAAACAATCGTCCAGAATCCAAGCTTAGAGTCCAAAGAAAAAACCTCCAAAACGAGTAAAACAAAAGTAACTAAGCAAAGTGCTCAATACACGAAGTAGAGTCGTCGTACCCTGATGATTCGCGCAGGTGAAACCTAGGTAGGTTTGCCTGGCTCTTTAGGTTTGTAGTTTATATATATATATATATATGTTTGTTTATTATGCAGTGTTACATTAGAACATGCACATACCCACTACAAAACTGTACATCTTGTTTCAACTTTAAATTCTTTTTTTACGTTTCATGAGATGGGAGATCACGATGCGACTAAAAGTTTTTATTCCGAAATGCTGTTAACAAAGCATATCTTCCACTTCTGTCATTGGAAAGTTTCCCATAAAAGGTAAAAAAAAAGAATTTTTATGTGGAAAAATGTTGTGGCGAACTCCCACCTGATGAAACGTTAAAAAGATTTTAACGTTGAAACAAGATATACAGTTTTGTAGTGGGTGTGTGCATGTTCTAATGTAACACTGCATAATATATATATATATATATATATATATATATATATATATATATTGCTCGACTTTTTTATTGATCCCTGTTTTAAATTAATGTTTTGAACTCTAAAATCTTCCTGATCGTTCTTTTAAATTTATATATATATATATATATATATATATATATATATATATATATATATATATATATATATATAGATAGATAGATAGATGAGGAAAATTAATTAAAAAGTGTAAAAACTGGCGAGTTTCGTCCTTTAGAACATCACCGGACTAAAATGATTTTACGTTGATGCAACTACACATGCGCATGAAGGAGGGGGCGGTGAGAATTTTCTAACGTATATTCATATCTGCTCGATGCGTATCCAAATGTAAACAAATGACGTCACACACACAAAGTCCGACAATTATTTTAAGACGTACGAGAGAAAATCATGGAGAATTGTAGTTTAAAAACAGTAAAATCGACCTTGCTAACCGAAACGCTCCTCTGTGGCTAAATCGGTAAAAGTACGTCAGGCTATATGGCGGTTCCGTATAGGATACAGGTTCGATTCCTGTCGGAGGACGCATATTATCTATGACAATTTCTCGGACATTCAGGCTGGTAAATGTTGTTAATACTGTTTATTATAAACAGAGCATTTACTTAAATATTTCTATCTATAGCAAAGAAGGTATAAACATAAAAATGTCTCTTTTTGGCATATACCTAGTATAATGTAAGAGATAGGTTCTTACCGTAAAACATCGATAATTTGTTTTTTAATCAATAACCGATAAAGCCAATCAACAAATTCAACTTTTTTCATCCGATTTCGTTCAAACTCGGTATGTAGGTTATTTAGATCATGACAAGATCAACGATACCTCATTCTTATTTCTACGGCACTTTGTTTAGCGAAAAACCAAAAAGAGATTTCAACACAAATCAATCTCAACACAAATTTTAAACGAAAAAATTCCCTCACTTTTCAAGCAATCTAATACACACTTCACTCAATTGTAGCCAAAAGTAAGCTGATTGTTTAAAGTCGTTTAACTTGATAATTGAGCTCACCTATATAGTTAGAACACACGGAAATAACGCAAAGGGCGATTTTTACTGGTTTCTTTCTTACTTTTCGTTAATCTTTCAAACAATTTCCATCAAACTTAACAAATGCTTTATAAATGTATCCTCTTTTACATCCCTGGTAGCACAATGATAAATTGAATTTCAAAAACTCCATAATATTTGTGGTCTAAAGTGGGTCTTCATGTTGCCTGTTTTATCCCTTCATGTCTGCGGCTAATTCGATTGAATAAATGTTTTTTTTAATGAAAGTACTTTAAAGTAATTGAAGAAGATAGACTCTGTTACATCTAAACATGATGCTGTTTTTGCTCCATTCGAATTGAACGCTTTTTTCTGACCGACTAGCTGGGTACGGCAGCTAGCATAATAGTGTGTATGTGTATGTGGGGGGGGGTGCTCTTTACTATACACAGTTTTAGGTATCCACTGCCAGACATGGAAGATATCACTGCAAATAAATGAAGAATACTGGACCAATTTATTCGTAATTTAATAAAAGACTTAAGTACACGTTGCTTAGGTCTACTAGTATTGAATAAGCCCGATGGAGTACGAATAACTGGTTTTCAGTCTTTATCGTAAAGGGAGAAAAATCAATCAGAAAGACAGACAATCACTTGTTTCTGTGCACTCTATGCCTAATTATGCAGCCTTTAACAAGAAACAAAATGGCTATGATTGATTACTTTAATAATGCGTTTTCTTTGTCGTTTGTTTGGTTCGTTTTGAGTGCACTGCTATTTACACATGAATATGGCTGCTGTTCCGATGACCGACTCCATCACTGCTGCACCCCCTGCTGTCTGCTGCGGTAAATTCTTTCTGCATTTTCCGCAGTGCCAGTCTGCGACACTGGCTGATTCCGAAACAACGCTATAATACAAAAGATCAGATATAAATAATTTATCATAGATTTTCATTGTCGAACCGCGGCCCATCAATTTTGAATTGTCGGCTGGCGGCTTCAAGCTGCAGGCTTTCTTATCAAATCTAATTTATTTACTACCAGCAAAGAAGAAACAAAAACACAGAAATAAATAAAACATGGAATTTAGCGATAACTTCGGATTTAGCTGGGAACGGCTGTTTTGTTTTTGTAGTACGTTATTTTCTGCATTCATAAGAAAAAATATGACAATATCCATCCATCTAGCTTGTATCCAATGCCCTCTGGTATCAGCCGTATTTTGAATAATCTCTCAGTGATATATATATATATATATATATATATATATGTGTGTGTGTGTGTGTGTGTGTGTGTGTGTGTGTATATATATATATATATATATATATATATATATATATATATATATATATGAAGAAATATAATCTTATGGTGTGTTATATTAATGGGATATTTATGGGATAAAGTGCTCAATATCAGAGATAGAGCATGTGTAAATATAAAAGTGAAGATTCAAGTAAACACTTAGAGGTGACAGGATGTTTCATGCTAGACGCAATCGTCAGGCCACGACGATCGAAACAGCTTGTCGCTTCTTTTTTTTAGACACTTCTAATCACAAATATACCATACCGTAAATATATTTTTATCACATATATATATATATATATATATATATATATATATATAAATATAATATAATGTTCACTTTTATATATATATATATATATATATATATATATATATATATATATATATATATATATATATATGATAAAAATATAATTTTACAGTATGGTATATTTGTGGTTAAAAGTGTTTAATGCCAAAGATAGAGCGTAAGTAAATATAAAAGCGGACACTGAGGTCAACTTCAGGATTTATATATATATATATATATATATATATATATATATATATATATATATATATATACTTTAAAAATTAGGAGATCAGTTGAATCCGCTACCTTGGTTTCCTCAGAGGATTTTTATAATTTGACTCCTCAAACCTTTTTTACCTAAAACTTATGAACGCTATATTATTTTTTAATAAACAAACGCACGACGTTGTATGTGACAAAAAGGAAGAAGAAGAAGAAGAAGAAGAAGAAGAAGAAGAAGAAGAAGAAGAAGAAGAAGAAGAAGAAGAAGAAGAAGAAAAAGCAAAGGTTTTATAAAAGGATTGGTGGTGGGTAATTAAAAGGTACACATGAACTTATGACTAATTTTTTAGTATGTATGCAATGACACATGACTTCGGATTTCTGGTTCAAAAAATTCTTTGACTGCTTGGCGTGAACCTCAATACCCACTCATATATATATATATATATATATATATATATATATATATATATATATATATATATAGGCAGTAATTACTCTGTAACACATATTTCCACAAGAATAACAAACAAAATACTTTTATTTTCTTATGTGCGAATAAGCGTAATAGCTTGATGAAAATGTTGAACACGACAGAAAGTTTGATTAAAGTCCGCTTAACATAGATGCAGTTTTAAACACAGGCGGATTCTGAGGGTGATGAATAAATACTAAGTTATCTGACGAGGCGTCTTGAAGAAGGATTGAGGGCACGTGTGGTTGGAAATGAGTGGGCTGCACAGACTCACAAGAATATATGCATTCGTGCGTCTTTGAATATATATATATATATATATATATATATATATATATATATATATATATATATATATATATCAGGTTGACGGGGCTCGTTACCCCAGGAAGGTAGCTAGTCAAATAAAGGAAAATACTGATATAAAACTTCCAGTGCCTTGTAGCTATAGCCACTCCTGGTAAATACTTTGAAAGTCAAGCTAATCGAAGCAGCTGGTTATGAGGCACCAGTTGTTCGCCTTTGCCCACTCTCCGGGCTTGGAGATGGATTTGTCAGAGGCTATTTGAGACTCATGTCAGGGAAGCATTTTATAGACAAATAGAATTTGTCCTTATTATCACCCTCTACTATTACCAGCTTTGGAATATATATAATGTACGTATATAATCACAATATACATTACCTTTTTTTAGATATTTTATGTCAAGGTTATCTAACAGTTAATTGAAATGATTTTCAATTTTTAGATGTTTTCTCCTTTTACAAATTTTCGCTGGTAAATCGTATTATTAATCTCTTGAAGTCATCGCACAAAAGTAAGAGACTGATTCCGGTTCCGGAAAATAATTCCACAGAGGCAGCAAACAGAATCATTTAAATTCTTTGAATCTTGGCGTTAACAAAAAGTTTTTTTTTTTTTTAAATTACAAAAGCTGTGATTTTTCGTTTTGGTAAAAGAAAAAAAATACTTTTGATATTTTATCCTTGGGAATAAAAAATGGTCGAAATCTTTGATTTCGATTTGAATCAACGTGAATTCAGAATTCTTGGGAAAAGCTCGGCTTTGGAACTTGCCTGGAGATAGTGTCAGACAAAAGAGTGAAATTCTTCAAAGACATTCAAATGAATGGCAGCCAATCAGATCGACGTTTTTCTTTTTTGTTTGTTTGTTTTTTTAAATTGAGCTCAAGCGAAATAATCGCGCTCTTTCTGTGGAGACTTTTTGTACCGCAGGGGAAATTTGCAACGAGTTTCGAGAAAGGGAGAGAGAATTAATAATAATAATAATAATAATAATAATAATAATAATAATAATAATAATAATAATAATAAGAAGAAGAAGAAGAAGAAGAAGAAGAAGAAGAAAATAATAATAATAATGAAGAAAGGTGAATAATAATAATAATAATAATAATAATAATAATAATAATAATAATGATGGAAAACGAAAAGAAATATTAACAATTTTAATGAAGGGAGATTAATAATAACATAATGATAAAAATGGAGAAATAATAATAATAATGTTAATATTAATAATAAATAAATGATTGTGGTCACGGGATACAGAGCGAACGTCAAATCGAGTGAGAATGAGGCAATACCTGGACTTTGCTCGAGAGATGAGAAACTTATTAAAGATGAAGGCTAGAATCATGTCCGTCGAAGTAGGTGTAATTGTAACCGTGCTACTACCTTGGAATCGAGAAGTAAATCTATATAGTCCAATACTTATGGTTGACGAGAATACTGAGGAAGGTGCTGGAGGTTTGGTAAGACTTACAAATGCATTACTTTTACTAGTACCACTACCACGTCAACTACTACTACTAGTAATACGAATAAATATAACATTGACAAGGGGAAGAAGAAAAATAATAATACATTTTAAACTTGCGTTTTATCACCAATACTATCTGGTTTTAGATCATTCCTATTCTTTCTCAGAATTCTAAATTTGCTAATGCCTTTACAAGGATTTTCATAGTAATCGGTTCCAACAGAAAGAAGAGATAAATAATAAGATTTCACCAATAATGAGTGTTAAAATTTTATATTTTAGTTTTCTTCATGGGTAATCTCTTTCACGCGAATCAAATATGTTTTTTCATTTTTAAATTTCTTTCAGTTTATTTCTTAGGTCTGCGGGAACATATTATCCAGTATTTAAGAGATTTCCTTGGATTAAATGCTAACAAAAACATACAAATCTCCTGACTGGGTCAGTGGTACGGTGGCGCTTGTCTTCACTCCATGCATCATGTGAGAAGTCGTATTATATTACAGGAAGCCAATGTCAGGGAAATATATAAGCCGACTGCCTAGCATTATGAAAGAAACATAGTTAAAATGATTGACGATATGATCGACTAGAAAGTTGCGTTTATACTTTTCAGGGGGAGTGGGGCGATACTGCGAAAGTTACATGATCGATCGGGAATTGAGCTTGATTCTTGATTTCGTTTCTTGGCCGGTTAAATGTGACATCACGTCGAGAAAAATGAGAACCAGTAGAGAAAAAATGTAAGTGAAGATAGGGGAGAGGGTATGAAAGAAGAGAAAAAACAATAGGAAAGGAAAAAGCAAATAAATAAAAAGAAATTTAAAAATTACTGGTGAGAAGAAGAACTTTAGAAAGAGAGAAAATCCGTACAGAAATTAGACAGCAAAAGAAAGCAAAAGAAAAGAACATTAAAGACGTTTTTGAAGAAAATAAGAGAAAGAAAGAAAAAGAAAACATGAAAAAGGGACTCCAGAAGTTAGGGGACAGTATAAGATTTAAGATTCGCTTTGCTTTTCCTGTTTTGATCTTGGAAATTTCATTTGGCGAGAGTCGAAGGCTTTTTAAAACTGAAAGTGAAAGTTGAGACACAATGTCTTGTCAGAAATAACTCGTGCGCTAATTGGCATTTATTGAGAGAGGCTTTTGACTCGTTGCTTTCAAAGCGTGTCTCAAAGAGTCTTTGTGTAATGGAGTGGTATTTGCGAATATATTTTGATCATATAGAAAAAAGAAAACCTTTTCCCGGTTTTAAAGTTTGGAGCTAAAAGCGAAAGAAAAGAAAAACAATTCAATAGAAAAGCATTCGAAGGAAGAAAGTCATTGATCATTCGGTACATTTTTGCTTCCTACTTTTCAAGCAACTTAAGAAAGAAATTTAAAAAAAGTCTTTTGTTGATAGATTCACAAAAAAGTTTCAAGTATATTATCTTGAGAAAAGCTTCCATTCATATAAATTCATAACGTCATTATCCAATAATAAACCTCATTTCTCCGGCCTTCTAACCTAAACTGTTTTTCATCAAACTAGTAGTAGTATGCAAAGGTGTCTGCATACGTTTTATGAAAACCACAAACAGAATCGGTTAAGTGCCATACGTAATCCACGATTGGCCGATCATGTCTCTTTTGATTTGTGAGTGACTCGGCAGAAGATTGATGGTTTCCGCTTTGCCCGGTCTATCACTGACATACAGCCATAACTGAATTAGTATACTCAGCTGTTGATAATAAAGGCGAAGCTTGAGCTGTGACTCTAGATATCTCTAAGGCGTTTTATAGCGTCTGTCATGCCGGCCTTCTTCGAAATCTTCAGGGATACAGTATTACAGGACAATTACTTGATTTAATTCAATCATTCCCTTAAAAACGGTGCAATGAAGGTCGTCCTAAACGGGTTCTCCTCCGGTCCCTTTCATATGAACGCTGGTGTTTCCCAAGTCTCTATCCTGGGTCCTACGCTGTTTCTGATCTTCATCAACGATCTTACTGTCATCAGTTCTCGAGTAGGCATCACGCAGACGGCACTACCATTTACTCGTGTCTCGATAGTAAATCCGGCAATGCTGACAAAGGTAACTTGAACGTTGATCTCGAAAAGGACCTCCAATCTGTGGCTGACTGGTGCAGGAAATGGCTTTAATGCCTCCAAAACGAAACTGCTCTAATTTATCCACTATAGAGAAACCTCCCTGCCTGCTATCAACACAGCTTATGCACAACTCCGAAATAGCGTCTCTCTGCGTCTCACATTTTCCACTGACCTGATGTGGAACAACTACATTGAATCAATAGCTTCATCTACCACAAGGAAAGTTGGTTCTCTCTGTCGTGCCAGAAGGTTTTACTTGTCTATCCTTCACATCTTAAAAACTACCATTCGTCCATGCATTAAATACTGTTGCCATATATGGTCTGGTGTCCCCACTGTTCATCTCGAGGTCATCGACAAAATCCAGAGACGGATACGCAGTGTGATAGGTCTGGCATCTCGTCTACAGTCACTTTCTCACAGACGTGCTGTGGTTACCCTCTATCTTTTCTACAAATATTTTCATGGAAATTTACTTTCACTGGTGCTTCAACTGTATGAATTTAAGCGTGGTACTTGGTTGGCAACTCGGTCCTAGTTCCCATAATCGCCTCTTCTAGTCCAACGGCTTCAACACTCGCACTTCCCGAGAAGTGGAACTCCTTTCTTCTTACTTGTTTCCCTGATAGCTATAATCTTCAATATTCAAATGTAATGTCAATCGACATTATGCCTTGATATTGACATCCGGCATTCTCTTTATCCTTTCTTCAAACAAACCTCTCTTTACTCTTGCACTCACTCTCTGTAACCATTATATATATATCTATTTCATTCTTTTTATATCTATATTTTATAGCTTTTATATTTATCTACATTATTCTTTTTATATCTAATTTTTATATCTACCTATATATTTTAATCTTTTTATATCTATCTATTTTATTATTTTTAAATCTATCTATGTCTTTCAATCTTTTTATATCTATGAATTTTATTCTATTTATATCGTTATATCTATTTCATTATTATATGTCTATTTATCTAATTCAGTCTTTATATATATATGTATTTTATTTTTCATATCTATCTATCTATTTTATTCGATTTATCTATTTTATATATATATATATCATTCTTTTTTATATCTCTTTATCTATTTCATTCTTTTTATATCTATTTATATATTTTATACTTTTTATATCTATTTATTTAATTCTTTTCATGTCTATTTTATTCTTTTTTGTCTATAATTTTACTCTTTTTATATCTATCCATTTTACTTTTTATATATATCTATGTTATTATTTTTATATCTATCAATTTTATTATTTTATATAGATCTAGCTATTTCATTCTTTTTATATATCTTTATCTATTTCATGAATTTTATATCTATAGATTTTATTCTTTTTATATCTATCTATTTTATTCTTTTTACATCTATGTATTTTATTCTTTTTATAACTATGTCATTATTTTTATATATATTTATCTATTTCATAATCTGTATATCTATCTATTTCATTCTTTTTATAACTATTTTATACTTTTATATATATTTATCTACTTTTATCTTTTTATATCTATTTATTTATTTTATTTTTTTATATCTATTTCTCTATTTTATACTTTTTATATCTATCTATTTTATTCATTTTATATCTATTTTATTCTCTTTATATCTATCTATTTTATTCTTTTTATATCTATTTGTCTATATTATTCTTTTTATATCTATTTATCTATTTTATTCTTTTTATATCTATTTATCTATTTTATTCATTTTATATCTATTTAACTATTTTAATCTTTTTATATCTATTTCATTCTTTTCATATTTATTTATCGATTTTATTCTTTTTATATCTATATATTTTATTTTTTCATAACTATTTATCTATTGTATTCTATTTATATCTATTTATCTATTTTATTCTTTTTATATCTAATTATCTATTTTATACTTTTTATATATATTGTATTCCTTTTATAACTATTTATCTATTTTATTCATTTTATATCTGTTTTATTCTTTATATAACTATTTATCTATTTTATTCTTTTCATATTTATTTATCGATTTTATTCTTTTTATATCTATTTATCTATTTTATTCTTTTTATATCTATCTATTTTCTTCTTTTTATATCTATTTAACTATTTTATTCTTTTTATAACTATTTATGTATTTTATTCTTTTTATAACTATTTATGTATTTTATTCTTTTTATAACTATTTATCTATTTTAGTCTTTTTATATCTAATTAAATATATTTTCCTTTTTATATCTATTTATCAATTTCATTCTTTTTATATCTATTTATCTATTTTATACTTTTTATATCTATTTTATTCTTTTTATAACTATTTATTTTATTCTTTTTATATCTATTGATATATATTATTCTTTTTATATCTATTTATCTATTTTATACTTTTTATATCTATCTATTTTATTCTTTATATAACTATTTATCTATTTTATTATTGTTATATCTATTTATCTATTTTATTCTTTATATATGTATTTATGTATTTTATTCTTTTTATATCTCTGTTTTCTTCTTTTTATATCTATCTATTTTATTTTTTATATCTATTTAACTATTTTATTCTTTTTATATCTATTTATCTATTTTAGACTTTTTATATCTATCTATGTTATTCTTTTTATAACTATCTTTTTTATTCTTTTTATATCTATTTAACTATTTTATATTTTTATATCAATCAATATTTTTCTTTTTATAACTATTTATCTATATTATTCTTTTGATATCTATTTACCTATTTTATTTTTTTATATCTATTTTATTCTTTTTATATCTATTTAATTATTTTATTCTTTTTATATCTATTTATATATATTATTCTTTTTATATCTATTTATCTATATTATTTTTTATATATATTTAACTATTTTATTCTTTTTATATCTATCTATTTCATTCTTTTTATATCTATTTATCTATCTATCTATGTATCTATATATCTATCTATCTATCTATCTATCTATCTATCTATCTATCTATCTATCTATCTATCTATCCTAAACTTGTCCATATCTATCCATCTATCTGCCTTGTCTGAGTTTCAATATCTTTTCTATTGGTTTGTCCTAAAGTAATATCCTTTTTAACATACCAAATTTGAAACTACCAACGATTATAAAATTAAAAGGTGATGGTAAGAACTACTTAGATTTTTATCTATCCGTTTTGCTTTTGTTTTTTTTGTTTTTTTGTTTCAGCCTCTGTCTATCGTTTATGATTTGTTGGGACTTTTAAACCGTAGCCAGATTGTCTCATGTCTATCCTCTACTCCCTCACCTGATATTGTAGGAATTTTATAAAAGCTGTCATGCAACACATACACTGAATTATTTTGAGCCGATTTACCCAAGTACAACGAATATACGTAAACGTCAGCTTGGTTTTAACCAGTTTAAAAAGGATCGGCAACAGATACTACACTCTGATTCTAGGAAGGGAAACACAACGTTCGTCGTTCTATCGGAATAATATTTATTTATTTGTTCATCATGTCAACTTGCAATGAACAATGAAATTGGACAACAGTCTCCTGGTGCACCTACACCTACCACACACTCACACTCCTCTCTAATCTTTTGAACAGGAGTAGAGGTTTATCCCTTGTTTACTGTTTAGGATTGGGTTTCCGGTTCTTTTTTAAAGTTTTTTTTGTCATTCATTTCCAGAAGCCCCCTTGTGTCTTAGTGGCAGTATTACCTTACTTCGGTAAATTGATTAAAAAAAACAATTAGAAAAGAAAAAAAAAGATTAAAAATTCTCCACATGCAGCAGCGTTCATTTTACGCAGAGCCCAAGGACAAAAGCTGCCCGTGAAATAAATATAAGATCCCCATTCTAAAACGTCACCCTGAGGATAACAGATGAAACAAGTGGTACCCAGGATATGTGCTGTCTTTCATTATGGCATTTCTGCTCTGTTGCGACAGCGAGAATTAGAAATGTCCCCTAAGCAGGGCAACGAGCAGCAGATTCTTTTCTGGGGGACATCTTCCTGTCCCCTGCCGACCAAACAGTAACAGGCTTAGAATTCGTAATATCAGGCTGTTTGGAAAATAATGTTAGATTTTAGAATCCTCTTTTTTTTCTTGGATTTATGTATTTGAACAATGGTGGACATCCTCTACCATTTTAGTTTTCAAGACTTGTATCCCCATAAAGGAACTTAAAAAACTAGCGCTGTGTTATTCCTTTCTACGGTACTAAATTTATTTTAACTGATCCATAGCTTGAGATATTTGAAGTTTTATATTTACTAATTCGTATCCGCCATTACTGCCTTCATTCCAATTCCAGATCATTAAAGTGCCAGTTTCTTCTTTTTCTTGTGGGCATCACAGTTCCTGTCCTTTTTTTTTTTAACTATATCTAAAAAAAAAATTAACTAGCAATATATATATATATATATATATGTATATATATATATATATATATATATATATATATATAAATAAATACTTTCACAAAAAAACATAAATTTTTTTTAATTTGCAACTTTTTAGTTGTTTTCTCCATATCATATATATATATATATATATATATATATATATATATATATATTACTGAGAGATTATTCAAAATACGGCTGATACAAGAGGGCATTGGATACAAGCTAGATGGATGGATATTGTCATATTTTTTGTTATGAATGTAGAAAATAACACATTACAAAAACAAAACAGCCGTTCCCAGCTAAATCCGAAGTTATCGCTAAATTCCATGTTTTATTTATTTCTGTGTTTTTGTTTCTTCTTTGCTGGAAGTAAATAAATTAGATTTGATAAGAAAGCCTGCAGCTTGAAGCCGGTAGCCGACAATTCAAAATTGATGGGCAGCGGTTCGACAATGAAAATCGATTGTGTCTAGCATGAAACAGCTCTATCTGAGCACTTTATCCCATAAATATAGCACACCTTAAAACTATATATATATATATATATATATATATATGCGTGTTTGTGTGTGTTTATTAAATTGATTTTGATTTGCTTTTTGATTTGGAAGTTTTATTTCATTGGCTTACTCCCTGTTTCTTCACTACTTCTGTGAGATGTGTTCTCGACATCTTTTCTTTTCTGTATTATTGGCACTGAGATGGAATACAGGGAGATGTGGATGCATGCCTTACCGATGGACATTAGCAACTTGAACCGAAACTTTCAGCTCATTTTGTTGATGATTATTCAACTCTTTCACAACTCCACCAACGCGCATTAGTTTTACCAAGATTTCAAATGAAACCTTTTTTTTTTGCGACCGTCAGCATGCTATACAAGTCTCTTGGTAGATATCGCAAAAAATCTCTGCTGTGAAGAAAATGTCGCGAACAAATATTTTGGAGTCTCTTTTATTATTACTAGTATTATTATTATTATTTTAATTTTTGTTTTTGTTTTTGTTTTTTGGCAATATGTTTTGGCAAATTCAAACTCTGCTAGTGTTTCTTTGGGAATTGAAAGACGATCACTGAGATGGAGTATAAGAGACGGAGGCTGGGTACAGATGGTTGGTGGGGGTGCGGGGGTTTTCCTTTAAAAAATATGAAGGCAAAAAGGAAAATAAATTCGAAAACAAGCAAACAAACAAAGAAGTGCAGCTGTAAAAAACATGAAAGTTTTATTTTTCCGGATTGCCCAATTATTTTTTAACGAAAAGAGAAGAAGATCAGAATAAAAAGAACAGGCTGAAGAAAAGAAATGATAAAAAGGGAGAAGAGAGCAGAAGAATAAAGGTGTGTGTGTGTGAGGGAGAGAGATAGGGAGAGAGACGGGCAGGAGAATAAGAGTAGAGAAGGAAACTTGAAAAGATATTTTTGAGGGGATAAAAGTAAAAATATGAAGAAACGTAGACTTAGAGAGAATTAGGGAGAAAATTCGAAAATCTTGTCGAAAAAGAAAAAGTGATAGAAAGAACGAACGAACGAAAGAACGAACGAAAAAACGAACGAACGAAAGAAAGAAAGAAAGAAAGAACGAACGAACGAACGAAAGAAAGATAAAAAGAACGAAAGAACGAAAGAAAGAAAAAAAGAAAGAAAAAAAGAAAGAACGAAAGAACGAAAAATGGAGATAAATGCGTATAGAAGAGAAAAGAAAAAGAAAAGAAGAAAGAAAAGAACGAAAGAAAAGAAAGAACGAACGAAAGATAGAAAGAACGAAAGATAGAAAGAACGAAAGAGAGAACGAACTAACGAAAGATAGAAAGAACGAAAGATAGAAAGAACGAAAGATAGAAAGAACGAAAGATAGAAAGATAGAAAGCCTCAGAAAGCAGAATGGAGATAAATGCGTATAGAAGAGAAAAGAAAAAGAAAAGAAGAAAGAAAGAAAGAACGAAAGAAAGAAAGAACGTAAAAAAGAAAGAACTAAAGAACGAAAGAACTAAAGAAAGAAAGAAAGAAAGAATGAAAGAATGAAAGAAACAAAGAAACAAAGAAAGGTGAAAAACTACTTGGTAGAAAGAAAGAAGGAATTCAAGAAAGAAAGAGAAACAAAGAAAGACATTAAAGGACGGAAAAGCAAGAAAAAGAAATGAAAAACTATTAAAATTAGAAAAGAATTAAAGATAATGGAAAAAATAAAATAAATGAAGAAAATGAAAACGAGAATAAAAGAAAGAGTAAAAAAGAAAAAAGAAGAAATGAAATAAGAGAGACAATGGAAAGAAAAATTGTGTCAGATAATGAAAAGTAAGAAGAGAGAAAGAAAGAAAAGTCAAAAACCTGGAGAAAAAGAGAAAGAGATGAGAGAGATCAAAATGGAAGAGGGAGGAAATTGATAGGAGAAAGCGGGAGAAGGAAAGAAGAAAGAGAAAGAAGAAAGAGAAAGAGAAAGAAGAAAGAGAAAGAAGAAAGTGTACGAAAAAGAAATAAATAAGAAAGGAACCTGTCTAAGAGAGGGGGCAAATAAAATTCTATGGCACTTTTGAAATTCAAAGTATCTTCGATCCAAACAAGGATATATGATCTCGAGAAATACCGTATATACTCGTGTAACGCGTGATCTCGCGTATCGTGCAACCCCCACCCAAATTTTCACTTATAAAAAATGATTTTATCCTGTGTCTAGAGTATCATGCGAGTTCTTTTTTTGAGAGACCAAATTACAATAGATTAACCTCTTTTCCCCTCTCTCTCCCTCTCTCTCCTCTTCTAGTTAAATAAATTTAAAAAAGTAAAAGAGAAGGATAAAAGTATCGTTAGTAACGCTATACTCGATGCGTAAACCCGTACAGCCATAAACAACCAAACGAGAAACAGTTAAACATCTTATAAACGTAAACAATGGAAAAGATGCATATTCGCCATGTTTGTATTTTATATGACGATACAAATATGTGGATATTACATGCATTATTATTGGATACAGTTAAGTAAAACAGCATTTTAAATACAGCTGTACTTTTTGAAGACAGTAAATGGTTGGTCAGTGGTGTGACCAGGGCCAGCATTACATACGCTAATTTTATACCTCGTGTATAATGCGACCCTCTTAAAATTAGCTTCAAATTAGGTTTCCAAAAGTCACATTATCCTGGCAAGCTACAATGGGAAACTGGAAGGGAAAACAACGAATGATAACCTTACGTACCAACTCAGTTGCAACGACAACTGAACACTTGGAAAGAAGTAACAATTTTTTTATTTATTATCCGACATATTTTATGATTCAAACGTTATTTTTAATGGATACCCATATTTGAGTAGACGCCCCGTTTATTTATTAAACAGTATATTTATCTATTTTCGTCTACAGGCCTGAATATTCGTGAAATATTATGAAAGTAAAATATGTGCCCTCCGATAATGATTCGAACTTGCGTTCACCTGAATAGCGGAAGACGTCGTTAGAATCGGCGTGCTTGAGACTATGCCACGAAGTGAGCCAATGCGCTGTCGTGGTTGAGTCCTGCGTTATAAAATGCGTTGTAACTACTTCTAAAACAAAAGAGATTTAATACAGACAAAATAATAAATTAAAACGTGTAGCAATTACGAATGAGAAGTGAGTTCAATCCTCACTGGGTGCCACTCACTTTCGGCCTTGTGCCACATCTAAGCTACGCTTGGGAAATCACTGTAATAAAAACTAATTTACCAGAACCGAGTAAATGCTAACAGAATGAACATTCCTTAGGTCAGACAACCCCTACATTTTCCAGATCTTGCCCCTTGCGACCTTTTACTATTACCAAAATCACTTGAAAAGACACCCGTCCTGGGTAAGACGATAAACTACATCCGGCATCCTGGGTAAAACGATAAACTACATCCAGTAACAGGGCCTTTGATCGGGAGGTTTTGACGAGCGTGAAACCCCAAGACACATGGCACTGTGGATAAAGGCGTTGGTTAGATCCAGTGACAGGACCCAAAGAGTGTGAGTTCAATACTCGATTAAGGCAGTGGAGAACTTTCAGAGGGAAATTAACAGGAGATAAACATTAAACCATTAAACAGGCTACCCCAGTGAGCGAAATAAAGGGTTCTGTTCGACATTCCAACCACCTGAAGAAGGCCGGAGCGTACAACGGCCGAAACGTTGTAATAAATATGTTGATAAATGTGACAAAGCGTCCGAATAATGTAAATAATTAAGAGGTGGTTCCACGCTCCTCAAAACCTCCTGATCAGAGGCCTTGCTGTTCGATGTAGTTTATCGTCTTACCCAGGACGCCTTGTTGCTACAAAGTCCAGCGTTCGTGAACTAATAGGGTACCTGCAGAAGACATTGTAGTCAACCAATAATTTAGCCACTAACATGTTGTGTTTTTATAACACCATTATTTACTGTAAATTTTTAGACGATGTTGTGTAAAGCAAGCATTTATTCTGTAGCCGTCCCCAGCTACGAAGAAAATTAGAGCTCTCGACACGAGTACGCGACCAGAGAAATGAAACAAAGCAAACACGACGATTTGCTGTTAGTGTCCCACTTTCGGCAGCTGCCGTTGGCACTGTCAACTTAATGTCCGTCTTGAGACCACCAAACTGCGTGGAAAGGTCATACGACAAGTGCTTTTATTATTGATGCGTAAGTCAGGCTCAGCTGGCTGTCTGTACGAGATGAAAGCTGGTCATAATATAGGATAGTTTGTTTGTAAATATATCATATGGATGATAGTTTTCCCTTCGTTCTTTTTTTTCTTAATTTTTATTTTTTACTAGCATTAATCTTACGGCACTTTTTCAATGCTTCGCAGCATAAAATTACTTTGAGTTGATCACGTGTCGAAGATGAGAAACTGTCAACCAGACAGCGAGACAAATGAGAAACGTAGAAGACATGTAAAAGCCTTTTAGAAGAGAATTTCAAATCTTTAGATACGGCAGGCTCATGTAAAGCCTTCTGTTATAAAGAGGCATGAAAACTATGCACCCTGTATCTGAATATTTTAGCGCGGCCTAAAATACGCCAGCAGTATCTACTACAGCCAGATTAGAACTGTTATTCCACTTAAATCAGCCAAGTAAATCCTTATAGATATCCTTATAAATGGAGGAATATTTATCTTTGAACCAAATTTTCTGGCTTTTACAAGATGTTGCGGCATGGAAGACGCACCCTAATTTTTGGAAAGAAATTTCTAAGAAATAAAACAAAGCCATTCTCATACGACAACACATTCACCATGCATCCCTCACGTACTGGCGTCGCATATTGTTTACATTAATCACTCGTCCGATTTTGTTTGTATGGCAATAACATACTAGTCAAGAGCAGAAAGACTCCTGACTCTGCTAGTAAACAGAGCATGTTTAAGCTTGTGGCTCGGCTCCAGGAAGGTTTATATTTTGAAAATACTTGTAACAGCTAAGTATTGAGGTTATCTCATCATATAAAAAGGCCGAATTAGATCGGTAACATTATAGAGTAATGACTCAACATGCAAATCCACATCCCTATCAGTTAAGCGAATTAGGTGAGCGTCCAAACTTACTGGAGCCTGGGCTTTATATATTTATCTACAAAAGAAGTAAATGCCTATCGACTCAAATATCAATGCCCAACATTTACCTCCGAATCAGGTAAATGCTTATAGACGTCAAATATCTTTTTTTCATTATTTCACCCCAAGTAAGACACGAGAAGCCACTAAGTCGCGGGTGGGTTACTGAGTGTGAAAGATTATAAGAATAAGAATAAACATTATAAAGGAGAGAGGACAATAAAAGAAAAAGAATTATGTAGACAGTAGATAACGTTTGACATTGAATTTAAATTTTTGAAGATCAAAGGCAATAAAGCCACTAAGACGCAAAGGTGTTACCGAGTGCTAGAGAATATGAGAAAAACTACTATTAAGGAGAGAAGACAATAAAAGAACAAAATTTAAGAAAATAGCAGATAACGATTGACATTGCATTTAAATTTTTGAAAATCCAAGTTGAACTGATTTCCACGAGCGAGAAGTGCGAGAAAAAATGTATTAACATACAACTTACGGTTACATCTAGCCATTTTTACTATAAAATGATGAGACCTTGCTGTCAAGCTAGAACTGCGCTTAAATTTATAAATTCGATGTACCAAAGAGAAAAACTCACCAGAACAATTACCATGAAAATACTTATAGAAAAGCTATTAAACAAAGTTATATTATAGCTATTTTACTGTAGAGGAAATGGAAAGTTATATTATAGCTATATTAGTGTAGAGGAAATGGAAAAAAAAGCTATGGGAAAATAGATACCCCTGAAACTGAGGTAAAAAGCATTATAAAAGCGTATAAATAGGTTTTAATACCTGAAATACTTTGTAAAAAATTATCACCAGAAACAAATTTTTGAAGAAATAAATTTTTGAAAAAAAAAAATATTACCAGCAATACGTTTTTGAAAGTATCGAAATGGTCTCCCGTTGCTTTTTACACTATTTTGAATTCAGGTCTGTCCTTCTCTCATGTTGATTGCCCTTTGAAAACTACAGATCCTAGTCTGACATATTTCATTATATAAAGTTGAATGAGGATAAGTTCACGCCTTTCAATAACTTTAGTCACGCGGGATGAACACATCAGCCTTGACCTTAGAATTCGGCTTCAGGGTGTTATTTTGCTCACAGCCAGGCGTTACGACGTCAAATCTGTTTTGGTTGACTCCTAAAATTGTGATGATCAAACATTTAATTTATCGCAAATTTGGGTCCACTTTCATATCTGTGATTTATTAAGCAGCAAACCAATTGTCTCTGTCGCCATTGCATTAACCCGTTCAGCACCGAAGCTTTTACTACTTTGTTAAACGCAAAGCGAAGTTAATTATGCAACGTCCCCTTTTTACAACGACCAAAACATTGTAATCAATATGGCGACAAAGATGAGGACAATAGTCCGAATAATGTAAATAAAGGATCATAATATTCATGGAGTGATTTCTAGGTTAATGCACCTTTAAAATTTTGTTAGCGAAGGGATTTCGCCATTTTGTTTATAGTCATTGATCTGTTGAACTTTCCTCTATGATAGCTAGATTTATGAATTAAGCACAGTATTAGATTGGCAGTAAGGTCTCCTCATTTTACAGTTGAAATCTAACCAAAATGTTGTATGCTAATCGCTTTTCTTAATTCCTGTTCTTTTATTGTTCTCGGCATTATTGTTATAATGGTTTCTTTTTCTTCTATTCTTTCAAACTCAGTTGAACGATCCTATTGAATCCATTGCTAGGTCTGCTGCTAAAAATGTTGGTTCACCGTTTCGTTAAAGCCAACTTATCTCTGCAGAATCTGTTTTATACATGCTGAAGTCCATGCATTCATCCATGCATTGAATATTGCTGCCACATTTGCTCTGGTGCTTCTGCTATATTTCTATTCTTCCTTGCCTGGCATCTCGGTTTCAGCCACTTTTCCCATCTCCTTCTGCCTTTTCTATACATATTTTCATGATAATTATTCCTGATGAACTTTGCTTTTCGTCCACACCACAGACAAATTCTACAAACGGGAACTAGTTAGGGCTCTGAGGTATTGTGTTGGTTGTAGTTAAAATGCTAAGTCAGAATGGTTTCTTTTGGTTTAAAGAATACTGTAGTATGTTTCTTTCAGTGAATTTGTCTAGCTAACTTAATTATAATATAATTATAAAACATAAGAAGACAGACATTCCACATTCCCCTTTTGGCGTTGTGCGACATTTTTTGTTTTCGACAAAATTAAATTTTGCTTTCCTCTTTGGGACCACAAATTTAAGCAAAGTACTTGATTGGCAACAAAGTCTCATCATTTTACAGTTAAAATGGCGAGATGTAACTGCAATTCCAATGTTAACAGATTCTTCTCGCTTTTAGAATTTTCTTACGACTTTTTGATTCCCTGCCAAATTTAATCTTCAAAAATTTTAATGCAGTTTCAAATGTTATCTTCTGTCTTTTTAATTCTTGTTTGTTTTTATTGTCCTCTCGCCTTAATAATATATTTTTTCATATTCTCTAGCATTCAGTAACACTTTGCGTCTTAGTGGCTTTATTGTCTTGCTCAAGGTGAAATTATAAAAAAAAAATGATACAAATCGTAGAAGAGAAAAATAAGTGGATGTATAGGTAAAGAAATGTCCGGTTCATACTGGAGTCGAAAAGTCGACACCTGTCCGGTTTACACTGGAGTCGAAAAGTCGACACATGTTCGGTTTACACTGGAGTCGAAAAGTCGACACATGTCCGGTTTACACTAGAGTGGAAAAATTGACATATGTCCGGTTTACGCTGAAGTTAAAAGGTTAGGTTTAAACGTAAGTAAAAAAGAAAAGAAAAGGGTAAACGAAGGTCCGATTACACTAGAGAGAAGAAAAAGCAGATATAGATAAGAAAGAAAAAAAGCTAGACAGGAGGCAGGTTTACACTAGATAGAAAAAGATATATATATATTAGGTTCATGTATCCACCCGGAAGGTTGCCCCATTTGTAGGGGGAATCTATCCCTTCTGTCGAGGTATGCAATCAACATATTCCAAGACGTACCGACAGGGAAAGGGTACAGTGATGGATCATCTAACGAATTGCCTCATAAAACAACCTTGTTAACCACTAAGCCACAGGACGTTCTCATTTATATATGTCTATAGGTTAAAACCTTGAATGAATGATAAATTACACTTGTTTACAAATTTTGCATTCGGTCGGAAATAACATTAAAGAATAATAACATGGATTGTTGACTGGAAATTTTGCTTCGACTGGAAAAAAAAGATTTGCTTTTCCTCTTTCTCTCTTGCTGTGATTAATTTTTTTTCTTATCATGGTGAGGTCAACAATAATCACTTTAAAGCAAATATAAGCATTTAGTTTGCATTTATACTAAGAAAAACCATTACAGTTCTCTAGTAGGGTATAAAATTTACAATTTATTACAAAATAATGATAATAATACTATTAGTAACCATCAAGAACATCGGATTTACTTTTGTACAGGCACCGTGGGAAAGCTATTGAAAGTGTGCACTCTATAGTCAGCGGCCTGCACTCAGCTAGCACAAAATAGTACGCAATGAAAAAATCGCTCCCAGAATACAGAGAGAATTTATGCAGGAAGTGTCACGTACAGTGCGTGCAGAGGAGTCGTACTAACATTTACGACCGTAAGTCGAGGAGATTGAACAAGTGAAGCTGATGGGAGACAACAAACTTGACTGGCAAGCATTTGGAGAGTAATCGCCCTTTCGTACATGAAGGGTACCTTGATAAACGTTACAATACCTTTGGGATAAGAACATCAGAGAAGGCGAAAAATGCAAAGGTGAAAAAGCCTGATAAGGCAAATAGGAGACATGTACTGAGCAACAGCTCAAGTTGTCCCTCTTGTGGTTGATGCACACTCGCGGTGAGTTGAAGAAATCTTTCTGCACCGCATGAAACTGTGGACTTGAGGGTTACCGTGTGGGGTGTTGTAGAAGCGTAAGCAATGTCAGCGTCATAGGGTTTGGCAAGAAATATAAGGGTTAAATTTTGAAGAGGTCAAAACAAAATTAGGAATTATGTACTTCCGGTATTAATGAACCGATAAACAGACATTAGATAATTTATATCTAAATATAAAGAAGAAACCAGAGGAAATAGTTCGGTATATAGAAAAAAAAACAAAGAAATTTTGTTGGGCTCGTAAGTCGTAGTGTTCGGAGAAGCATGCACGCAGGTGTTTCTTCGATAAAGTAGCGGTTCTTGGAAAGAAACTGTATGAATGTAGCATCCTTCTTACCAGTCGGAAATATGTAAGGAATGAGAGTGATTCAACCCTGTGGACCTTCGCTGAAAAGATCTGAATTGGCGTACCCCATTCTTTAGAAGCGACGTAGTAGCCATAGGCTTGTGACGTTGCGTCTGTGGTAAAGATTTGTTGGTTGGTTGTTTTTGTTTAGCGGCATATTCTACACTTCTATAGGTTATTTAATGTTGAAATCTAAATATTATTGTACGAAATGTTATTTTTGTGGGGGTATAATAATGTAAAATGTATCTGCAGTCAGTTTCTTCTTAGAATAAAGTTCCCTAATTCGTTTCTTTCACCAAACAGCGTAGCGTAAGTCAAACAATCCAACACACGTGTCTTCTATTCGCTAACACAGGCGAACTGCTCTGTCGCCTCGTTAAGCACTTTTTATAGATTGAGTGACAGATCAAATTAGCAAAAAAACAGTCTCGCGAAAGTATCCAACTTCGAGATCTATCTTTTCTTAAATATACGACTCGTAAAGCCGCCATTTTCTTTTGGGGATACTTTACACGCGAGAACGGGAATGTGATTTCTGTCAGGAGGTAAGCCATTTTCTCTTGTATTACAGTATCATTGGAAAAACTGAATTTTTCTGCCTAGAGGTTCACTTTAAACTACTTTTTATCGTTTCGTCAAAACTACATCTCTTAACTCGACCTGTTCGTTAGTACATATTATCAAATGAAGTGAGATTTTGTTTGTACTAAAGCACACCCAATACAAGTCCCAAAGATTACTCAAGGCTGAATGAGTTGCGTGATATGAAGGTAAGGAGGAAGATGTAAAAGAATATTATGAGGATATGGAGGATAGATAACGACTGATCCTAGACTTGAAGAAGTTAAGATTGTAGTGATAGAGGAAGAAGATGTCTGAGTAGAAGGTTCTCTTTACCCGTGTAATACGTAGGAAATGATTCAACCCTGTGGGAATAGCAAGACGAGTATTGACTACAAAGATCTGAGTTGAATGGAGCTCGTCTGAACATTTGCCATGGAAATAGCGACATAGACGCGATAGGCTTGTGACTTTGTGTCTGTGAGGAAAAGGACTGTAGCGTGGAAAATGTCATACATTATAAGGCTGTGTAAACGTTTTTGAACTTCTTCAAAGCTGCAAAGAGAGGATAGCTCCTGCCCAGATATGATAACAATAATCTATTTTTAACTTTTCGAACAAATAAAACCGAACGTTTCCTGTTTAAAAACTGTTAATTTTTCCATTGCTATCAATAAATATCTCGCTTTAGATACCCCTGATTTTAACGCTATTGTTGTAACTTAGAAGGGTTACTGAATGAAGAATAACAAAAACGGGGGTTGGAAATAGAAATGGTACTCTTTATAACATAAAAAAATACAATACTCGCCAGCGGCGTGAAGTAGGTAAACCACTGCTAGTGGTACACTACTTAGTGTTCAACGTACTGATGATGATTGGGATATATCCATTAGTGTTCATAGGTACGGTATGTAACAATCATAATTACCAAACAATATCTATTTTTGATGTATTGGCTAAAAGATAACCGGAAGATAATTCGACATTCCAACCACCTGAAGAAGGCCGGAGAGTACAACGGCCAAAACATTGTAATAAATATGGCGACAAAGATGAGGACAATAGTCTGAATAATGTAAATAATGTTGGAAATCTCGACAAAAATTTTAGCGATAATCTTAACAATGCTAAATACTTTGAAAACCTCAACACACGTCAGCATGTTGCAAACATAAATCTAGTTTATACAAGGAAAACTATGTTAATGTGGTGGGACTTATGCAGAGATAACAACTTTCCTAACAGCAGACCCAGCAAAATACAGGAAGTAGAGAATGTAAAAAAATATTCGCAGAAGGCCGTAGAATACAACCTCCTGAAACGTTGCGACGAACACAAATTCTTAATTCTTAATTCTTGTACAATATCCTCTCAACATCCGCTTCTACAGCCTGGATCACGTTTCGGATATCACAAAATGACATATTGTCGCAATGAAGGGCGCCATGTTTTTCTCTTAAACAAGCTATAAAAATTCCAGGAAGTCTGTGAACAAGTAAATGTTACAGGACACTTGGCGATAAATAGAAGTCATAACCAAAAGTTCAGGGAATGTTATCATGAAACAAATTTGCTTACCCTGATACATATTTTCTACAGTGTTCTTCGAAATAATCACACCTCTTATTGTGTCTACACAGAAAAAGTTGCGGTGAATCTATTTTGGTTTGCATGTATTACAAAGGTTTGCTGAAATATTAGACAGACAACAGCGGGAGAAGAAGGCAAGGAAACAAAAAGAAAGAGAAGAAGATTAGAAAAAAAAGAAGAAAGAGAAGCAGTAGAAGTTCATTATGAGAAGAAGAAGAAGAAGAAGAAGAAGAAGAAGAAGAAGAAGAAGAAGAAGAAGAAGAAGAGGAAATCACAGAAGAGAAAAAAAGAGACGATAAAGAAAGAGAAGAAATGAGGGAGTAGAAGAAAAATAGAAGACAATAACGGATTAGAAGTAATAGAAAAAGAAGAAAAAGAAAGATAAAAATAAAGAAAGAGAAGATTAAAGAAAGAGGAGAAATAGAAAAAGAAGAAAAAGAAAGTAGTGATGGAGGGGGTCTGAATGATAAGAAGGAAAAGAAAATCGAAAAGAAAGAAAAGCAATATAAAAAAAGAAACACGAAAATGAAAACGAAGAAAGAAAAGTGAAGCAATAGACGGACACAATGGAGAAAAAAGAAACAGAAAAATGAAAGAGAAGAAAAGTGAAGCAATAGACGGCCACAATGGAGAAAAAAGAAACAGAAAAATGAAAGAGAAGAAAAGTGAAGCAATAGAAGGCCACAATGGAGAAAAAAAGAAACACGAAAATGAAAACAGAAAAAGAGAGAAAGAGAAGTCCTCAATGTTAGGAGAGAAAAAAGCAACAAACGAAAGAGTAGGAGTCTATTACAACAGCAAAAGGAAAAGAGAAGATGAAGATCCTGGTGTATCAGTCATGTAGCTTGCATTTTGTAATGTCACCTTAAGACGATATCACTTTGAAACACTGAATCCATACGATTACCGAAGTAAAACAATGTCGAACCTGGTGAGTACCTAGATTGGTGACCATTTGGTAATACCATGTGCTTTCAGCTTTGGATGTGTGGTTCTTGTAATGCATAATGGCTTGGAAATTATTAGTCAGAAAACCGAGTTCCAATTCCCGTTGGGTTCATTATTATCCCTTATGAGTAAACACCCTTGGGAAATATATGAATCTACCAATTATACCTCTAGCTATTAGTAAAATTTGTATCAATCAACAATTATTATCTAAAAAACATATTCTTAGAATCTAAAATTATTTTTCGGCTTTAAATAACATGCAAAGAATTGATTAACCCGTAGAAAAGGAATTAAACAATCAAAATTCTTCTAACGTATTTATCTCGTATTTATAAACTCAAAATTCCTTTATTCCCCCAGCTATGGGCTAATTAGTAAGTCTTTTATCACTAATTATCTCTAAGAAAATCTCACAATATAAAAATATTTTATGGCTTTAAATAACCTGCAATGACTTTACTTCTTGCTTTAAATAACCTGAAATCCTATAAGCCGTAAAAAAACGAATCAATCTTGAATGCTGTCTTAAGGCAGCATAGTAATTAAATCTGCCGTTTTTTATGGAACAGGAGAGTCGACACGGCTCCACTAAGCTAACATGACTTTTGTTACCATAACCGTGTCGTGTATCACGATCAAGTAGAGGTGATCAGATAACTAATAAATTGTTTTTTCATTGTTTTTGTTTCGTGTCATCTTTCCTTGGATAATTTTACCTTTCAACAAGAAAACACCAATTCCCTTGTATTTAGGCGAACAAAAAAATCAAGTCTTCTGTAAATATCAATCCTATACAAAATATAAATATTTCTGTCTGGATTTATGAGATGTAAATATCAATCCTATACAAAATATAAATATTTCTGTCTGGATTTATGAGATGTAAATATCAATCCTATACAAAATATAAATATTTCTGTCTGGATTTATGAGATGATGAGTTATTTTTAGCCGAATTCGAACTCCAGTCGAGGCCATTACATTCACTTACGTACTAATACCCTTGGGAAAGGTATGAATCCTCTTCTTTTCCCTCCAGCTATGGGTAAATAGCAGAACAGACTGGGATCTATAGCCTTGGATGGCAACTTGTCTCAGGAGGAGAACTCTGAATTCAAAACCTGCGGAGGGTCATTTGGGAACCTTGTGGCACGTCGTGTACCAGGTCTCTGTATTCGATCCTTCAAAAAGTGTGGTTGGTTCTGTACAAAACCTTCACCACTATAATCAAATTATATGTGCTGGTGTCTGGGCTGTCGGTTCCTGGGAACTGAGCTGCTTGACCCTCATACGTCGAATACGACGGGAGAGTCCATTATATTACTAATATCTTTGGTATGAATCCTCTTCTTCCCACCAGCTAGGAGTATATAGTAGGACAGACCGGATGGCAACTGGTCTACCGCAGAAAGAAATGGCAACCTACTACGCCTCGTCAGTCATGTATCGAAAGATACATGATCACCTAAGCATGTATCAGTTATGGCACATAACTGAACTGATACGAGGACTATTGTCTTCATCTTCGACTATTGTCGGTCCGAATAATCTACTTTAAACTATAGATTAAAGTTCGAAATTCCCTTTAGATTCCCTGCAACTGTAAATTGATGAGATTTTGACGCCTGTCTAGTACTACGTTTAAATTCATAAAATCTAGGTAGCATAGTGAAGAAATTATCCTGACAATTAGCCTGAAAGTATTTATAGAAAAGTCACAGGGATGCTACATTATGAGGTGGGAAATTGACTGAACCCGAGCTACCAGGTCAGGACCAATAATGTTGCTGATTCTTCTTTCGATTTTATCAAGGATCGGAAGGTAAATACTGATGGCACCGGCGCATAGTAATAGCGAACAATTGTTTTTCAGAAACTGAGCAAAGTTTTAAACGGAATGAAAATGACGAGTATCAAGGAAAATAGTTGTAGCCTGTGGTTTGCTACTGCGAAATTTCCTGACATGAAGAAAAAAAAAGTGACAGAGTTATGTTGATACCAAAGAGAATAGCATGAACAGAATATATGAGAAACGTCCGAGAGCTTTTATGAATATGGAAACGACAAAGAAACCGTTACTAATAGTCAGAAAGAGAAATGAAATGATTAGGACACATAAGTACCCAAGATTTTAACACTCACAGGACACAATGAAGTCTGAATAACAAAAACTTTTCTCTAAGTATTGGGCGCTTTTTACATTTCATTACAGTTAGCTTTTTTATGCAAGAAATGGCAACCTACTACGCCTCGTCAGTCATGTATCGAAAGATACATGATCACCTAAGCATGTATCACGTATGGCACATAACTGAACTGATACGAGGACTATCGTCTTCATCTTTGACTCCTGGCTAGTACTACGTAGAAATCCATAAAATCTAGGTACCATAGTGAAGAGATCGTCCTGACAGCCTGAAAGTATTTATAGAAAAGGCACAGAGACGCAACTTTACAGTGATAGGAAATTGGCTAAACCGAACTGCCAGGTTCTCATAAATATTTGTTATTGCCTAACCTCCATAGTGTAAAGATGGCGTTTCAATTCAGATTTCGTAATTAACACCTCTGGCAGTCAACATGTTAAAAAAACATATAGTTCTTCATTTTATCACCAGGTGGCACTAGGAATTGTTGACTTTAGATTAAAAAATCATATGCAGATTTGAACAAGCATTTTAAGTTACGAAATTAATTAAAAAGCAAATATTGCAATTGGCAGATCAAAATTCTGTTGTTTTTAGTACCTAATTTCAGTACATTTAAACTATATATATATTCTCCCTTGTAGCTCGTAATAAGTTGTCTTTTTGTTATTTCTCCCAAACCCTGTTCTGTCATCCATTTGCTCAAGTCCATTAAGCATGTCACGTGTTGCTTCCCTCCTCTTTCCTTCTATCCATACTCTGAGTATCAGATTTTCCAAGCCTTCCTTCCTCATTATGTGCCGCAGAAATTTCAACTGCTGCTTCTTGGTATGAAGATTAAGTTTTCTTTTTGTTTTCATTCTCTCCAAACCCTAGTCGTTGCTCACCTGTTCGACCCAAGCAAGTCTACAATAAAATCCAATTCAAGCAAGAGATTAGAACAACAGTTCTAAATGAATAAATAAATATTAAATGACGGGCAAACCTCGAGTTTATTTCTTATTTTCTACCATTTCAAAATCGTCTCGCCAAGATTTAAAGTTGTTACAAAATTCACAATACCCGGATGTTGTAAATAAACGTGTGCTTATCGACGAACCTGACCTGGAAACGTCAAACTGACGGCCTGATAAGCTGTACAACTGGGAGGACTTCGTAGAAAAACCAGGCAACAGGAAGTAAATACATAGGCCGACAGACTGGAAAGGCGGTAAGGGGCGAAGTGCCCTTGACCCCATTCAAACAAAGAGTTGGCTCAAAAAGATTTTCGAAGAAAATGCACAACCAAAATAGAAAAAGTTATTCCCAGAAAAAGAATATTTACTGCAGTTAATTTGACCTTCCCTGTGTGCGCGAATAGGTAGGCTTGTGCAAGGTTATCGTTTTGTTTTGTTTGTTTAACGGCATATGAACTCTTAATGGGTCATTTAATGCCGAAATTTTATTTTCTTGTGAGTTTTAGTAAAAAATTTTTCTAATAATATATTGCTGGTAATTTTTTAATTTTGTTTATTATGAAAATGCATTGTTGGTAACATTTTTAATATATTTTTTTTATATTTTAATGTTTTTTTATTCAGATTCGGAGTTCACTATTTGCCCATAGCTGGGACCCTAACAAGTGCTATCACCGCCTAAGTCAGGGTGAACCTGGGAACAACAGCAATTATAAGGTGCCAAATTATGATAGTCTTTCTTTGTTACTCTTTCTTTTTCTTCATTTTCTCGAGAAAAGAGGGTGTATCCTGTTTATCTACTCACCAGTTATTTTTCTAACGCCTGATGAGATGCGTTGATTCGCATCGAAACACGACTGCATTTGTGTAGCGTTTTTGGCATATTTTTGATGTAATATCCTAAAATAAAGCACACCCACACACACATATATATACGATAAAAATATGGCTTCAAGATATGCTATATTATTGTTAAAAGTGCTCGCTATCAAAGACAGAGCGCGTTTAAGTTTAAAAGCGGGCGCTGAAGTCAAACGTGAGTGCCGACAGTCTATGTCTGAATACAATGTTCAGGCCATGACGCATGGCCTGAAGTTTACGTTCAAGCATCAAATAGCCTGTCGTCACTCGGTGCTGACCTCGCTCATATTTCTGATGTGAATATTCAATGAAACATGCACAGAAGAATGATTTCTACCTAATACCCTGATGAGTGGACGGAGCGATTGCTGGAGGGTCAGCCAACGAAACTTGGGACACAGAAAATAATATCAGTAAGCTAAGTGACAAAGAGTATGTAAATATAACAGTGGAAACTGAATTCAACATCCAGAGGCCAGTGCCACTTCCATCCTTGAACACTATAGATTGCATACAGGCATGAAACAGTCTTAAACGATGACGGTGAAATAGATTTTAGGGTATCGTGGTTAAACTGACTTTACGGTTTAAAGGCGTTTTAACATGTGTGCAACGGGATTGAATCAAATTTTATTGATTGTGATTTGCCGTCTTTCGTTGTGAAGAGGCTCCAATATTTTTAATCGTTTTTACAGTTGGACTGACAGAGTACTGTCGTATTTTCCCTAATAATTTGATCACAATTAGAAGCTGAACCGAAGGTTGTGCTTTGACTAGTAAATGCCGATACCCTTTTTGAAAACTAAAACGCAGAGACACAATTTACAAAAGTGAAAAGAGAAATGGTTGGCATCACTAGTTTTTTGTAATGTAGTTTTTTATGGAGATTATTAGCAGTAACAATGTTGAGATTTTTCATTTTTTTTCTATAATAATACTTACATTCTATAATAATAGTTACAGAAAGACAATTGAAAATGTCACGATTTTTTTATTTTTATATTCTGATGAATCTTAATTCTTAAGTTAATGATTGAGTAAGCTCATGACGAGTTCTACGATAATAAAATATCCGTAGAAATTCCCCTATCACATTATTAAATATTTAAGCTTAACAACATTAACAAAATATTGCAATAGCAATCATCAATATGAATGCTGGTCGTTATTTTAAGAAGTGGGTACAAATGAAAAGATTTGAAATTGACAACTTTTACCATTTAACTGAAAGGGCACTCAAACAGTTCTTTCTTTCTTTCTTTCTTTCATTTTCTCACTGACACTAAGTAGCGTCTCTAATATACGTTTCGTTTTTCCATGCAGTCAAAACAGAATAGTCTATTATTTGTATCGAGAGGAGACTTTAAACACTTCTATCTTCCTTTCTTTCATTTTCTCCTTGAAACCAAGTAGTGTTTTTCCCTTCTTTCCACACAATCAAAACTGAATTGTCTATTATTTATGAGGTATTGACAGGACGTAACGGACATGCAAACTAACGGAGGGCAGGACAAGCGCAATTATAATAGGATGATTATATATAAGCATGTAAATATAATTTCTTTGTCCAAAAGACATGCGTGTCTCAATAAAATAAATGAGGAACATTTGTCATTGTTTTCTATTATTGTTTTAAAGATTTTGTCGGGACCGCTTCTTTTGGATTGGTTTTCCAATTACGTTCCAATTGATTTAGACAAATAGCTGAATGGAAATGTCAGGGAATCTGATACCAATTTCATAATTCGCCTCCTGAAAGATGTCTGTTAAACTGGCAAACTGGAGGCATGTCGAATAAATTTCGTTACAACTGAATGAAAAGAATAAAATACGAATAAAAAGAAGACGCTATCACGTGATTTAAGAATTTCAGGTAACGTGCTTTTTTTTTTTTAACGGGCCGATATATCCTCACGAGAAGTCAAGTAGGGTATTTGTGTTTTTATTGAGCCACGATCTCCAGCTAGATTGCCAACCTAGGCTGAAACGTTTCCATCAGCTCATTAGCACAATGAAAGCTTCCAAAAAGTTTTTTTTTCTAATTCAGTAAACACGTCGTATGATTTTCAGGTCCTTCCTAATCGTGCCACACGCTGAGATTGCCTCCTCGGAGTAAGAGTACCTAACCAACCACGGTGAGATTTGAAACCCAGGTTTCATAGTAAGAACACTCACGCTCAAACATGCTTCCACAACTGAGCTAAAAGTTCTCAGTTTATAATCTTTCTCTTACCCTAATTAATTTGGCCGCTTACATCACGTTGAAAACACCCATTCTCTTACCATGGTTAAGCAACGTCAGTATCTAGATGGGTGACCGCTTAGGAATAAAAGGTACCGTAACTTTGCAAGTGTGGTTAAATGTAATGGACAACGACTAGCAACTGGAAATCGGAGAGCTTACTTGCAATTGCAGTCGGGTTCGTCATATTCACTTACGTGCAAATAACCTTGGGCAAGGTATAAATCCACCTCTTCTCACCCCAGCTATAGGTTAAATCAAGGATTCTCAACTGCCGTTCCGACACACAATAATGTGCTGCGCGGTCCTCTTAAGTGTGCTGCGAAATATTGTCACGGCATACACATATGGTAAAGCCTTATTATTTAAAGAATAGAAGAAATATCTCGCCGGAGTCAATCCTTCAAATCTACAAATCAACCATTCGCTCTTGCATGGAGTATTGCTGCCATATATGGTCCGTTTGCCTCAAGGTTCTTGAAGGCCGGTGAGCCCAATGACTGAAACATTGTCCGTATGTGAATATCGACTACAATTCAAAGGTTTGTCATTGAATCAATCCTATTCAATTCTTATGGATATTTTTATACTGTTGCCCAAGTGCCACTCAATGTAGAGGGTTACTGTGTGGTGTTGAATGAGCAAAAGAAAGGTTCATTAAATTATTCAGGAAAAATAACGATTGACTCTAATGTTGAAGAGGTCAAGATTGTAGGAATTTGGAAAACATCCTGCCGGAAATCTGTTCCGCAAAGCAGCAGTTCTTTGGAAGAAGTTGTCCAAATGGAACTTGCTCCTTATTAATGGAATACGAAGGCAATGGAGATGATTCACTCTTGTGTACGTGACATGGCGGGTTCAAGTTGTAAAGTTCCGTACAGGTCGAGTTTCAGGACGTAGCTCATCAGAAGAGACGCCATAAAAATAGCAGCGAGAAGCTCGCGTCGTTTCGTCTGTGAGGAAAGAGGTTGTAGGGTGGAAAATAATTAATCCTTCACAAAGCGGCTTAGTCGCTTTTGAACTCTATCAAGACATTCAAATGAGGAATTGATAGTTCCAGTCCAGATATGGCAGCAATAAACCATTTTTGACCTGACCTGGTTCTTCATGGCACAAGAGGTCAGGTACATTCTGGAGCGGTTCAAGAAGCCGACCATTTCACCAGCATCTATAGCAATAGACCGGATATATGAGTTCCACTTGAGGAATGAGGAGAAGTTATGTCTCAATAGACTTTCAAGGTAATGGGGCCTCCTTGAGAGAAGCCACATCCATCATGATAGGTGAACGTTCGGCGTCTTCTCGGTAAGGGTAGAACGTTAATAGTTCGGTACTGGTCGTATTGGATTTTACAAGCCATTCCTTCCCCCAATTGAGCCACCAGGGAGATTAAATGATATATTGTGGCTTCCTAGTTTTTTGGTGATACATCTGTAAATTGTCATGTCATTTACATAGAGACTTACTAATGATTGAAAATAATAAGAATCAGTCTATCCCCTATAAAAAGCATTATGTGTATATATTAAAATAATTATCAATCGGTTCAGGTTAAGTAAAATCTCTCCCGTTGAATGCATTATACAAAAATAGAATGATGAATAAGCCAAGTATGCGTTTTCTCATTGTATATAAAGATCCTCCCTAAAATCACCTAGGTATCAATACCGCAACATGTCCGATTTTTTATAATTTTATTTCTATTTTTATTGTGCGATTATGGCTCTCCACAGTTTCCTATTATTTGTTATTCTCAGTAATAGGTTATTGTCCATGACATTTCAATTTACGGTACATACACTTCCCTCAATGAAAAAAGAAAAAGAAAAATGAAAGAAGATTCAAGAAAAGAGAAGGAAAGTCGGAAGAAACAAAGTGGAAGGAAAAAAGGGAGAAAGAAAGAAAGAAAGAAATCGAGAGAAAAAGAGAGGGAAGGAAATAGAAAGAAAGAAAGAAAGAAAGAAAGTATTTCGAAAGAAACAAGGTGGAGGGAACGCCAAAAGAAACGAAAAAGGAAAGAATGAAGAAATAAAGAGGAACAAACGGAATGATTTCGGAAATAAGTAAAGAAATAAAGAAAGAAACGAAAAAATATGAGAGAGAAACAAAGAATTAGGACAGCTGAAAAAATAAAGAGGAAAGAAAGAACGATGTAAAAAAAAATACAAAGACGAGAGATATAAAGTATTAGAAGCCCTGATAGAAATAAGAAAAAGAAAGAAAGAAAAAACGGAAAAAAAGAGGGAAATCAAGAGTTAGGACTGATATAAGAAAGAAAAGAAAGAAAGGAAAGAAAGATAAAAGGAAAGAAAGAACGAAATAAAGAAGAAATAAAGACGAGAGATAAAGAATTAGAAGCGCCGGTAGTTTGAAAAGAAAGAAAGAAAGATGGAAATTAACAGAAAAGAAAGGAAGGTTAAAATCACGACGAATATCGGAAATCTTGGAACAATCAAAGCCGGCAACGAAGGTCGGTCGGAAGGAAAGATGAGAGAAAGGTCAGAATGAACGAATACGTCATTCAACCTAAAATGAAATGATGTTAACAAGTGACGAAATCAAAAGATAATCCCGGAATGTATTTTGAAAAAGAAAGAAAGAAAGAATGAAAGAAATAAAGAAAGTGTATTTACACATAAACATATTAGAAGACGATCAGTTTGATCAAAAGCCGTCTTTCATTTCGTTCTACATTTAAATGCATCACGCAGATTTGCCCATTCAAGTGAAGAGCGTCATCATTTGACTGCTACGACTTCTTTTACTACAATCATTTGCCGGTATAGCTAAGTGGTGGAGCATAGGTTGGCAGTCCATTGCCGTCCATGTTCAAGTGATGAACAAGTCACTTTCATGACGTCGAAATCGAATATATTCCATTGCAAATGTCAGATTTTACAAGACTAAAATTTAGAAAATACACTAAATCAGATTACAGTATGCAACTTCATATTTTCACAGTAAAATTATTATTAACCAATTGATACTGGTAGAATTTTTTTTTTATTATGATTAAATGATTTATTTGCGATGAAATCCGGGTCACAAACTCGTTTTTTTTTTAAATTTGCATTATAAATCTCTAGATTACAGTAAATTCTTTGCCGACATTAGATGTTATTATAGATTATTACAAAAAAAAATTATCATATAAGCAAATATATTTTTACCATTATTCATTCAATTCAAGGCCCAAGAGCCAATCAAAGTAGAGCGTTACCAAATGAGGTTGCTGCAAGGGCGATGGAACGAAAGCTGCATACTATGAGGATATGTAAGATAGATAGCTGTTGAAGAGGTTAACATTATTGTCACCTAGGAAGCATCCTCTCGGGAATCCATTCCATAATGCAGCAGTTCTGGGGAAGAATATATTTGAGTGGAACTTCCTCCTTACTAATGGAATACAAAGAGAATTAAGCTGAGTCAACCCTGTATTCGTGGAATTGCGTGTGCTAGCAGTGAAGATCTGAATTGATGGAACCAAGGAATGTAGTTCGCTTGACCATCTACCATTTTGACAAAACAGTGCTCAATGTAAATTTACAGAGCATAAATATTATAAATTAACTTATTTAAAATATGCTTCCTTCGCTACACAGGAATTACCATGTTTCAAAAAGCGAAGCTAAAAACTGTGTAACTTGTAAGAATTGTAAAAATATTTTTTGACATAATAATGGTTTTAGTGATACAAGTCTGACTTATCAACCCATAGTTGGGGGAGAAGAGGTAAATTCATACTAGACACGTGCCGTCAGTAATTATTCAGGGTAGGAAACTTGTGGCCTTTATGAAATAAATCTACAAAAAAAAATATTTTGCAGTTTATGCATAGTAATCAGAATAACGTTCATAATTTTCTTGAATTAGGTCCATAATGTGCAGCAGAAGGAAAATGTAGCTAGCGATCTATTTTATTCAGGTTAGGCACTGACTACCTTGCCAGCACACCCCTGATAAATACCTTTGCCAAAACTATTTGCGTATAACGAACCCAACGGCAATTGGAACTCGGCTCTCCAGTTGACAATTCCGAGACATTATCCATTACACTACTCACCTATCTAAGTTTTACAGCACGTGGCATTCACAAGCGGTTACCCATCGAGGTACTAAACAGATGTTGCTTAACTTCGTTGATGGTATGGGAACCGCTTTTTCCAATGTGATATGACCGTAAGCCATTTTCCAGGCCGTTATTTATTAATGGTTTGGTTTGGTTTACGGCATATCAACGTAGTGGGCTATTTTATGTCGAAATTTAATGTATTTTCTCAATAAAAGCTTGTATTTAAACAGTCAGAATTTTTTTTATTTTAAATTGTAAAACTGCTGTTAGTATAATATTTTTTAAAGTGTATTTTTGAGATCTGTTTAGAAGGTGAAATATTTAGAATGAATCAGTATTTTGTAAAAGTTCTATTAACTTTACTTCCTGGTAGTATTTTAAAGCGGGTTGAATTAAAAGTGCTTTAGTTTTGTCAGTCTAGCGAATAGCACTTCGCATGCCACATATACCATTTATTGATGGAATTATTACACATGTAAACGAATACAAAGAGCCACTGTGGGTGGGGAATGGGGTGCCGATTATGAGAATATGGTAACGGATTTGAAGAGACTAAGATTATAGCAATGTCGGGTTCCATGGTGTAAGCGGCTCTTGGGAAGAAGCTATCTGAATGGAACTTCCTCCTTACCAATGGAATATAAATGGGGACTGTTCGCCGCTGTGTCTATAGCATGGTGGGTCTGAGCTGTAAAGGTCTGAACTGGTGGAACTAGGGAATGTAGATGGTTAGAATCTTTGCCATGGAAAGAGCGATAGAGTGGTAAGAAGCTTATACAGATTCCCAACGTATCAGAGAGTTTTTGATAAAAATTTACCAAATCATTCATTTGGAATAGCAGCGCCATTGAATTGAACATCGAGGTCAGTAACAATTACACATCTAAATTGATTTCTGTTTGGTGTCATGTTAACAAGGAGGTTGAGAATATTCGTCGAAAGTTCGAAAAACCTCAGGATTTGAAGAATTAAACTGATGAAAATAGTTTGGATTATGTCCAAATGTTGTTAGAGGTTCCCATGAAAGTTTACGCAATTGTGTTGACATTGTAGCCTTTGATAAGTATTGATTTTACTTATTGTGATTTGGACATAAGAAAAGAAATCTGCTTTATATATATATCATTTTACTATGCTTAAGTTTGTCCTTTAAAAGTGATAGTTCCTTTATTGAATCGTCAGGGAAGAAAAACATATATATATATATATATATATATATATATATATCCAGGAAAAAATGAGCAGCTCTGAAGATGTCTGCAGAAAAGTAGCCTTCCGGTATAAAAGTGCTCAATGCCATAAGAAATGACAGAGCTTCAATATTAATTAAAAACCATGTTGGCAGTGACCGGCCACGATTATAAGTTTCATGCGCTTGCACACAATTATCAGGCAGCCAGAGGATTGTGTGCAAGCAGACGAAACTGATAGTAGTGGCAAGTCACTGCCAAAGTTCTCATTCTGACCATGAGACCCGAGTTCAAATTATATTATCGATTTGTCAGGAAGAAGACTGATGCAACCGAACTAGAAAGATCGATTCCAGCGTTTGGAAAGTGCCTTAAAACCATACCACGGGTTGTGAGTGAAATTGGTAAGTCACAAGTCTTCGTGACCGAGAGCATGAGCGTGCTGGACTTGTTCAAATTGTTGATCACGCTAGATAACACGCTCAAACTGTAACTAAGTTCTGCTCAGCATAGTTGCTGTATTAATAAATGTGGGGGTTAAATAAACACAAATGCACCTGAGTAAGCTCCTGAAATAGGGATTGGCTAGTCGCCCTACTAGGCTGGTATCATCAAATACAAGTGGCCATTTAAGAATATATATATATATAAAATCCTTTCGCTTCCATATTCTGTCTGTCCATCACACCCGATAAAATAGCCAGAATTTGGGCGATCGAATCCACATTTTGAGAGGAAGTGCAAACGGGCAAGGGAGTAAAATGTACAGTTTTACTAGGGTGCATATATTACATACTCCTGCTATTGTAAAAACAATTTATTGATTAAAATAACAAATATTTCATAAAAACGTAATATTGCTTTTTGCATATCTTTTCTTTTATATATACAAGAATCCAGTTTCCAGGTCGCCCTGCGTTTGCGAGAACTATAAACAAATCCCAAGCACACACGCTTCAAAAAGTTTAAATTTAGCTCCAGAAAGAGATATTTACGCATTGCCAGTAAAAGGCTGCATGCTAAAGAGTAAGAAATAATGCGAAATTTTTCTTCGATGTTAAGAAGGAAAAAGGAAAAAAAATTCTGAAAAAATTTTTTTTATCATGTAGCCCTATAAAATCAAATTAAATTAAAGAAAGAATTAAAACGAGAATTAGGGTTTTCCAAACAAATCAGCTCATTCAAATGTCATCGATTAGTTTGCGAAATCGAACGAAACGTAGAGTTTGAAGATCTCGACAAAAAAAATGCGATAATTTTAACAAACTAAATACTGTGAGAATTTGAACACGCGTCAGGGTATCTCATGTACATAGATATATAAATAAAGAATGTAAACTCTGTCTGGAGTAGAAAAATATCTATAATTCCCTTTGCAGACCAACACAAATTAATAAATAACCGATCAGGACTCGTCTCAAAATACATACACGAAACAATGTTTACTACGTTACTTAAAAATCGACCACGAAGAAAAAGTAAACTGAAATAATTCAAATCAATAAATAAGTAAACAAATTAATCAACAAAGTAACAAACTACCACTGCACACATGAACACAAGTAAACCTAATAACAATCAACAACTATCAACAAATAATAAAATAATGAGTAATAAATAATGAGTAAAAAGAACTAACGCACAATACTATAAAATAGCCACAAAACTGTATTCGGATCCACAATTATTTCCACTCAATAGAACACTAATAATAATTTGAAATAATTTGAAACATAACCGTTACCACTCATCCAATAAACGTCTGAATAATACATATATACCTACGCATAATGCACCAATGACCAGTATATACACACACACATACATATATATATGATTTACATGAGAATCTGATGAAATATTATCCAGTGTCTTAAATCGATCATAGAGTTAATCTTTTACTGTTGATAATTAAAGCCTCACAAGGAATTACGTTTTTATAATGTTTGTATACAGTGTCTATCTAAGTCTATTCCAATTTGTCTATCTATCTCAGTCTATTCCTATCTATCTATCTCAGTCTATTTCTATCTATCTACATATACATACATACATACATATATATACATACATGCATACATACATATATATATATATATACATATATATAAACATATATATACATACATATATATACATACATATATACATACACATATATATATACATACATATATATATATATACATACATATATATATACATACATATATATACATACATATATATACATACATATATATATACATACATATATACATACATACATATATACATACATACATATATACATACATACATATATATATACATACATATATATATATACATACATACATATACATACATATATATATACATATATATATACATATATATATACATACATATATATATACATATATATATACATACATATATATATATATACATACATATATATACATACATATATATACATACATATATATATACATATATATATACATACATATATATATACATACATATATATATACATACATATATATATACATATATATACATACATATATATATACATATATATATATACATACATATATACATACATATATACATACATATATATATATACATACATACATACATGCATACATATATATATATACATACATACATATATACATATATATACATACATACATACATATATACACATATATATACATACATATATACATACATATATACATATATATACGTACATATATACATATATATACATACATATATATATATGTCTCTGTGTGCGTGTGTGTGTACACAGTGATATTTTTGGAAGTGCATGAAGATGGTTTAATTACTTTGCTAATTATATTTTAATGTAAGTATATATGACACCTTGTTCATATGTATCTGTCATTGTTCACATCTTTCTATCTATCTATGGCTAGACATAGTATAGCCATGTATATTCATATATATATATATATATATATATATATATATATATATATATATATATATATGGCGTCTGTTGAAATCTGAGTTTTCTTTAAAATAACGTTTGAAGTGATATATATATATATATATATGTGTGTGTGTGTGTGTGTGTGTGTTTATGTGCGTATTAATTCAAGTTAAATTCGCCACTTAAACAAGTTGAAACTGAGATGTTGTCGCCATTAAATTATCTCGGTGACCAGCCGGAGCCTCTACTTTTAGAATTGTGTTGTTAACATGGGCGGTGAGAGAATAATCATTTGTAAGTGAAGTCACGTTACTCGATCAGTCTAAGGTGAAAATCATTCTAGCGAGAAAAGGCAAGGTTGAAACGTCACACCTTCGCCTTACCCAGTTTGCATTCCCCTCTCGGCTTATTTACATCGATATATAGCGACACAGACGCCTCGGAATTTAGCTCTTTATATCGAAAAGCCGATTTTCTTTCTTTCTTTCTTTCTTTCTTTCTTTCTATCTATCTATCTATCTATGCCTGTTCTCTATCTATCTATGCCTGTTCTCTATCTATCTATCTATCTATCTATCTATGCCTGTTCTCTATCTATCTATCTATCTATCTATCTATCTATCTATCTATCTATCTATCTATCTATGCCTGTTCTCTATCTATCTATCTATCTATCTATCTATCTATCTATGCCTGTTCTCTATCTATCTATCTATCTATCTATCTATCTATGCCTGTTCTCTATCTATCTATCTATCTATCTATCTATCTATCTATCTATCTATCTATCTATGCCTGTTCTCTATCTATCTATCTATCTATCTATCTATGCCTGTTCTCTATCTATCTATCTATCTATCTATCTATCTATCTATCTATCTATGCCTGTTCTCTATCTATCTATCTATCTATCTATCTATGCCTGTTCTCTATCTATCTATCTATCTATCTATCTATCTATCTATCTATGCCTGTTCTCTATCTATCTATCTATCTATCTATCTATCTATCTATCTATGCCTGTTCTCTATCTATCTATCTATGCCTGTTCTCTATCTATCTATCTATCTATCTGAGTCTATTTATATGTATGTATCTATCTATGTCAGTCTGTTAAATTCTATCTATCTATCTATCTATCTATCTCTTCATTTCTATCTAACTATCTATCTATTTCTATCTATCTATCTATTCATTTCTTTCTATCTATCTATCTATTCATTTCTACCTATCTATCTATTCTTTTCTACCTATCTATCTATCTATCTATCTATCTATCTATCTATCTATTCTTCCTATCTATCTATTCTTTTCTACCTACCTATCTATCTATTCTTTTCTACCTATTCTTTTCTACCTATCTATCTATCTATTCATTTCTACCTACCTACCTATCTATCTATCTATTCTTTTCTACCTACCTACCTATCTATTCTTTTCTACCTACCTATCTATCTATTCTTTTCTACCTACCTATCTATCTATTCTTTTCTACCTACCTATCTATTCTTTTCTACCTACCTATCTATTCTTTTCTACCTACCTATCTATTCTTTTCTACCTATTCTTTTGTACCTATCTATCTATCTATCTATTCATTTCTACCTATCTATCTATCTATCTATCTATCTATCTATCTATCTATCTTTCTATTCTTTTCTATCTATCTATCTATTCTTTTCTATCTATCTATCTATCTATCTATTCTTTTCTATCTATCTATCTATTCTTTTCTATCTATCTATCTAATCTTTTCTACCTACCTATCTATCTATCTATTCTTTTCTACCTATCTATCTATCTAATCTTTTCTACCTACCTATCTATCTAATCTTTTCTACCTACCTATCTATCTAATCTTTTCTATCTATCTATCTATCTATCTATCTATCTATCTATCTATTCTTTTCTACCTATCTATCTATCTATTCATTTCTACCTACCTATCTATCTATCTATTCTTTTCTACCTATCTATCTATCTATTCTTTTCTACCTACCTACCTATCTATTCTTTTCTACCTACCTATCTATCTATTCTTTTCTACCTATTCTTTTGTATCTATCTATCTATCTATCTATTCATTTC